>CM060687.1:0-600000 GCA_030686995.1 Artemisia argyi | reverse complement strand
ATCTTTTATTCATTACATTTCAATACTTTCATTATTACATTAGAATTTCTTATATTAGTTGTCATTTGAATTCACTTAAGATCGAATCGAAAGTTTTTAATAAGCTACAAAATATTTTGGTAATAAACTTTTAAAAGGACGTAAAACTATTCAACCCCCCCTTCTAGTTTTCCACAATTGGTATCAAGAGCCACGTCTAGCAAGATCTTTAAAATATATTGTATTTTAAAACTTGTAACGATCTATGGAATCTGAAAAATATTTAGAAGGGCAATCTATGCAAAGACCACCACTATTTGAAAGTGATGGATTTTTATATTGGAAAAATCGATTCGAAACTTATGTGAAGTCAAAAGATCTAGATCTTTGGCATGTTATTACTAATGGTGATTTTTTACCTATTCAAAATAACCCGGAAACTAAGAAAGATGAAATCGTACCTTTTGAAAAACAAAATGATGATTTAAAAAGAAAACTTGCTAAAAATAATGAAGCAAAAATGGTTATTTATAATGCGCTACCACGTAAAGAGTACGAAAGGATCTTTATGTGTGAAACCGCAAAAGAAATTTGGAACTCTTTACTAATAACTCACCAAGGTAATAGTCAAGTCAAAGATAATAAGATAGATCTACTTGTTCAACAATATGAGCAATTCACGATTCCGGAAGAGGAATCAATTGATAATGCTTTTGCTAGATTTAACACTATCATCACAAGTTTAAAAGCACTTGATGAGAATTTTTCTAGTAAGAATTTTGTTAGGAAGTTTCTTAGGGCTCATCACCCAAAATGGCGAGCTAAAGTGACGGCTATTGAAGAATCGAAGAATTTGTCAACATTGCAACTTGATGAATTAATTGGAAATCTAAAAGTTTACGAAGTCATCATTAAGAAGGACTCCGAAATTGTCAAAGAAAAACGAGAGCAAAGCAAGTCAATCGCCTTGAAAGCTAGAAAGGAATCTAGTATCGAAGATAGCGCATCTTCCGAAAGTGATGACGAAGATACGCCATGGCCGTAAGAGATTTCAAGAAATTCTTCAAAAGGCGAGGAAGATTCGTAAGACAACCGTATGATGAAAAGAAAACATTTCAAAAGAATAAAGATGACAAGAACAACAAGATTGAAAGAAAGTGTTTCAAGTGTGGTGATCCAAATCACCTCATCGGAAAATGTCCAATGATGACAAGAGATCAAAATCAAAGAGCTTTTGTTGGAGGTGCTTGGAGTGATAGTGACGAAGATGAGAAAGAAACGACAAAAGAAGAAAAGTGTCTTATGGCGAATACATCAAATGAGGTGCGTTCCGAAACCGAATATTTTAGTGATGAAAGTTTATCATTAGATGAAAAAGATCTAGATAATGAATATAATAGGCTATGCAAATTAGGACAACTAGTAATGGCTAAAAACAAATCACTAAAATACATAAACAATCAATTGGAAAATGAAGTACTTGAACTAAAAATTAAAATACATCAACTTGAAAAAGGTAAAGAAACTTTTGAAGAATGCAAGTGATGAGGCGAAAAATGATCCGTTTTTAGGGGGTCATTTAAGCCCGAATCCGACTTTATTTGATCAAATATTGCCCTAAATCGTTCCTTTTGTGATTTTAGGTGTTTGGAGAGTGAATTCTGGAAAAGAGGCTATTTTGGATGTTTTTGGAGCATAAAGTGAAGAAAACGACAAAGTACCAAAAATCCAAGCTGGAAATACAAGGTGACGGCGTCAAGGGTTTGCTCTTGACGGCGTCAGACAAGATGAATATTTTACCGTAGCTGGTGACGGCGTCAGATGGAGAGATGACGGCGTCAGAGTGGCCAAGATTAATTTACCGTAGGTGGTGACGGCGTCACATAGGCCGTCACAATTGGATCTAGGGCGTCCGAGGAAGTGTATGGCGGCGAGTTGACGGCGTCAGATTTTACTCTTGACGCCGTCAGGACGATTTTCCTATATATAGTTTTCTAGTTTTTTCATTAAAAAAAAAAAGGGAGAAGTTTTGGTGAAACCCTAAAGACGATTTTGGTGCCTCTTTTACAGGTTTTTCAAGGGTTCCAAACCCTTGAGACCTTGCATTGTAATTGAGATAAGTATACTCTTAATTCAACCAATATGTCTATGTGTTGGTTGTTTATCTTTTGCTCTTATCTTAATTCTACTATGCTAGGCTAGATTTCTTTGTGTTTGCTTAGATCTAATGAAACCTGGATATTGATTATGTGTTGATTACTTGTCTATTCTTGTTCTTGGATGAATGATATTATATGTTAGGCTTAAGAAAACTGGCAGATCTCCAAATGGTAACATGCTTGAACGTCTTAAGAAACATGAACCGAGGCGTACTAGGTCTTTATTGGTTGTATTTAATGCATGAGCCACTGTTTACAATCCCTATAGTTGTGCTGGGTCATGGTGTAGGAGGAGATAAGAGCTCATAGAGTTGGGGAGTTATGTATGCCACCCCACGAATGGTATTAAGGAATACAATCCGTCATCCATACAAGTGTAACAAGTAATTGACATGTAAAAGATATCTAGGGAGTAATGAAGTCTAAGTAAACACAATTTCTCCAAATACTGCTCACAACCTTAGTTTAATATTAGCTTAATTTCATTTTCATTAGTTTAATTAGTTATAAAGTAGTTTTTGGGTTAGTTGAATAACAACTAATTCCGCCCACTCTTCCAAAACCCGAGATTTTACTTGCTTTCATAAAATATAAAAACACAAAAAAATAATCATCTTTCATCTTTAGAACTATTAATTAGGTTTTCTAATCCTAGCGACACTATTCCTAAGCTGAACGATCAATCCCCCGGTACTTGTCACTATACTATACTACAACGATCAGGTACACTGCCTGGTGGGGGTTGTAAGCCTCGCGAGATCCCTCGAGAGGTAAAGCAAGGTGCGATTCCCACGCATCAAGTTTTTGGCGCCGCAGCCCGGGGAATAGTTATTGTCTAGGTTAGGATTTCTTTTTATTAGGTCTACTTGCTAGATTCCTTTCTAGTAAGATTTTTATTTTTATTTTTAGGTCTTCTTTAGTCTATCTTAATTCTTCGTGCCTTTGTTCGTAACTCTTTACCATCCGACATCATGGAAGGTGGTAACATCTTTGAACCCGTCATCCCACCACAACAAAACCCACCATTAGAACCCCTTAGGCCCCGAACCTTAGGAGAGTATTCCCGACCTAGCCACCAAGGCTACCGAAACACCATTGAGCTCACCGGAGCCAATGTGACCCCCTTGCGATCCGACACTATCCGGTTGGTGCAAAGCGGATGTGCATTCCATGGACTTCGTTCCGAAGATCCAAACCAACACCTTAAGGACTTCCTCAAAATCGTAGATTCCATAGACCTAGGTGTTGAAACTAGAGAGACTACCCGTTTACGCCTATTCCAATTCTCTCTACGGGATCAAGCTAGTCAATGGCTTGAGCGTTTGCCCGCGGGATCCATCACCACATGGGATGATCTCACCACTCGTTTCCTTGCTCAATTTTTCCCACCGGGGAGAACTACTAAGCTTAGGAATGACATATTGATGTTCCAACAACGTCAAAATGAATCTTTTTATGAAGCATGGAATCGATATAAAGACCTACTCCGAAAAGTTCCTCATCATGGGATCGAACCATGGCTGCAGATCCAAATCTTTTATGGTAAGGTTGACTATCAAACAAGGAAAGCCATTGATTACGCAGCCAAGGGTAGGCTAGATAGACTTAGCGTTGACGAATGTTGGAAAGTTCTTGAGGAGTTGGCACAATACGAAGAGGAAGGATGGGAGGACCCGATGCTCCCGAGCAAAGCAAAGCTTGACTATGCATGTGCCACCCAAGAACAATTGTTGGGAAGTATCGAGAAACAGGTAAAAGAACTGATGAGTATTGAGAAACTGGATAATGAACCCATATGGAACCCTAGTCCACATAGGAACACGGTTACCTGCCAAAATTTTCCTGAACGCTCACGGCAAGAGGAATTCGAAGGAATAATGGTAACCTTTATGGATAATCAGGAAAAGCAAATCCAGCACCTTGAGGCACGCATGGAAAACACTCACAAAGCCTTCATGGATTTCGCAGACCAATTCATATCAAGGGTCAAAGAAAAGATCAAAGAAAATTCTATACCCAAAAAAATTGAAAAAGTCTTTGAGGTGTCAGCCTCTTTGGTATTTGACCAGGAGGACAGCTGGAAATTCTCCTCAAATGCTTTACCACTAACTACCCCCCATTCTCATAAGTACCCCATACGGAGAAAAGCTCGCGGATAAATTGCATTTTCGTTGGGTGCTTGCGAACCACATTCCCGATCTCATCCAAAAAACGTTCTTTTGGTTTTAAACCCGGTGTGAAGAGGCTACACCTCATAAATACCATCGATTTGAAACCTCCCATTGAACAACATCTTTCTTCTCGCGCCAACGACCCGTGCATAAGGATCAACTTGGCCAAAACATCGCCCGACCCCAGCTACTACATCACCTCTCTCCGCGACAGTAATGAGACGTTCGACCCTGGTGGACCTCGTTAACAGAATAGCTACTCATGAGTTTTACTCACGTTTAGTTATTCACGCAAAGAGCAGGGACTAAACTTGAAACTACTCCAAAGTCCACCCCACACGGGCATTTGACGGCGTCACATTTAACCCTTGACGCCGTCAGCTCGACGAATCAGCAATATTAACCCAAGAACCAATCACTTTCAACCCATACCCCACAAATCTCACCCAAGTGTTGCTGCTACTCCGACTCTCAAACCCCCAATTCGACATCTTCCGCCTTCGATCTCTCCTTTGTAAGTAAGTTTTCTTCATCCTTTCTCGGTTAATTATCCTTAGGACCCGTCAATTTGAAAAACCCCTTTCGCCTGAAACCCCATTCTTGACCCACCATTAGCAAATCGTAATGCCATCCAATTGGTGATTTGTAATCGTGGGGTTACCATTTGATGATGTTGTCTCATCCGAATCATGCATTAATTTAGGGAGAACCCATCATGCCTCGGATTTTTTGACCCCCCACCCCTGTTTCCTGATTTAAGGAGCGTTTGGGTAATGGGTTAAGAGTTTGAAAATTGATTTTTCCATCGCTTTTGCATGGCTTCATTTCTGGTCCATCTGACGGCGTCAGAAAATACTCTTGACGGCGTCAGATGTGTCTGACTGCATAAAATTCATATAAATCTCGCGTTCTAATCGTTTCCACTCACTACATTTTTTTTCAGGAAAATGAGCAAACGAACTCGCCAACATAGGGGTAGTTCTTCTAGATCTCAAGGAGTTACTTATGGGGAATTAGTGCATAGTTGGAGTGAGTTTGGTGATGTCGGCACTAGTACTAAGTATGAGGAGTTGTGTAACCACCACATCGATGTTGGGGCGGTGGTTGACTGGGATTTTCTGAGAGCTAGTGGGTTGGAGGGTGAGTTTGTAGGGAGGATCCGCACAGATGGATTCGCGGGTCCGCAATGGGAGAGATTGTTTAGGATGAGGGAGACGGTGTTTAGTGAGTTGGTACGAGAGTTCTTTGCGACTTTCCGGTTTGACCAAGCTGAGGCTAGGGGAGATATGGGGGGCACCACGATATACTTTAGGCTAGGGGGTGAGTTGAGGTCTTGTTCTGTGGCTGAGTTTGGTTGGAGGCTGGGGCTATACACTAGTGAGGAGGTTGATGGGGCTTTTCTGCTGAATCTGTTACACGGAGAGACTCAGCGGAATGAGATGAGGTGTGTTACCTTTTGGCCCACCATAGGGAATGAGGCCTACACCTCGACCACTGGGGCTGCATCTATCAGGGACCCCATTGTCAGGCTAGTTCACAGATGCATCACCTATAGCTTGTCTGTACGCCAGGGTACCACCCACCGTATCACCTCTTCGGACTTATTCTACTTGTACACCATCTTTTCCGAGGATGTCTATTGCAACATCCCGTTTTGGGTGGCTAGTTATTTGAAGACCAGTGTGGGTGAGAGGGATATCGACAAGGTTTATGGGGGGATGTTCATCACACGGTTGGCCCGTTCCTATGGTCTTCTTACTCCTCAGATCATGGGATACTTGAGCGACTGTGGGAACTGCAGGATAGTGAGGGCGAAATCCCTTAGGCAGATGAGGATTGTGATGCAGATGGGGGATGGTACCTATATATGGTACATAGGGGCTGATGATGAGGATGATGACGGTGATGATGAGGGAGTGCCCCAGCAGCATCAGTATGAGGCAGGGACGGCTGATTACTACCGACATATGAGTCGGGGAGACTGGCAGGCACACCAGGGTGTCTGGATGGGTCAGATGGACACGTGGCGAGCAACTACCGACCAGCGCTTTGACTGGATGTATGATCATACCGTCCGCCAGATGCAGCACCTCTCCACCCGAGATCAGCTTGAGCCTCACCTGCAGATTGACCCCTTCCCAGGCCGAGAGACTGACTACCCTCCCTATGGGTACACTGGACATCTCCCACCTGGCTATGATTATCGTTCTGGTCCTCCCCCTCAGTGATCCATCTTGATGTCTGTAATTCTTGAACAATTTATTCTTGGTTGAACAATTTGAAACATTTGGTTGTAATAGTCTAGGATCCGGCCTTTGTTGGCATCGAACAATTTCTATTTCTGTTCTTTTAATTTGTGTATGAATGATTAGCTTTTAATTTTTGTTGATGAACCCATGTTTTGTGTGATTTTAATTGTTTGATTGTTATTTGCTTCCGTATGCATGTTTTATTTTTATTGTTGGTTGATCATGTTTCTCAATTAAAATGTGAAATACTTTATTATGTTGTTTGGCCTAGTCTTAACTTCAACCTAAAGGTATTTTTGCAAAAGATAAGTGTAAGGGGAAACCCCAAATATGTTTTTAAGAAACAAACCGATCATGATTCTCCACAATATTTAATGAACATGTATATTCGTATTTGTTAGAGTCAAATGCTTGTATTGAGTCATAATGAAGTTTTGCAGGATTTTCCAGGAAGTAGGACAAGGTTTTTCTAGAAATTTTCCGGAAACTTAACATAAAGATTTCTGCAGGTCCATTCTGACGGCGTCAGGCAATTGCTCTTGACGGCATCAGGAGTCAAAAATCTGGAAGTTTTACCCGTTTTGTTTTTCTAACGGAGTCTTATGGTTTTTGTGAATTATTAAGTTTTATAATCTCCAGGAAATCTGCAAACTTCATTCCACAAGCATTATATCTTACTTTGTTTTCTAGGATTTAGTAACTTATATAGGATGCCGTCGATTTTACGCGAGGTTGCCTTGTCTACTTTTGTCAGGATTTACAGGTTATTTAAGACAAGAAGATGATTTATATTCTGGAAGGGAAGCTTTGATTGTTCATTTTCTTGGAGGAAGATTTGACCTGGCCAACCTAAAATCCATACCGAGCAAATCAGGGGAGTATTTGATTTCATTCTCTTTACTTTTCACTTTTACATTCTTTACTTGAACATTGGGGACAATGTTCATCCTAAGTGTAAGGGGAGGGTAAAAAGATGATACCTTACATATGCACTTTCGCTTGAGTTTGTTTTGTTTGATAGTAGATGTGTAATAAAACTATGAGAAATACTTGTTAGTGTGATTTTAGCGCCAAATTTAAATTTTTTTACAACATTTAGGAGTGAAACTTTAGCCATAGCAAGCGTCTCTTGGATAGGAGGTTGTATGACTAGCACATAACCGTATATTCAGAAAAATTTTCCACCCAAAGATGTGAGGTTCGCCTTTAGTTTTGATAGGAAAAGCATTTACTATTAGTGCTTATGAGTGTACCGGTAGCATTTAGATTCTAGAACTTGCGTTAGTGATGCATCCCGAGACCGCTAGTGAGACTACATTCGTGTGGTAGGATTTACTACATGATAAGAGGCATTAGGATCACCCTTGTGTTAAACCCGTATTATAATTACTTGACCATTTAAGTCATATTACTTGGCTAGTTAAGTCAACTAATTTTTCCCACACCCTTTGCGTTGTACTCATTTTTAGTACACGATACCCCTAGTACACCCCTCCGAGCCTATCTTTTCGTTTCTAACTTTAAGCATTTTACTTAAAGGAAGAATTTGTTACACCCCACTTAAATGTACAACCAAATCGCCTTAGCCTTCCGTGTATGCGCTCATTTTTAGTGCATTATTGTTATTTGTTAAACCCTAAGTTAACTTTCTAATTGATTACATGGTTGCTAAGTCGAGTCATATCCTTGTACATATTGTTTTGGGATGATTGGGACTCATGGGTAAGTACTTATTTTATGGAGTAATGGGGAAGAACATCATATTATTACCCCCATATGTGCGTTAATCTTAAAAGTGCTCCAAGTGTTTTGATTTTCTTAATTCGAGTCATTAGAATAGTTTAATGTAAAGTATGTAAAGATTCAAGTGTAAGGGGATTGCTCAAACCCCTATGATGTATTATTTTGGATGGTAGGGTAAGAGTGTATGCAAAAAAAAAAAAAAAAAAAAAAAAAAAAAAAAATCAAAAAAATAAAGAAAAAGAAAAAAAAAAGAAAAAAGAAAAAAAACATACGGACTACCATCCCGTTTTCATTCTATGTTCATTTTATGTTTTTGTTATTTTTCATTTATTAGCTTAAGTCGAGTCTAGTCTTGGCTTAGCAACGCCATCTTGTACATGTAATTTACTAAGATTGTTAACTCGCCACCAGTAAAATTCCCTTTATCCAACAAAACCGTGTAATTCATATCCCTACACCTAACGTTATAACCCTTTTTAAAAGACCTCTTTGATAGTTTATCCTAGGTGCTTACGCCATGTGGTGGAGGTTTGATCCTTTCCCAAGCCTATGGTAATCTATTTTGTTATGACATGTAGTGAGAGATATCTTCCATTTCCATAATGTTATATTACTTTATTACACCCGAGAGATGTGAGTATCTAAACACTATTTGTGAGGTGCTTGTGTATGACCTTCGTGCTTGTCTATTGGTCTTTAGTGGAACGATTATTTGTTGTAATTACTTTTATATTAGTGTTAAATGACCCCTAACTTGTCTTTTGAGTAGAATAAAAGCTCATTTGCTTGAGGACAAGCAAATCTCAAGTGTAAGGGTATATGATGAGGCAAAAAATGATCCGTTTTTAGGGGGTCATTTAAGCCCGAATCCGACTTTATTTGATCAAATATTGCCCTAAATCGTTCCTTTTGTGATTTTAGGTGTTTGGAGAGTGAATTCTGGAAAAGAGGCTATTTTGGATGTTTTTGGAGCATAAAGTGAAGAAAACGACAAAGTACCAAAAATCCAAGCTGGAAATACAAGGTGACGGCGTCAAGGGTTTGCTCTTGACGGCGTCAGACAAGATGAATATTTTACCGTAGCTGGTGACGGCGTCAGATGGAGAGATGACGGCGTCAGAGTGGCCAAGATTAATTTACCGTAGGTGGTGACGGCGTCACATAGGCCGTCACAATTGGATCTAGGGCGTCCGAGGAAGTGTATGGCGGCGAGTTGACGGCGTCAGATTTTACTCTTGACGCCGTCAGGACGATTTTCCTATATATAGTTTTCTAGTTTTTTCATTAAAAAAAAAAGGGAGAAGTTTTGGTGAAACCCTAAAGACGATTTTGGTGCCTCTTTTACAGGTTTTTCAAGGGTTCCAAACCCTTGAGACCTTGCATTGTAATTGAGATAAGTATACTCTTAATTCAACCAATATGTCTATGTGTTGGTTGTTTATCTTTTGCTCTTATCTTAATTCTACTATGCTAGGCTAGATTTCTTTTGTGTTTGCTTAGATCTAATGAAACCTGGATATTGATTATGTGTTGATTACTTGTCTATTCTTGTTCTTGGATGAATGATATTATATGTTAGGCTTAAGAAAACTGGCAGATCTCCAAATGGTAACATGCTTGAACGTCTTAAGAAACATGAACCGAGGCGTACTAGGTCTTTATTGGTTGTATTTAATGCATGAGCCACTGTTTACAATCCCTATAGTTGTGCTGGGTCATGGTGTAGGAGGAGATAAGAGCTCATAGAGTTGGGGAGTTATGTATGCCACCCCACGAATGGTATTAAGGAATACAATCCGTCATCCATACAAGTGTAACAAGTAATTGACATGTAAAAGATATCTAGGGAGTAATGAAGTCTAAGTAAACACAATTTCTCCAAATACTGCTCACAACCTTAGTTTAATATTAGCTTAATTTCATTTTCATTAGTTTAATTAGTTATAAAGTAGTTTTTGGGTTAGTTGAATAACAACTAATTCCGCCCACTCTTCCAAAACCCGAGATTTTACTTGCTTTCATAAAATATAAAAACACAAAAAAATAATCATCTTTCATCTTTAGAACTATTAATTAGGTTTTCTAATCCTAGCGACACTATTCCTAAGCTGAACGATCAATCCCCCGGTACTTGTCACTATACTATACTACAACGATCAGGTACACTGCCTGGTGGGGGTTGTAAGCCTCGCGAGATCCCTCGAGAGATAAAGCAAGGTGCGATTCCCACGCATCAGCAAGTCATGTCAAATGCTTAAAGATGAAAACGAAATACTTAGGGAAGAAATTCGGAAACGTAATAAATTTGAAAATAGTAGTCACTCTCTTAATAAAATAATAAGTAGTCAAAGAACATCCGGAGATAAAACCGGTTTAGGATTTAACTCAAATGAAGCTTCAACAAGTGAGATTAAAAATGTCAAATTCGAAAATGAACCTAACGAACAAAAATCTCTGAAATCTAATCCTAAGTATATACTTATTAATGATAGAAAAATACCTCTTGCCAACAATGAAGAAGTAAAAGCTTTTTATAAATCATCTTTGAAAAACGAGGTAGGGTCATCTAAATCTAAGACAAGATCCAAAACACCACCACCTAGAAAATCAAATAATCCTAATCCTAGGTCTAAAACACCTCAACCAAGAAGAAACCAAAATAGGAAAAACTATAATAACAATAGTAATCAAATGTGGAACTACCAACAAAGCTACAATCCTTGGGGTATACTACCACCTTTCATGCATCCTAGTCAAATGTTAAACATGTTTGGACCAAACAACTTTGGACCAAAGAGACAATGGGGATCGAATGGCTAGATGAACATTCATTGAGGCAATCTTGAAGTTTTTCTCAACATAGACTTTTTCAAAGTCTATATATCATCTTGATGATTTTGAAGACCACCGGGTACGCCATTCCTTCATAACTCATTGCCATGCTTAGATAAATATGCTTTAGTTGATCATATTGTTTGCATAGATATAGCTTGCCTTTTTCTCTCTACTTGTTTTGATCATATTTATATACTTATATATATATATATATATATATATATATATATATATATATATATATATACTCCTATACTTAATATATTAAATATATATATACATATATATATATATAGAGTTTAGTTCATATAAGATCATCCTTAAAGTTCTAAAGATAAGATCAATACAAGAACCAATAGGAGGAGGGCATGTGGCAATACATTTAAATCACAAAAAAAGAAAAAAGAAAAGTTATAAATATTTATTTATATAGCTTTGAGGGCATTTTAGTAATCTTTCAATTCACCATTTCATTCAATAAGAATCGATCTCATTGAATAACAATTAAGCATATACGTTTTTTTCCCTGGTTCTTCATCTCACTTCACCATGAAGGCTATCATTCAATGGCATCCCAGTTTTTTAGCACAATCATATTCATATTCAGTTATTATTAACACAAGATCATATATATTTTTCATCTTGATACAAACTCCATACCATTCAAGTTTTCACACTCTATATTCACTTCTACTTTCTCTTGTAATTCATCATGAATCATTCGATAGATATTGAGTTTTCTGAGAATGATGTTTCAGGTAACATATTTGGTACTTAATGTTTTGTATTTTTTTCATGTTTTTTATGATAGTCATGCTTGGTTACTAGTTAATTTCAATGTGGTTTCAATTATACAGAAACAAGACCAATATGGTTTCAATTAAGTACATTCATACATAGAAACATACATACCTAAATGATTTCATTTAAATCAATGTTGTTTCAATTATGGTTTCAATTTAAATGGATCACTTACCAATCAAAATTGGCTGTAAATCACCAATGTCGTGGTCTTCTTTTATGATACTCATGCTTTTTTAACCCTATGTTATAATCAGTTGGTACACCAACGAAATCCCCCAATATTATGTGTTAATAACCCTAGGTTGTAATTTGTGACATTTTTCTAACCGTATTCCATTTTTTAGGTGAACCACTCACTCCTCGAGCAGTTAACAATGATCAACGGGACATTTTTGGTGATTCTATTTTTACGCCTGCTCATGATAACTTTGTGTCATTATTTTTGTTCATCCACATACTTTTATAGAATATCAACATTTTTAGAACTTTGTAATTTGATACTTTTTTTTCTAACCCGTGTTCCATTTTTTTAGGTGAACCACTCACTCCTCGAGCAGTTAACAATGATCCACGGGACGTTTCTGATGATTCTCTTTTTACGCCTCCTCATGACCATCAGGTTGGAATTTTTCAACCTACTCCTAACGGTACTAAATTTTGGGTCCCCAAAGTTATTAAGAAACCTGTAGAAGGCCAAGTCTTTGATACACTTGAATTAGCTCTAAATGCTTACAAGGATTACGCAAGAGAAGGTGGTTTTGAAGTTAGAAAGGGTGGTCAAAAATACACCAAAGATAGCAAAGATGAACCCAACAATAAGTATTTTTATTGTGTTAGACAAGGCTTTAAACCCCCACCCAAGGCCGAAAATCAAAAAGCTCATAAACAACAACCCACCAACCCTTTAGGCGTGACTAAGGTCATAAAAAGAAGGAAACGTGCATCTTGTCGTTGTGGATGTAACGCACAACTTAGGCTTAAGAAACTACCAGATGGAAAGTATTCTGTGTCCAAGTTTATTGAGAAACATAACCATAGTTTGGTATATGAAGACGATATCAAGTATCTTAGGGCATCTCGTAGGCTGACTTTCTCCAAACAGCAATTGTTAAACAAACTTTCCAATGTCAACATAGGCCCCGTTAGATCCTGGAAAGTGTTGAAAGAAATGTACGGTGGCTTTGAATATATAGGGGCAACAGATGAATGCAAGAACTACAAGCGTGGTTTGAATGAATTCATCGGTGAGCGTGATGCTCAAATGGTCGTTGATAAGCTGTTGAGCCGAGAAGAATATTTCGATAATTATTCTGTTGAATACAAACAAGACAAAGAATCTAAAGAATTGGTTGGTTTGTTTTGGGCAGACGAGCAAGCCAAGCGTAATTACGCTGCCTTTGGTGATGTTGTGTCATTTGACGCAACGTTTCGTTCAAACAGGTATCATGCCGTTTTGTATTTCCCTTATACTTATCTAGTTTGGCTTGGCACATACTGAACCACATGTTTCTGCATACTTTATGTAGGTACAATATGGTGCTTGTCCCTTTTACGGGCATTGATAATCACAACAGATGTGTCATATTTGCTGCTGCCTTGTTAGCTAGCGAATCTGCCAAAAGATACACGTGGCTGTTGAAAAGGTTTAAAAAGATATTCGTTAAAGTTCCCAAGGTTGTGGTCACTGACCAAGATCCGGCTATGAAGATAGCTATTGAAAAGATACTTCCGAATAGCCGCCACCATCTTTGTATGTGGCATATAATGTCAAAACTTACTACAAAGGTACTCTTTTGAAGTAAAACTTTAATTACAGTAATAGAAATTTGGTTTTTATTCATGGTTTTTTTGAAAAAGATAACATAAACGCCTTTAAAAATTACTTGGTGAGTCCTACTCCTTCAGGGCTGTTTTGATAACCCACTTTGGTTTACTGGTGTTTTAAAGATCATTTAGGATCAATAACATATGTTTTCTGACTGTTGGATGCGGATCAACAATATACTAGTTATTTAACGAATATACTGGTTCGGCACCGCAACTAAGTGGGTGTTTGGTTGAATCACAGACACACTGAAAACATATTAAAACACATATACACAGAAACATATTAAAGCGCATATACATAGTTACACATATATTTAGGGTGTTTGGTTCATTGAAACCTATAACCTATAACTTATATATATTTTTGACATCACCACATATACACGTTATAAACCATTTTTTAAAGCATGTTTGTATGCAAATCTTATTAACCGTTATTTGAAATCATTTTTTTTAATTACTGAAAATTGTGTTTAGGTGGGGCCAACATTATCCAGCGACACGGATTTTAAAAGGCGTTTGTGTGGTATTATATGGACCGACAGGATTGAGCCTGAAATGTTTGATGAACAGTGGAACAAGATAATCACAAATTTTGAGCTTACCGAGCATAAATGGCTTCAAGATATGTTTGAATTGCGGTTCAATTGGATACCTGCCTATTTCAGACATGAACCGATGTTTGGTTTGATGCGTACGACATCGCGGTCCGAAAGTGAGAATCACTTTTTTGGCCAGCTGTTTAACCCACACTTGAGTTTGATTGAATTCCTTTGTCATTTTGATACTGCAATGGACGCCCAATGATTCAAATATGGGAAGAATACACATGACTCGAAATACACGACACCAGACTTCAAAACTCACTTAGAAGTAGAAAAGGAAGCCGCAGAACTGTATACACACACTGTCTTCTACGATGTTCAGGATGAGATATTTGAGTCATTGTATCATTGTTGTTCACTTAGTGTTCAAGAAGATGATACATCACTTACTTATATCATTCGCGATACTGAAGCTGATTACACAACGATACATGGTGTACATGTTGAAGCTAAATATGAGGTAACACTATCCGTATATTAGTTATGTTATACAAATATGTCACTAATATGCCTAGTTTAATTCAAGGTTTCCTTTAACATGTAGGTCAAGTATGTGCCAGCTAGTTGTGACATCAAATGCAGCTGCTTAAAGTACGAGTGATATGGGTTGCTGTGTCGCCATATTTTTTATGTGCTTAGGTTGTCCAAAGTGTTCCATTTCCCTCGAAAATACTTGCAGCGAAGATGGTCAAAGTATGCTCTGCCCAACAAGATTGTCACAAGGCCCGTGGACATTGCAAGCTTGTCAAATCCGGTAGAATGTGTTAACGGTGTTCTAAGGGAAATTTACGGCACTGTTGAGGATTCGGTTACCCGTTTGGTCACTGATATTCAGAAGTTACACATTTACAAGGATGACCTTGATACATTACTAGAACAAGTTAAATTCGACATCCCAAATGCCCCTGAAATGAGCAAGAAAGTGTTGGGAATTATTCTATCAGTTACCACGGCTAGTGAAGATATTACAACTGCAAGAAGATTGTACTTGCAGTGGAAACTCATTACCACTGCAAGAACAAATATTACCACTGCTCACTTGTTAGCTGTTAGAGAAACGCGTATTGATAAACATAGAAAAGATTTTGTGTATATCTTATTCTATTAGTATTATACTTATCTTGTACAAGAGGACTCCTTGTTGTATAAAAGGAGATCCTAGATCATAGTTAGAATATATCTTTCTAATACGTTTTTCTTAGAGCTTCAAGGTGTAACCCTAGTGATATCTCAGATCACTCGTATTATTATTATTAATAATATTGGAGCTAGTTGTTTTGTTATATTCATTGTTCACACATTAATCTGTTTCACTTACAATTAATCTTCTAAGTATCATTAAGTAGATTCCGCATACTTAGTGATATCACTCAAAGTATCATTATCAACACAAGTTCAAGGTGTACACGATCCAACAGAAAGAATTGTATGCTGCTGCGCTTGGTGTCAAGGAACCTGAGACAGTTAACATTGTTGCCCCTGAATGTCGTAATAAAGGATCTGTTTCTTTGAAGAGGCATCAAACACAGGCCGAGATAGCTATGATTCAATCAAACAAGCCTCCGCGTCATTGCAACTATTGTGACACCTATGGTTATCATGATTCTCGCAATTGTCCCAAAAAGAAAGCCGATTTGGATGAACAAATGGCCTAACTCAACCACTTTGAAGAATAACATTTTTTAGCTGTTTACATTTTAATAACTACTTGTTTATTGGTTTACTGATTTATTGTGTTTTTTTTTTAATAACTACTCGGTTATTCGTTAAGTCGGATTTTTGTTTATTCTTTTATGAACCAATATTAATGGAATGCAAGTTTCTTTATTTACCCATCTGGTCTCACTATGTTTCATGTGACATGAATAACCTGGCTTTCAAGGGTGTTTGGGATAACTTATTAATTTTCAATGTGTTCAGATAATGTATTGTGTGCCATCATTTTGATACATGTAACTACATTTCTTATATTTTATATGCTTGATATATAATGACTGAAAGTTTCTTTTACTTCTATCTTGTTAATATGGTACAGGTGGTGATTGTTGCATGTCGATTAACCCAAAGATGTATATCGGTTTCATGAAAACCGAAAAGCCAATGAGGGAATGCAGTTATTGTGAGAAGTATGTATACCATGATGCAAGGAACTGCCCTGAAAAGAAAAAAAAAAGTATAGGGAAAGCCGTGTACCATTCTCTCTACAAGTTAACTTATTTATCCGTACGCCAATGAGTAGTTACTTTTGCTTGAACCACTTCAATAATAGTTGGCTGTTTTTTTCAATCATTTTTTTACCATTTGACTTGCTTCTCATATTTTTAACTTTTTAGATATGTACATGCTTATTTACATATTCGGCTTAAATTACTTATTACACTTGTTCTATTCCCCATATTAAGTGCATATGCATCAGTTTTATGTTATTGTAATTACATTAACATATATACATTGATACATATCACAAGTTATATGTGCTGCTCTCACACTATACCACTTCTTAAGCTGTTTCAATAATCACATATACACGTTTTATACCATTTTTGAAAGCATGTTTGTATGCAACAGTGACTATACCATTTTCAAAACATTATTTTGGACTGCAATTTACTTGTACATGATCTGGTTACAGATTATATACTATACTCAGGCATCTAATATAGTACCATACAACAATATATTGTCATAGAAACATAAATACTTAATTTAGATAAAACCTTAAAAGATACACATCAGTTTAGCTTTTATGTGTACCCAAAGCCCACATTTGTTCGGACTTGGTGCTACACCAACCCTTAGGAAACAAAATATTAAATCTAAATGCACTACCATTTCATACGACCAGTCTTTAACTAACTAAGACGCATTATTCAAAAGATTAAGTTCAAAGCCCCACATATGTGTGGACTTGTGTACCAAAGCCCCTTCAACACTGACACCCTAAAGCATAGTCCCAACACGAACCTTAACTGTTTCATACGAAGCAGCCTCTAATCGTTTCCTTTCTTCTAAAGGCAGCCTTCTGTACGCTGCTGCTTCATATTCAAAATCAGCCTTCTTATTGTTTATGTCCGCCAAGAGTATTTTGGCAGCATACTTGCATCGGAGTTCATCTAATTGTTGCTGTTGATCCTTCCCCTCTCTTCTAAATTCACATACGTCATCATACTCCCCGCCGAATAGGTACGTCTCCATGTGTCGCATCGCAAAGACCCCACAATCAACTACGTTATTTTTTGTCATACACCCCAAGCGTAAGAGCTGGGGGCGAGCATTCCTCAGAAACCCCTGTGCTGGATGACTTTCAAATGAAAGGAAGTCTTCAAACCGCGCGACCTGTTGGATGGATTCACAAATTATTATATCTGCATTTACCCGCATAGTTTTTAAAATAGTCAAACTTTATTCGTATATAAATGTACCAGAAATCCAACTAGACCGCCATATCTCTTAGACACATCTTCACTCCCTAAAAGCATATTATCCAGGACATGTACCTCCTTCCTTTTGAGATGCATACATACAACAAAAAAATGACCACTTTGAATTATTGGGAAAAAGACCTGCCACAAAAAAAGTATACATATAGATTATTATCCGCTTTTATAACAGTCAAATACTTGTTACAATTACGTGTCATTTTCACATAACTAGACATTTAGGGCACAAATATTACCAAATCCACATTCGCCAAACTTCCATACACTGTTTTTTGCAAAATGCGCATCATGCCTTTAATAAATTTATCTGACGACTCCTTGACATCCAATCTTTTGTCGGTCAAATCCCTTACATCCCATTCACGCTGTTTACATGGAACTTTTTTTAATTAGTGACACTTCATCAACATAAATAAGCAGATGGAAACAATGTTCACGCATTCTTTATATGTACCATTATCCTAAATTGTTATATCATACATACCATAAGTGCCGTATCACAAAACACCTTGCACATAAGCTTCTTCGGATCACGGTATTTCTCAGCATCATTTAGGACCTTTGTGAACATGTCTACCACCTCACTTGATACCTTTATCCCTGGGCACAAGCTCTCAAACACGATCCTCGGTGCACATTCATATTCAGTCTCGAACAGGATGTCCCTATAACACAAATAACATTGAATTAACAACAAAATTTACCAGGTTAAATTTAACAATTATTACTAACACACGTTTACTTACGTTTGTGAGAAACGCCCACTGAACAAACATTCAGTAACTCTTTTCTCGTGCCCTGCCAACCCACCAACCAGAGAACATGCCCTTCTTATCCACGGGGAGCATAAGACTTCAGCTGGTCTGCCATAACGTTTAGGCCTTACATTTGTATCCTTTGGGATAATGGTCTGTAAGGGTGCTTCATCACAAATGGTGTACGGAGTAATTGCACTATTACACACATTTCCTGACACACCCGATTCTTGCATACCAACTATTAATCTTTCAGGCGTAAAACAATCGAAATGTGGTAGATCTTGAGAATCATAAACCTGTAGGGATTCCAATAGCTCTTCCGCATCAGCAACGGATCTGTCACCACCTGATGCGTCTACACTCCTACCCTGTGTTGCAGGTGGTTGTGTTATGTTTAAATCGAATTTTGAAATATTGGCCTGATCACTCCTAAGCCTTTTCTCTCTATTACTTCTTTCTGCTGACACCTGTTCACTATATGCTACATAAGCAGATGGTGTCCCATAAAACTGAGTAAACGGGAATGGCTCATCCGGTGCATCCTTGCAACTCCACGTCTTTGGTACATTATTTTCCGGAGTACAAACCCCATCATTCCCATCCTCAGTCGGTTTCGTACTTCCATTTGCTGGCTCACGAAACACACGTTCACGAAACATAGCATCACGTAGCTCCTTCATCTGTAGAAGTCCTTCATCAGTAGGATTTTCTTCCAGCGCCGCATCCAAGGCCTCGTCTGCCTCATTCATAAGCTCCCCCGCTCTTGTGTATTTTTCCGCCAAACTCTTTATAATTACCTGTATTACAAACCCAAAATCAAATGACACATCCAACATATACAAATATTGCCTGTACCATATACACTTTACAATATACCAACTAAATAAAACTACTTTTATGTTCCATTTTGAAGCAGAAATAACACATGTTTACCATTTATGTTCCATTTCTATTCCATTTTTAAGCAGAACTAACATATGTATACGTGGATTAACGATACATTTTTTGAAACATCAACACATTTGCATACTCGTATCAGTATATCAGTACATCAACGGGTGCCTTTTCTTTAAAAACCTACAACGACACCAATACTTTATTTTAACTAACCAAATTCATTTTGCACATGCAGGGAACCACACCAACATATATACATTCACATGCGTTCTACAAATAAAATTTTAAAACTATTTATAATTACCTCAACACTCTTTTGGCTTGCCTCCACACTCTCCGGACTTAACCTATCTTCTTCTAGTTTGTTTAGAAGGTCCACCGTCCAACTGTTTACCAATGGCATCTTTACATTCCCATTTCCTATACTTTGGCGCATCGATTCAGCGTACACAACCTGTGGGATCATTACATTTTTCAATACACAACATAAAAATTTTTAACAAATAAAATTTGACTGATACAAAATATTGACTAACATACCAACAAAACGATCACCGGCCCGCAATAATGGCGAGTCCTAATCCAGCTTTTTTTGGTCCGAACAAGACACTCAAGAACATAGCTACACCAATCAAATCCAGGGATATCGTTCGCATCCTGGATACAGTTAAAAAACCTTACGTTCACAGTAGCGTTCTTGTTTGCTTCTCCGATTGATGTGAAGTAGAGAACCAAAAAATTGAGCTTAAACATCCATCCTCCGTCAGCTTGAGTGTATATCTGTTTCTCGACGGGGATGTGTTTATACCTTGTCGTACTTTCAAACTGTCTCTTCCATTCAACAACAAGAGGGTGTCTGCAATCAGCTTCATCAACTGCATTCACAGGTACATTCCCCATTGGTATCCCAAGCACATCTCTCACTGTCTCCCTCGTAATACTTGTAGCCTTACCATCCACATTCAGTACACATCTATCTTCATCAAAGTTGTCTAATAGCCAATAACATAACCTAGTTGGTACATCCTTAATCTTAAACCCAAGAACAGCTCCAAACCCCATCTTCTTAACATCTTCCCTCTGTTTTGTGGACAGTTTTGGTAGTAGACGATGCAACGACCATAATGATATTCGTTGATGTATCCGATCTACACCAGGTACCTTACCACCAACACCCTTTTCACCCTTATTCTTTGCTACAGCCTCACCAACAAACTTACTCTTGCAATTTCGCTTCCTCACCCCAACCTCATTATGAACACCTTCCTCATCCTCCTTCTCCTCATCAACTAGCCCCTTTTTTCCATTTTGCTTATTCAAACTTAATTTTCGTTTACCAACAGCCTTCTTCCCAACTTTGTCCTTGGAAACGATAAAGTATTTACTTCTCTTCCTCTTTCCCTTCTTGACTACACCCCCTTCATCACCTTTTTGCTGCTCCCCAACAAGAGAAGGTAAAAACACATCACCTTCCAGACTACCCACCGGACGTTTCTTTACAGGCACACTTGTTGTTCGTGTCCTCCTATTAGCTCCATGAGCTGCGTACCCTGTATCATGTACATCAAAATATGCATATGTTATAACAATACAAATCCTAATTTGTTGAAACACATGTATTCAAGTATCCTTTCATGTATCCCATGTTTCTTTTTTACGCATCCGATGTATCTGTGTACCTATCACACCAAACAAATCCTAATTGGTTGCAAACACATGTTTTAGTCAACTGTTACACACATGCATATCTCAATTTTATTTTTGATGTATCCCATGTTTTCTGTGTATCGAACTCAATAACATACCACATATCATATAAGATCTGAGTGTTTTGATTTGATACACGTTCCAAGTTGACATACCACAACACATTCAAGTTGACATACCACATCCTAACGATACATTCAAGTTCACATACCACAACATAAACATATCACATACATGTTATATAGCTATTTCGTTCAGCATACCTTCAAGCTATATGGGTGTTTGGTTCAGAACATGCATAACTTTATACAGGTCAAGGGTTCATTCACAGATACACATGCACATCCCAACCCACAGATACATGGATACATTCCTAATTGGTTGCAAACATGTACATCCCAATCCACAGATACATAGATACATTCACACATACATTGCTACATTCACAGATACACATGTACATCCCAAACCACAGATACATGGATACATTCTCAGATACATATGTACATCCCAATCCACACGTACTTTTATTTGTCTAAAAATGGATACACATGAGATTTGACTAAATAAAATTTTAAGACCATATAGTAAACATGCATATTCTCTTATTCAGGTCTATTGTCAACCTAAAATTGCAACAAACATGTTAAGCCACGTGTTTACCAATCACCAGCTACATAGATACATTTTCCGAAACAATAAAAGCTGTTTTATAACTATTTTACCTTTTGTGCTTAAGTTTCTCAAGTTTATTTATGACTTGAGAAATTAAAGATCAAAACCAAAACCTACTTGTGAACTTTTACAATTGTGTAATACTTCTTTAAAATGGGTACACATGATATTTGACTAAAGAGAATGTTAAGACCATATACTAAACATGCATATTATCACTAAAATACAGCTACAAATGTGAATTTTATCCCAAACTCAGCCTATTAGTGAACCTAGAATGCATATCCAAACAGTCCCTTTAGTGACAGAAATTTTAATTTTAAACTAAAGCCCACTGATTTCTGAACCAAAACTTAAGCACATAAGTTAAAATAGTTATAAAACAACTTGAGAAGCAATTTTAATACCCAAAAAACATTTTTCAATAAGCAATTAGCAAAAATGAAAATAAGCCAAGTGTTTACCAATACACAGATACATTCCAACCAACAACACTAACAAGCTATTGACATATGATTCTTAGCTTAAGCACAAGTTATATTGTTTTTAGGTACATAGACACATACACAAAACCACAGATAGACAATCCAACCAACAACAATTACAAAAACATAAACTGACAAAATTATTAAACACAAAAACATACACATTCATACATAAACAAGAACAACATAATTTTCAATCAAGTACATTCATACCTGATACATCATCCCTTCCTTCTTGGTCACTAGTCAGGTCAATTGTCGCAACAGCTGGTCCATCATTTTTCCCCATTTGATCACTTAACCTTTTACTTCTTCGAACTTCAAAATCAAAATGCAAGTATGCGTTTTTTTTAAGTATGCGCTTACACAATACACTAAACATTAAACTTGAAAGATCATAAGATGCATCACTTACCTATCAAAATTGGCGGTAAATCACCAATGTCGTGGTGATCTTCTATGATGTTCATGCTTTTATAACCCTAGGTTATAATCACTTGATACACGAATGAAATCCCCCAATTTTTGCCGTGTATAATTCTTGAATATATGATTTTAATTTTAGGACACCTAAAATGATGGGATTGTGTATTGGTAACCGATGTTATGAGTGTTTTCTGCTTCTTTGACCATAAGTCAAACCATGCAGCATTTATTTGGAATTGGATTTTCTTGATTACAAACTAGCCCCGCCCTTTCTTTAGTTACAATATGATACATATGCCCCTAAACTTGTTGTTAATTACAAAACTACCATTAATCTCATTAAACATAACATACAACGATCCAACGGTCCAGATTGGGTCTTACAATAACCCTCCCCTATATATATATATATAATTGCTTGCACATAACCTAGATACGTCATTAGTTGACTTTCTAGAACTCCAGGAAATCGTTCTTTATCGAACCCTTTCCTTCCCCTCTCGCGTTATTCTAGTAAGTCCTCTTCTAGGAGACTCATGATGATGAAGGGATATGAGTCAAGTGGACGTTTATAATGCAAGAACGCCTTCGCACGTGAACACTATGGATGAAACAAACTCCTCTCGCCGACTATATCCTATCTCCGCTACTATCTTTCAAACCTCACCCATCAACCCATCTTTCACTCACATTTATACTTATATATATATATATATATATATATATATATATATATATATATATATATATATATATATATATATATATATATATATATATATATATATATATATATATATGATGCGTAGGAATCGCACCTTGCTTTACCTCTCGAGGGATCTCGCGAGGCTTACAACCCCCACCAGGCAGTGTACCTGATCGTTGTAGTATAGTATAGTGACAAGTACCGGGGGATTGATCGTTCAGCTTAGGAATAGTGTCGCTAGGATTAGAAAGCCTAATTAATAGTTCTAAAGATGAAAGATGATTATTTTTGTGTTTTTATATTTTATGAAAGCAAGTAAAATCTCGGGTTTTGGAAGAGTGGGCGGAATTAGTTGTTATTCAACTAACCCAAAAACTACTTTATAACTAATTAAACTAATGAAAATGAAATTAAACTAATATTAAACTAAGGTTGTGAGCAGTAATTGGAGAAATTGTGTTTACTTAGACTTCATTACTCCCTAGATATCTTTTACATGTCAATTACTTGTTACACTTGTATGGATGACGGATTGTATTCCTTAATACCATTCGTGGGGTGGCATACATAACTCCCCAACTCTATGAGCTCTTATCTCCTCCTACACCATGACCCAGCACAACTATAGGGATTGTAAACAGTGGCTCATGCATTAAATACAACCAATAAAGACCTAGTACGCCTCGGTTCATGTTTCTTAAGACGTTCAAGCATGTTACCATTTGGAGATCTGCCAGTTTTCTTAAGCCTAACATATAATATCATTCATCCAAGAACAAGAATAGACAAGTAATTAACACATAATCAACATCTAGGTTTCATTAGATTTAAGCAAACACAAAGTAAATCTAGCCTAGCATAGTGGAATTAAGATAAGAACAAAAGATAAACAACCAACACATAGACATATTGATTGAATTAAGAGTATACTTATCTCAATTACAATGCAAGGTATCAAGGGTTTGGAACCCTTGAAAAACCTGTAAAAGAGGCACCAAAATCGTCTTTAGGGTTTCACCAAAACTTCTCCTCTTCTTTTTTTTATGAAAAAACTAGAAAACTATATATAGAAAAATCGTCCTGACGGCGTCAAGAGTAAATTCTGACGCCGTCAACCAGCCGCCAATAACTTCCTCGGACGCCCTAGATCCACTTGTGACGGCCTTGGTGACGCCGTCACCACCTACGGTAAATTAATCTTGGCAACTTTGACGCCGTCATCTCTCCATCTGACGCCGTCACCAGCTACGGTAAAATATTCATCCTTTCTGACGCCGTCAAGAGTAAATCCTTGACGCCGTCACCTTGTAATTCCAGCTTGGATTTGGTACTTTGTCGTTTTCTTCACTTTATGCTCCAAAAACGTCCAAAATAGCCTCTTTTCCAGAATTCACTCTCCAAACACCTAAAATCACAAAAGGAACGATTTAGGGCAATATTTGATCAAATAAAGTCGGATTCGGGCTTAAATGACCCCCTAAAAACGGATCATTTTTCGCCTCATCATATACCCTTACACTTGAGATTTGCTTGTCCTCAAGCAAATGAGCTTTTATTCTATTCAAAAGACAAGTTAGGGGTCATTTAACACTAATATAAAAGTAATTACAACAAATAATCGTTCCACTAAAGACCAATAGACAAGCACGGAGGTCATACACAAGCACCTCACAAATAGTGTTTAGATACTCACATCTCTCGGGTGTAATAAAGTAATATAACATTATGGAAATGGAAGATATCTCTCACTACCTGTCATAGCAAAATAGATTACCATAGGCTTGGGAAAGGATCAAACCTCCACCACATGGCGTAAGCACCTAGGATAAACTATCAAAGAGGTCTTTTTAAAGGGTTATAACGTTAGGTGTAGGGATATGAATTACACGGTTTTGTTGGATAAAGGAAGTTTTACTGGTGGCGAGTTAACAATCTTAGTAAATTACATGTATAAGATGGCGTTGCTAAGCCAAGACTAAACTCGACTTAAGCTAATAAATGAAAAATAACAAAAATATAAAATGAACATAGAATGAAAACGGGATGGTAGTCCGTATGTTTTTTTTTTTTTTTTTTTTTTTTTTTTTTTTTTTTTTTGCATACACTCTTACCCTACCATCCAAAATAATACATCATAGGGGTATAAGCATTCCCCTTACACTTGAATCTTTACATACTTTACAATTAACTAATCTAATGACTCGAATCAAGAAAATCAAAACACTTGGAGCACTTTTAAGATTAACGCACATATGGGGGTAATAATATTAAGTTCTTCCCCATTACTCCATAAAATAAGTACTTACCCATGAGTCCCAATCGTCCCAAAACAATATGTACAAAGATATGACTCGACTTAGCAACCATGTAATCAATTAGAAAGTTAACTTAGGGTTTAACAAATAACAATAATGCACTAAAAATGAGCGCATACACGGAAGGCTAAGGCGATTTGGGTGTACATTTAAGTGGGGTGTAACAAATTCTTCCTTTAAGTAAAATGCTTAAAGTTAGAAACGAAAAGATAGGCTCGGAGGGGTGTACTAGGGGTATCGTGTACTAAAAATGAGTACAACGCTAAGGGTGTGGGAAAAATTAGTTGACTTAACTAGCCAAGTAATATGACTTAAATGGTCAAGTAATTATGATACGGGTTTAACACAAGGGTGATCCTAATGCCTCTTATCATGTAGTAAATCCTACTACACGAATGTAGTCTCACTAGCGGTCTCGGGATGCATCACTAACGCAAGTTCTAGAATCTAAATGCTACCGGTACACTCATAAGCACCAATAATAAATGCTTTTCCTATCAAAACTAAAGGCGAACCTCACATTTTTGGGTGGAAAATTTTTCTGAATATATGGTTGTGTGCTAGTCATACAACCTCCTATCCATGAGACGCTTGCTATGGCTAAAGTTTCACTCCTAAATGTTGTAAAAAATTTTAAATTTGGCGCTAAAATTACACTAACAAGTATTTCTCATAGTTTTATTACTCATCTACTATCAAACAAAACAAACTCAAGCGAAAGTGCATATGTAAGGTATCATCTTTTTACCCTCCCCTTACACTTAGGATGAACATTGTCCCCAATGTTCAAGTAAAAAATGTAAAAGTAAAAAGTAAAGAGAATGAAATCAAATACTCCCCTGATTCGCTCAGTATGGATTTTAGGTTGGCTAGGTTAAATCTTCCTCCAAGAAAATGAGCAATCAAAGCTTCCCTTCCAGAATATAAATCATCTTCTTGTCATAAATAACCTGTAAATCCTGACAAAAGTGGACAAGGCAACCTCGCGTAAAATCGGTGGCATCCTATATAAGTTAATAAATCCTAGAAAACAAAGTAAGATATAATGCTTGTGGAATGAAGTTTGCAGATTTCCTGGAGATTATAAAACTTAATAATTCACAAAAACCATAAGACTCCGTTAGAAGAACAAAACCGGTAAAATTTCCGGATTTTTACTCCTGACGCCGTCAAGAGCAATTGCCTGACGCCGTCAGAATGGACCTGCAGAAATTCTTATGTTAAGTTTCCGGAAAATTTCTAGAAAAACCTCGTCCTACTTCCTGGAAAATCCTGCAAAACTTCATTATGACTCGATACAAGCATTTGACTCTAACAAATACGAATATACATGTTCATTAAATATTGTGGAGAATCATGATCGGTTTGTTTCTTAAAAACATATTTGGGGTTTCCCCTTACACTTATTTTTTTGCAAAAATACTTTAGGTTGAAGTTAAGACTAGGCCAAACAACATAATAAAGTATTTCACATTTTAATTGAGAAACATGATTAACCAACAATAAAAATAAAACATGCATACGGAAGCAAATAACAATCAAACAATTAAAATCACACAAAACATGGGTTGCCTCCCAAGAAGCGCTTTTCTTTATTTACGAGTCTTGTAGCTAGACTCAAAGTCGTGGGCTACTACGTGATTTCATCATTGGTCCCACTACCTAGGTCATCTTCTAAACCAGTTTTGTATTCCGGACCTAGTTGCAAGCATTCTTTGTAGAAACCAAGCATCCTATTTCTAACATACTCAACTCCTCTACGTCTATCCTCCTCATTTCTATAATAAGCCGCTTGCTTGTGTTCTTTTTCGAAATTAGAGAGAAGGCGGTATTGTTCGATCTTGTAAGGCATTTGATAAGCGACCTCATCATTGTCTTTCTTGAATCTAACTATCCCTAAAGTCGGATCATAACTCATCCTAGTGGCCTCAACAAATGGTTTCCCGAATATTATTTGGCTTAGGTCAGCATCAATCACTGGACGAGTGTCTTCCACTATCATGAAATCAATCTCATAGGTGAGATTCCCTATAATCACATGCAATCCTTTCACTCTTCCTACAAAATTACTTATCAGATTTGTACCGGGCATCAACCTAAAATTGAGTTGCTTCTTCATCACCCAATTGTAATAAGTCCTAGTCATGATGTTCACGGGTGATCTAAGGTCGATGTAAGCTTTCCATATATGCATGTGCCCTATATTACATGGGATGTTAATGTTGGAGGGGTCTCCCATTTTGATCAGGGGATTGCCAAAGATATATGTTTTCTCGGGACTATCGAATAAATCCTTATGGTATTCCCGTTCCTCCTCGGTTGGCAACTTATCAAAGTGTTCCTCTATAGGTTCTATCTCCTCATTTTTAAGCTTAACTTCCCTACTCTCATCCTCACTATTGGCTTCTACCTTCGCTTCATCCTTGTCACTCTCCTCTATCTCTCTATCTATTGGCTTAATGGTGACAACATTGACAAAGTGGACATGTTTGGATGATGAGGGGTCCTTAGTTTGAATTCCACTATTTGTGTCCCTAGTGTCCTTCCTAGGTGTGGCTAATGTTTGGTTGTTGAGGGCTTTCAACAAGTTGTCGATTTTGTTGGTCATCTCCGTTTGTTGTTGGTTGAATTCGTTTTCGAACCTAACTATACGGGCTTCTTGAGATGCCATAAATTTCGACATCAATCCTTCAAGATTGTTGGTACTACCATAGTTGTTAGAAGGATTGTTGTTGAAGGTACGGTTGGATGGTGGACCGTTTGATTGGTATCGATTAGGCGGGTTGGAAGAATTGGGTTGATTTTGCTTCCACCTGAGGTTTGGGTGATTTTTCCATGAGGGGTTGTATGAATCACCGTATGTGTTTGGCTCGGGCTTGAAAGTGTACCACTTATCTCCCGCTTCGTCGGTACGCGTGGATGCGTAGTCCGCAAAAGCTGTTCCGGGGAGTTCCATACAATCACGAGTGTCATGGGGACCACTACATAATTCGCATGAAGAAGTGATTTTGTTCACTTGGCTTGAATGCTTCGGAGCTTCGTAAGATTTCATGAGAAACTTGACTTGGTCCTCAAGTTCCATGATCCTACGGTCGGGAGTGCTTGAATTGTTCGAAGGCAAAGATATTGCCTTGACCGTTTTGTTCAAATCATGGGGATCATTCCAACTTTCGTTGTCATAGAGAGCAAGATCTTCTATGAATTCCCATGATTGTTCCGCACTAAGATCACGTAGCTTACCGCCGGCCGATTGGTCAATGGTTCGCCTCGTGGGGATATCGATATGGTCATAGAAAATTTGGACTTGGAGCCAAAGATCTATGCCATGATGAGGGACTTTTTGGAGTAAGTCCTTGAAACGAGTCCATGCTTCGTAAAGAGATTCATTTTGACGTTGTTGGAACATCAAGATGTCATTCCTAAGCTTAGTAGTTCTCCCCAGTGGGAAAAATTGAGCAAGGAAACGAGTGGTGAGATCATCCCATGTGGTGATGGATCCCGCGGGTAAACGCTCAAGCCATTGACTAGCTTGATCCCGTAGAGAGAATTGGAATAGGCGTAAACGGGTAGTCTCTCTAGTTTCAACACCTAGGTCTATGGAATCTACGATTTTGAGGAAGTCCTTAAGGTGTTGGTTTGGATCTTCGAAACGAAGTCCATGGAATGCACATCCGCTTTGCACCAACCGGATGGTGTCGGATCGCAAGGGGGTCACATTGGCTCCGGTGAGCTCAATGGTGTTTCGGTAGCCTTGGTGGCTAGGTCGGGAATACTCTCCTAAGGTTCGGGGCCTAAGGGGTTCTAATGGTGGGTTTTGTTGTGGTGGGATGACGGGTTCAAAGATGTTACCACCTTCCATGATGTCGGATGGCAAAGAGATACGAACAAAGGCACGAAGAAATAAGATAGACTAAAGAAGACCTAAAAATAAAAATAAAAATCTTACTAGAAAGGAATCTAGCAAGTAGACCTAATAAAAAGAAATCCTAACCTAGACAATAACTATTCCCCGGGCTGCGGCGCCAAAAACTTGATGCGTGGGAATCGCACCTTGCTTTACCTCTCGAGGGATCTCGCGAGGCTTACAACCCCCACCAGGCAGTGTACCTGATCGTTGTAGTATAGTATAGTGACAAGTACCGGGGGATTGATCGTTCAGCTTAGGAATAGTGTCGCTAGGATTAGAAAGCCTAATTAATAGTTCTAAAGATGAAAGATGATTATTTTTGTGTTTTTATATTTTATGAAAGCAAGTAAAATCTCGGGTTTTGGAAGAGTGGGCGGAATTAGTTGTTATTCAACTAACCCAAAAACTACTTTATAACTAATTAAACTAATGAAAATGAAATTAAACTAATATTAAACTAAGGTTGTGAGCAGTAATTGGAGAAATTGTGTTTACTTAGACTTCATTACTCCCTAGATATCTTTTACATGTCAATTACTTGTTACACTTGTATGGATGACGGATTGTATTCCTTAATACCATTCGTGGGGTGGCATACATAACTCCCCAACTCTATGAGCTCTTATCTCCTCCTACACCATGACCCAGCACAACTATAGGGATTGTAAACAGTGGCTCATGCATTAAATACAACCAATAAAGACCTAGTACGCCTCGGTTCATGTTTCTTAAGACGTTCAAGCATGTTACCATTTGGAGATCTGCCAGTTTTCTTAAGCCTAACATATAATATCATTCATCCAAGAACAAGAATAGACAAGTAATTAACACATAATCAACATCTAGGTTTCATTAGATTTAAGCAAACACAAAGTAAATCTAGCCTAGCATAGTGGAATTAAGATAAGAACAAAAGATAAACAACCAACACATAGACATATTGATTGAATTAAGAGTATACTTATCTCAATTACAATGCAAGGTATCAAGGGTTTGGAACCCTTGAAAAACCTGTAAAAGAGGCACCAAAATCGTCTTTAGGGTTTCACCAAAACTTCTCCTCTTCTTTTTTTTATGAAAAAACTAGAAAACTATATATAGAAAAATCGTCCTGACGGCGTCAAGAGTAAATTCTGACGCCGTCAACCAGCCGCCAATAACTTCCTCGGACGCCCTAGATCCACTTGTGACGGCCTTGGTGACGCCGTCACCACCTACGGTAAATTAATCTTGGCAACTTTGACGCCGTCATCTCTCCATCTGACGCCGTCACCAGCTACGGTAAAATATTCATCCTTTCTGACGCCGTCAAGAGTAAATCCTTGACGCCGTCACCTTGTAATTCCAGCTTGGATTTGGTACTTTGTCGTTTTCTTCACTTTATGCTCCAAAAACGTCCAAAATAGCCTCTTTTCCAGAATTCACTCTCCAAACACCTAAAATCACAAAAGGAACGATTTAGGGCAATATTTGATCAAATAAAGTCGGATTCGGGCTTAAATGACCCCCTAAAAACGGATCATTTTTCGCCTCATCAATATATATATATATATATATATATATATATATATATATATATATATATATATATATATATATATATATATATATATATATATAATTATTCACATATTCCCGAACACACCTCAAACCCTTCATCAACTTAACACTTTGATCATTTTATCCAAAATTGTCAAAGGTATATTTTAATTATTGAAACGGTAATTAAAAATTGTTAAGAATTTTATCATCGTGCCAATGAACGTTTACGTATTTTTGATATATTATAAATCTAATTATATACGTATAAATATTTTTGTTCCAGAAACTAATTCTGCGAAATTTGGAAAATTTCAAAGGCGGCCCCTTTAATAATTAAGGGGACCGGCTTGTTATCGAGGGCGGTCCCCTTAATGTTTAAGGGGACCGGCCATCTGACACTTCCAAATCCGTTTTTCCTTCTTAATTCCATTCCCAAACACTCCATTCACTCATTTGTTCCTCCCCACTGCTACTGAGTACGAACCAAAACACCCAAAAACTTCAAAATCCTCCATCATATCACCAATCCGGGGTTGTTTCGCAAGGGGCAAACATCAACCAAACATATAACAACATCTTTTGTAAGTTTTCCAACATGCATTTCATCACATTTCATTCGATTTGGTGTCTAATCAATTATTATGCATTTTATTAAAACTTATTTTAATTCGAATTTAAGTGCAATAGAAGCTAGAAATTGAACTACCAAATGCTTCCCATAGGATTGAAATGATGTATTGCAACTCAAAATTAGTATAACATATTATTTTGTCAAAATCATTAAACGCTCATAAACCCTTGTTAAATTTCATTTTTCGAGAGGCACATTGTTGATATAACTCTCAAAAACCACTTAAAACTTACTACATTACATTATTTTAACGTCCTAAACAATCAAAACATACTTTTCAATTTATTAGAAAATGGTTCATGAAGACAACATGGGCGTTTGGTTCATGAACAAACTATAACTATATGTAGTTATTTGAAACTTAAAACTTGTTCGTAAAACTTGTTAATACTACTAAGATCAATAGACGTCATCAAGATATATAATCAATATATATATATTGATGTTTTAGGATGTTTTTATCTAGTTAAGAGAGCGTTTGGTTTATCTCGAAAATGATATCTTTGAAAACTAAAATTCGTATTTTAATCTTTTAAACAAGCTCATGTTGTGTCAAACTCTTACGAAATGGAAGATATATAATCTAATATATATCTAGCCTTATTTCGAAATGAATTGTGATATCATACTCTTTGATATTATATATTCTAAACGAGTTTAAAATCAAAATAAAAGGAACATTATGAAACTACTTCATTGAATATTTTTTTTGTGTCGAAGTAGAATTTCGTTCCACATATATTGCATATAATTATATATACATATATATATAACATATGCATGATAGTTGTTTTTATGTTAATTCTATTTTTGTTGTTATATTGTTTAGGTGAAAATGCCTAAGACCACGGTTGGTGATGTATCCAAAACCAAACAATACATTCCAAATGTCTCTTCTACTCCCGGCATGTCTCCTTCAGTTGCACGTTTCTATCGTCCTATTGAAAATAGAAACATTCACGAAGGACGAATTGTCGGTCCATCTTTCTATGAAAATGATCAAACCGAACGAATGTTCACCAATATTCGTTTTGAATGTCTTTTCCAAATCAACGAACCAATCATTCCTCGTTTTGTCCTCGATTTCTATAGCCAAGTGACGGTGCAAACCGATCCCTATGGCAATATCCTCATTTCCTTCATGATTCAAAATCAATTCATCACTCTTACTCTTGCTCAATTTGGTCAAATTCTTCGAATCCCATACAACAGCCAAGCCGTTTTCTCAAATGAATTGGATCTTTCCACTCTTGAAAGAAATCGTCCTCAGGATGGCCCCTACTATTCTGAGATTCCTAGTCCTGAAGACATTCGTCGAATGCTTGAACTAGAATGTCATACGACTAGTCGAGTGATCAAGTCGAAGAATGTCGATATTCATGCCAATCAAATCCTCCTCAAAGAGCTGAGCCAAGATATGAAGAAGTGGGAAGAACTCATTCGAGAGAATGCGTTTGGTACTGGTGGTCACCGTGATCATGTCACGGCGAGCATTGCCCACATGCTTTATTGTGTTATTGCTGAAGAGCAATACAATTTGGCTTATCTTTTTATTCATCGAATCATGTCCGCCAAGAACACCCCAAATGCCAATCTTCCATACGGTATGTTTCTCACACGACTTTATCATTATGTGATGGAACATTACCCACATCTTCAAAGAGACTACTACGTTCATATCCTTCCTACTTTGAACCAACTTACTCGTGTTCGTACTCGCCGTCCTCGTAGTAACAAAGGAAAATCTCGTGTTCCTTTGTACTCTAGGCCTCGTGGTTCTACATCTCATCGTGATGACGATGATGACGAGGAGGAAGACACCTCACGTGTTAGTACTCCATCCCCCACGACCTTTGTTGAAGATCTTTCCGATATTGATGATACCGAGTATCAAATTCCTCTTCCTCATGAACGTACCGATGAGCTTCTCTTCACTCGTCAAACGTCTATCCTCAACCGTCAACAACAAATGTATGAAGAACTTCGAGGAGGATTCAAATCCGTTGGGAAGATGTTTAGGAAGATGCTTGGAAAGAAAAAGAAGTAGAAGATATTGACATGTTGCTACTTGTTATTGCTTGTTTATTTTAGACATTTGTATGGTTTGCTATTTGTCCGATTTATTCGGAAATACTTGTGTTATTTGGAATGATGTTTAGACTTTTATTATTATCATGCTTCTATCATAATATTATGCCATGCTTCTTTTCAAGATAGACTTTAATATGTTAATTTCCATGCAAAATTTGATTATATATATATGTTTATATATCATCATTCCTAGAGTATGTACTTCTAATAGAGCTTGCTGGAAAAACACACTTGAAAAATCACCAAATTTTGCAACTTTTGGGTTTCTGGTCGTCTGGGAAAACACCAGATGGGCGGCCCCCTTAATTCCCTAGGCGGTCCCCTTAATTATTAAGGGGGCCGGTATACAATTAAGGGGACCGGCCATCTGGAACTGGATTCACTGTTTTCTTTTGCATCTTGTAAACCCTTTCTCTAGTTTCAGCTACCATTTCCCATTTTAACCCAACTGATTTTAGAATCTCATTCAACCATTTCAAATACATACCTAAATCAACCATTTCCATACTATAAATTCCCTCCACAATCAACATTCTTCATCTTATCACTCACCATCTTAATCATCATGACTCCACCAAGCACCTCACACTCCAAAACCTCCAAGAAACAAAAACTTGTGGTCATCCCCCCAAAACAACTCTTCATTGACTTAACAAATGAAGACAACAAAACACCATCACCTCCACCCAAATGCTCATCCCCAAGTACACCCAATGCACCATCTAAAACACCTTCCACTCATGGAACTTCCTCATCCTCCATACCCTCAACCTCATCAATCAATGACTACATCAACTCACACTTGTCACCACAAGTATCATCACCACCTCCTACACAAGAACCCATGTCCACCCATCCTACCATCTCACTTTCACCAATAACACCACTTGATGCTCATCTCTCATCTCCACCAATTACACCACCATTCTTTGCCAATCCCGTGCCTTGGAGGCTACATGAATCCCATGAGGATACTTGTCTTTGTTGCATCCACAACCGCACGGTCATCTTTGGCCTTAGAGATGAAATTCAATATATGTTTTCATATATTGAACATTTGCTTACCAACCCACCACCACCACCAACTCCACCATCCTCTCCAATAATTCCTCCACCACAATTCTCACCCATTCCTTCACCATCACCATCATGCTCTCCTAATTAAGCATCTCATATGCATAATAAATAAAACCTCTACCACCCTTTTGCTTGCAAGCTCTATGAAGACCATGTACTTTTTGCATGATGATGTATTTTCCTAGTTGCTTATTTGTGAACTAGCTTTTCTACTTGTAATTCAAATTGCTACTTGTATGTTGTGTCTTGACACAACCACTTATTTAATATGAATGCTTTCTTTTCAAACATGCTTTATTTTTTTATCACCTTATACATGTTTGCATGCATATACTTGTGCTTCTAATATATTTTTTTGCAAAGCATACCATAGCTCGTTCTCTTGGTGCCCCCAAACAAGGGGGAGTACACATCAAGGGGGAGTTTCTACCCGTCAATTTTTCACGTTTGAAAATTGTCGGCTAAACCTTTTTGATTCTACAAAAAGGGGGAGAAGTAAATATAAACTCACTAAAATACTTGTTTAAAAATTAATTTTTGAGTTAATGAGTTTAAGTTTTGTAATCATCAAAAAGGGGGAGATTGTTGATATAAATAATGCTTAAAAAGGTTATTAATATCTCTCAATAAACCTATGTTTTGATAATCACAAAACTTAAATCAAATTAAGTCAAGATTAAGAAGTAAACAAGTATTTGGTAACAAATATTTACTTCTACATCTAATATCACTTAAGGTATGCATAAACTAAGCATCTTATGCATTACATGATCAAAGGAAATTTTGTCTTAAGACATAACATCTTATAAAATGATATAAACATTTTATATATATTTGTAAATCATTTTTGGTAATGCTATATTAAACCACAAAGATATGATTTCAAATTTCCAACCAAAAAGGGCAAATTTTATCCAAAAAAACTTTTCCAACGTTCAGGAGGGCGGCCCCCTTAATTTTACTAGGCGGCCCCCTTTAATGATTAAGGGGACCGGCCTATAATTAAGGGGACCGGCACGCTCCCGAATAGTAAAATCTGGCCCTATAAATATTGGATCATTTCACACATTTTCCTCACCTTTTTGTACTATAAACTTTCTGATCCAACCTCCCTCTCTAGATCTAAAATCCTTTGATCATATAATTCATAAGTCTTTGTTTCCAAGTGATCCAAAGCTTCATCCATTCAAGTGCAAGAAGAAGAACACTCCTCTACATTCATCTAATTGTAGTAGTGTTGTGAATAGCTAGATTCATATTGTAGTTGTGGTAGATATTTGTAAAAGTGTTGTGTAAACTTGTTGTATGTAGAAAATAGGTGTGTTGTAAAGTAGTTTAGTAGTTGTGAATTAGTTGTGCATAGAAGAAGGTGTGAAGTTGTCAAGGTGTGAAGCCTTGAACAAGTCGTGAAGTTGTGAAGAAGGAGTGAAGCCTTCAAGAAGTCGTGAGATTGGTTCTAGCTACGATTAGAACTCGACATTTAGCTTAGTGTCGTTAACTCGTGTAAGCCAAGGTGTGTAAGGTTTCTCCACCATAAGGAGTTTGTTGACATAGTGAAGAAAACTCTCGAGTGTGGTACTCGGGGAGTGGAGTAGGGCAAGGAAGGTGTCCTTGTAGCCGAACCACTATAAATTCGCGTGTTGTGGTTTGATCTTTCTAACTCTATCTTTTATTCATTACATTTCAATACTTTCATTATTATATGTATATATATATATATATATATATATATATATATATATATATATATATATATATTAGACGAGTACCCGTGCATAGCAACGGGATTTTATAGCGACAAATAGTTTATTGATAAAAAAAGTTTATAGGTTATAAATGAAAAATAATAAAAGTTTGAAGATTTGGAAATTAAACATAATGTTATGAAACCCTGTTCGACCCGGATGGTTCAACCGGTTGAACCGTTCCGGTCGAAAAACTGGTCGATTTAAACCGGTTCAACTTGCTAGGTTGGGTCGAAAATGGGTCAAATTAAACCGGTTTAACCCGTCGGGTTTGAAGCGTCCCGGGTCAACCCGGTTTTTGATTTGTATTAATTGTTTTAATTGGTTATAAATGAAAAATAATAAAAGTTTGAAGATTTGGGAATTAACATAATGTTTCGAAACCCAGGGGCGGTGCTGAGAAAGTCAAAAAAAAAATTAGGCCCGGCACGAAAAAAAAATAAATAAAAATGCCCCTTATCCTTAGTGGGTTGGGCCTTGTATATATAATGGATATAAAAAAATTTAGTGCCCCTTAGTTGGTTGGGCCCGGCTCGGTTGATGGTGCGCCGGCCCAAAACCGCCCATGTTGAAACCCGGTTCGACCCGGGTGGTTCAACCGGTTGAACCGTTCCGGTCGAAAATTTGGTCGATTTAAACCGGGTCAGCTTGCTAGGTTAGGTCGAAAACGGGTCAAATTAAACCGGTTCAACCCGTCGGGTTTGAAGCGTCCCGGGTCAACCCGGTTTGTGATTTGTATTAATTGTTTTAATTGGTTGTACAATGTGTATAAATCATTGTACTTTTAAGTAATTGGTGTTTTAATAAGAGTATTAATTACATTTCATAATTTCCTTTAATAAATTTTTTCAACATTTCACATTCCTTGACTTTTTACTTTTTCAGTTTGACCATTTTTGCTTTATAAGTAGTATATATATATATATATATATATATATATATATATATAAAGTATAAAACATTTAAGTTGTGGGATCCATCAACTTTATTTTCAAATTAAAGTATATATATATATATATATATATATATATATATATATATATATATATATATATATATATATATATATATATATATATATATACTAGATTTCGAAGCCCGCCCGATGGGCGGGCATGACTTATAATTATAATTTTTATGATGTCAGTTAATAGAAAATTATTTTTAAAGACGTTGATTTTATTTAAGTTGGTGGGCATGACTTATAATTATTCTTGGATAGTAGAAGTTAACTTTACTTTTAATTATTCTTTGGATAGTACACAAAAGCTCATGACTGTTATTTGATAGGCCTTCGCCTTTATTGGTTTAAGGTTACAATGGAAAATTAGTACGTTATAGACATAAATATCATTAGAAGAATAAGATATTACGATGGGCGGGCATGACTTATAATTATCATTAGAAGGTATTATTTAACGAAAAATAAGATATAAACATAAAAATTTGTATTTTTAATGCATTAACAATGAAAAATAATTGAGGGTTTACAATTATTGAAGAGCGAAAAGGTATAAATTTATTCTTAAGAAGACAATATATGATTTAGATTCAAATTCAAAATAAAACAATTTTTAATCTCTTCATGCTCTTCACTTTAGAGAGGGCCACTAACCACTTAAGAAGCAGTCGTACTTGCGACAATGTTTTACGTTTACTTACGTTAATATCATTGAAAAACACATCACAATAGGGAATTGGGTACGGTGAAAGTTTAATGCCATCTTAGTATCAAAAGGGATAAAGATTTCATTCATCAAATGAAACTCTTTTGCTCACAATCTCATTACAATAATTTAACAATTGGTTTATTTAAAACATAACGTGAAATTCCTTAAAACATGACTTATAATTATAATTTTTATGGCCTCAATTAACGGAAAATTATTTTTAAGGATGTCGCCACAGCTCACTAGCATTGGAAAAATGAGCATTTTAAAAATAGCAAAGCTCACTGCTCCTTTGCCAAACGACGACTAAAAATCAAAATGTTCATTGCTCATCGCTCACCACTCCAAAAAGATCCACACCGCTCTGTGCCAAATAGACCCTTAAAGAAGAAAAGAAATAAACATCAACACTGATCATTCCTCTCGCCAAATATTATCCTCCCTAATCATCAAATCAAATGAATATCATAAAATTTTGGACCATAATATAAATGGTAGTATTACCTTCATTCTTGCTCAACATATATAGGTTGCTCGAAAGAGGCCACAACTCCGCTACAACCAAGGATTGCGTATCAGACAAGTACATGCTAATCCAAGATGGAATCATTAAAGTTTACATGAGAGAAATTAAACATTACAATGGGTGATACTAAATATATATTATTTGAAAATCTCGTTAAGCTACCGAAACATCTTAAGATTAGAGTATAGACTAACAAAGTCAGGTGCATTATGATTCCATTCAAGGTACAACTGATCTTGGCTCATTTGCACCCAAATGAAGCATGAGTGTGCAAAATAAAATCACATATAGCCCATCTATAGTCGAATTTTCAATTTTGGTTCGCTGGCCTTTGTAGTTTTATAGTTCATGGAGAGCTATTTTATGAATATCTTGTAAGACATTGCGCCATGTCAGATCAAGAAATAGATGATCTTGTAACCTCGAAGGATTTATTCAATCATACCAATCTATACTATTCATTTCAGTAAAAGAGATCAGAGGTTAAAGTTGGATCTGATTGTCACACGGAATTAAGGGAAATATATGAAAAAGGTAGTCTTTTAATAGCTATAACTATTCCTTAAATGGATCAAGTGCTTTGGCCTTTCATGTTGTAGATGATCATACCTGGTTTATACACAGGTGCAGTTACTACGGTTTGCAGATGTATATTTGATATGTGCAGGCATAGATAGTTCATAATTATATTCACAAGTGAATAGATACAGTTGCTTAATTCACCAAATAAGAAAATAAGTAAAACATTTATTTTATTCACAAACCTTACAGCCTCTTCAAACTCCATTGTTCTCTTCGCCAGTTCTTCCTCATCCTCAATGAGAGTGATTTCGTAACCCTTCGGCAAGAAAGTGTTGAAACCAAAAATTAAATTATTGTGACCTCTAAATAGTTCTTTAACCCTTTCAATGACACCGGTAGTATGAAACTCTGAATTTAAAAACTTATCAGTTAAGGTCAAATCGACTTACATATGCATCCCTTGAACAGAAAATTATTTAACTTTGTGCTTTAAAATCATTCATTACATCAAGAAGCATGTTGTATTTTTCACGTTGGTCTTGGAACATATCCTTGACCTATGTAGAATCTTGTGGCAGTTAACAGCTATCATCTACTTTGCATAAGATAATTGCCTGAGTGAAGCATAATGAGTACTATATTTAGACTGCTAAAGTACGTAGACAACATGTGATGATTAGCCATCCAACCGGTTTTGTATCCGGTTGGGTTTCAAATCATTGGTATTTACCAATTACCCAACCCCCTGACATGAGATTTATCTACCCTTATGCTTCATGATGTTTATTTCTGTAGACCATCAAATATGCGTCATTATTAATTACCTTTACCAGCATGGTGCTGGAAATATGGTACTGCCATTAAATCACAGCTTTGACTTTCATTATCTGAAGCTTCAGCATGAGCACCATCTGCCAAGACTTGGTGCTCAAATTAACCGAGTCTGACTCGCATCGACATTTCAAAACATTCAATCTGGCCATAACCAAATGCTCGATATCCTCGGGCACAGTGCTTGAGGCAGGAGGAAACTTATCATCCGCTACATATTTGAAATAAAACAAAAAAATAACATCACCATCTTGATATACTTCATAAACATTTAGTATAACTGAAAGCACCAACTGTATTGTATCTGTAGCAATCGAACAACATAACAACTGATTGGTAGACTTACCTTTAGTACTTTGCAGTATGTTGATCCCATACTCGAGACTAAAATCCACAACTTGAAACAGATATTAAGTGCATAAATCTTATTTATTATTAAAACATAAATTAAGTGCGACTACCTTTCAGTAGTTAAACCAATGCACATAGTGTTACCTGAATCAAAGAACACGTATTACCTATTTTTGATGCCGTCAAATGAAAGGCCTTAAATATCCTCGAGATGTTTAGTTTCCACATGAAAGGCCTTAAATATCATACAAAGTTGCATTCCAAACGTGTATTTAGTGAATGGATGGAACCCAACCTGCCCAATTTTCCACCTCTAGTCAGCTGGGATAGAATAGATTCTGTTGATGATAAATGAAGCAAATAGACAATCAATAGTTTACCTCATAGAAGAGCTCTGCATCTTGTTTTGTCCATTTCATTGTCTGTCTTTTCCTCATGTGTGTACCATAAGTGTAGTGTGTTGCATTTTGTGCCACCACTGAATTATTATGTTCATCAGTTGAGTCATCGTCATGTGCATAAGCATCATCTTCATCAAAAGGGTTTAAAGAGTTGCTCACATTGCAAAACCATGTAGCAAACACTTCCTGTAAACTCAGTAGTAATAAAACATGAAATTAAAGAAAAATGTAATGACAGCAAATGCCATGGGATTTGTTTGCGTTTTCTATAACTTATTTCCCTAGAATCAGAAGTTAAGAAACTGCAATGCAGCACATTTCTAAGAGTTTCTACATAAAAATAATCAGATAACAGTATTTTATACCTACTAATGTTTCGCAATATTAAAATAAGAAGAGATAAAAGAACAGTATATCCATACATAAACACCCTCGGAGTGAAGAGAATATAGTCTTCCACCAGTTTTTTGAACAATATCACTTGCAGAGATACCTGCTAAAGCATTTGCAAATCTGAAAAATATCACTGAACCATTAATATCATATCATTAAAGATTTTATGAATATACTATGGAGATAGTAGAAAATGATTACCCTGCAGCCATTTGTGTAGCCTTGGTAACACTTGAACTGTGAAAGCTCTTGATTTCGTCATCGCTATCAGATGCGTTATCTGCATTCTTTCCCTTCTCCGTTTCACTTGCGGTGTCCAAATTTAGCATTTGCTCAGAAAGTTCAATTAGTTTTTGTAACAATATAGTATTGGTAGTTATTCCAATTTTATATAAAAATAAATAAATAAATAAACGTTCAGAGGGGCTCAACCCACTGTGACCCGTTACCTAACCGACCTACCTCTTGGTGGTCTTTTCCATGACCATGAATTTAAGAAAATGAGTAGTTAAATGTCGAACCGGCACAAAGTCAGTAAATTTGTAGTTGTGTATACATTGCAGCAGGTACGCGATACAAATTTTATAAGAAGGCATAACTAAAGATGGGGCACAGAATATAATATACAAAAATTTTAGATTAATGAAAACATAAGCAACCATTTTGAAAAAGAAAAGAACCATGAAGTTGTGAGAGATGGTGCAAAGGTTAACTTGAGTATTGCGTGATGAACAAACTTAAATACGGAGTAGATTGTATGTTTGATAACTTGCACAGTTGTGCCGCATGATTTCCCTTTCCATGGCTGTTGATTATGAGACTTGAAATAGTGTGCAACTGATCAAAAATGGTCAGTAACCCAGACCTATAACTTGGATGAAGCAACCTCAGTCCAAGTTCATTCTTCATATGCTCATTCACCACTCATTTTTCTCCCCTTAAACTTAAACTCCCCTCAACATTAAAAAATTTATTTGTAGCTGGAGACGCCACTTTCTTGATCTTGGATGGCCATTTCTCACTAATCAGCTTATGGGCGTATGAAAACACTTCTGTTTTTGGGGCAGGGCCGTCATCCATAATGTTGTAAATTCTTCTGAAATAACAACATAAATCCTATTACTCCATATCATTTAAGTTGAACAAACCAAGCCTACCTAATGCAATAAAAACGTATCGTGGAGATGGTTTGTGACTGATCTTTTTTGATAATGGTATCATATTATTAGGAAAAACTTATATGCTTAAACTTGCTAAATGTAGGATTCGATAAGTCACGAATCACATACGTGTGAATACATCATGTGTGTTGCATCTAACTGAGACATCTCAGCATCATAGAAACATATTCAAAGTTTATTACCATAAATTATCTTAGGAAAAATGTTGTTTGGTATTGCCTTTAAAAGTGTGGATCTTTTAATTATTGGGCGAATATCAATAGCATTAAAATGTTCTAGAGATAGCGTGGGTAAATAGGTCATTCAACTATACCTGATGATTAATGATATTAGCATACAGCCTTTGAATTTCCCGTTCTTCATGATCTGCAAACAACTTTGCTTTCGTTGCAACTGCAGTAAATCAAGCGCTTACTGCATTTCTGATATTTTTTTAAGATATAGAATTAGCAGTTGCTCCAGAGTTCTCAGCTGAATATATTATATCACAAAATAGTTAGAAAAAGAGGAGATATATGAAAGCAACACCAGTAAAGTCAAAAACAACCTTTTGGTTGATTTGGATTTCTTGCATCTCTACCATTCTTGCTCTTTGAATTTTATCCTTCAAAATAGAAATCTTAAATTAGAGGAAGGATAAAATAGGAAGATACAAATAATAATTGGAGATTGGTGTTAATTGTGAGCAGGACATTATTAATGTGGCAAAACTAAGTGGATATTTGGATGTGCGTTTTGCAGATCATAACGCATTGCTGATTTACAAACAGTTGTAATAACATCTTTCTCCACATCATACCTGCAAAAGTCACAAAAGTGATTATCAGACATACTCCAATATATAGGGTTTGGCCTATTCTAATTCAGACCAGCAGCTACACTTGGCAGTAGTCAGTGAACTGCTATCATTCGTATGTAGTTGGCAGGCCGCCACACGAATTCGGATTAGACTATAAACAAAAAAATACAACTATTATTATGATTTTGTTTACTCACAACTTAATTGACAGGCACATACATATATTTGAGAGAGGGAAAGTAATTAAATGACCTCAAGTTTCGCATGACAATACAATTCAATAGCTTTAAGTTGATTATAATAGCCTCCTAAAGATGCTGTGCTCCACATAATGAAAGAATTGTCGACAACGATCAAAGTAACCTCCTCGTCACATACCATCAATATTCAATATCATATACTGTATAAAAAAACAGTTAGTTAATTTCAAAAGCTACCATAAAGGTTAAACGAAATATAGACGAACCTTCAAACCTAAGAGACAACTTTAAGATATCAATCAACCAAAAGCCTAACGATGAAAAACCTTCTCTTTCAAAGCTTGGTTTTCGATCCTGGTTACATAAAAAATAGGGTTTTGGAAAAGAACACGTAGAAAACCGTCTCTAGGTTATGAGAATGAATGAGATAACGTAAAACAAATTAATATTGAGAAACAATATTTAAGGAAAAGATATGTGTGATAATTTAAATTGCTCTTTTGTCTAGTATATTATTTTTGTTTTCGGTCCTTGATCACAATCAATGGCTTGGCTCCATTGGTTGAAACGTTTGAATGTTAAGCTAAAGATCCAAGGTTCGAATCTTGTACACTACAATTAATTTTTACACTAATTAAATCCGGATTTAATTTAATATACGAATTTTAATCAAAATACTGCTTAGGTGGCATATACAAATTTTAATAAAAATAAAAATATGCTTAGGTGGCATCTAATTGTGATGACATGGCAGATAATAAATTACATGGCAATGAGGTGGCGTTATAATGTAATGACATGGCTGATAATGAAGTATATGGCGATGAGGTGGCAATGAGGTGGCGTTTTGTTGATTTATATACGTGTAACGCCTCCTGTTATATATAATATATATATATATATATATATATATATATATATATATATATATATATATATATATATATATATATATATATATATATATGGAGTGACATGTGTCACTTATCAACTAAAAAATCACCTTTATTTTTAAATTAAAATATCTTTTTATCTATTTATTTTTTTATGATCTAATTTCATAATATTTTCTAAAATTTTGTGCTCTTTAATTAACATTCATTTTGATATATTTTTATATAAGTTTTTAGTTTTTACATTTTAGTGAGTTTATTTTATTTTGTTTCAAATTTTACAACTTTTAACCTTTATTTTAATAAATACAAACTTAATTCGTCAAAATCATATACTTTTAGTGAGAGTGTTTGACGGGTAAGACTATCTTTATCAACAACCCAACCTACAATCAATACATACAACTAATCTATATTTTTTTAACCATTTATCAACAACTCAACCTAACATAAAATATTATTATTTTTATATTTAATTTAATTATTTAAAATTTTATATAAAACTATATGTTTGATAAAATATTTACTAATAAAATTTTATATAAATTTTGATATATTTTTTATATTTTTTAAATAATAATAGAAAATGATAAATGGTACAAATAAAAAAAAAAGCAAATGATAAACATCCATTAAAATATTGCCATGTGGCAAGTTATGGGTTGAGGATTTAGGTTGCCCGACCATTTGTCATGTACTTTTCTTTTGGTTGAGTTGTCAATCTCACCAATAAACATGGTCTAAGAGATTTCAAAAATCTTTTTATATGCGACAATAATAATGTGGAAAACCTAACAAACACATACTACTAAGACATATATATTGTTATGAAAGGGCTTTCCACCACTCACATGGTTTATCTTTGGCATAGCTATAATAACAACAAAGGATGCAATAATAACCTTCACCTGTCAACACGTGTCCACTTGACTCAACTACCACTAACCAAGGTTGTTCATATGATGAATCATTTCAAGCCGACAATGGGTCTTGCCCGGATATAACCGGGTCTTGACCGGAAATGACCGGGTCTAACCGGAAAAGTACAATGAATGTAACCGGAAAAGTACCATGTAAAGTACGCCATGTTCATTAGAGGTTTGTAGTTACAGTTATATACTTACTAGTTCATTAGTTGAATTTGAACTCTAAAATTGTACTTGCGTATAACATGTTTGATGATATGTCTAACTCAAATTAGTTAACTAGAGGTTACTAAATTTATAATAAGATCGTATCCATGTAGTAACTTTTATCATCCAATTTGCACTTTGACTTATCATTTTGCTTCCGATCTGTTATTTAGCTGCATTTCATGATAATTGGATTAAGTCATGTTGGTTGCTTTATATTAATTAGTTTTTTAAAATTTTCTTATAACACTCTAAATAACTAGCAATCACCTTAACAAGTGACAAACATAGATAACCATTTACCAAAACACATATTCAAGCATTTGCTTCAGACACTTGGTCTTAGTGTCAATGAGGCGAGGTGTAAGACTGCGCTATTGATTTTCGAATTCCACGTTTCCCATTTCGGTATTATAAAATTTTAATGAAATATATGGTTTTCATATTTTTTTTAATCTTTTAATTTTTAATTTTTATTTTTTTTATTTGTGCAATATTACTAAACTGCATAAGCGTTACTTATGTAACAGCTTATGGGCTTATTTATGTTCTATTTTAGACTTACGAACCAAGTTACTTATGCAACAGTGACTGCTATCGCCATTGATAAGGCGTCTGTGAGGATTACTAAACTCAGGAGGTCCTTTCCAGGTTTAGGGATTATGATGCAATGGGCCCGCAGACCACATTCAGCGTCCCGATGGGGAGCGGCATTGTGTTACTCTTCATTAAACTGAGGTTATCAATAACAGGTATTTTTTCAAACAACAAACAAAAACATTTACACCTTTATATATACGTTTCAGGGTTCCAAAGGAAATGGTGCATTTATATATACGATACGCGTATTTTACAGCTTTATATATTCTTACTGCTTTATATATACGATACTTAAATGTTTCAGGAACACTATCGCTGTTTTTTTAGTTCTGCAAAAGAGGTTTTCTAAATCTAAGAAAAGACCAGAAGGTTGATTACTTGAAAGATAACCTTCAGCAATCGTTTGTTAAGGAACATCGAGCAATAAAGGTAAGATTTTGTATATTATGGCATAATAGATTAAAACTTAGCGTATGAGTCTAAAGGTTGTTTTTATATCGATTGTAGAGATAATATGAGGAATATAAAGTCAGGGTAGATAAATTATTAGCAAAAGTTTGGAAAACACCAGAGGACGGATGGACCATGCAAGATGGAACACCATCGCCAGGAAATAATCCGAGAGATCATCCTAGCATGATTCAGGTAAATTATCAATTTACCCTTTCCTACGTCAAATGAGTTATGTGCTAATTGCTTATAAGTCATCCAAAAGGTCAAAATTACCCTTTCAAAAGTCATCCGAGATGCTTATCTGCTAACTGCTTTTTTGTTGATTATATAATTTTATTTGTGGCTTAGATAAGGACATTAATTTTATTTGTGGCTTAGATAAGGACTTTTAAACACCCTGTTTGTTTGATGGTCGAATACAATAACTGCTTACATAAGCAAACCCACAAAGATGCTATAAATAGAGCTGTCAATATGATTTCTCATTGGGTTGTGACTTGCTGTCAATATAAATGCACCATTTGCTTTTGAACCCTGAAACATTTAGAATGCCAGTATAGGACCTTTATGTGTTCACCATTTGCTTCTTTTTTTTTTTTTTTTTTTTTTTTTTTTTTTTTTTTTTTTTTTTTTTTGGTGAATCTTATCTTTCTTCTCATATGAGTCATGAGTGGCTTGTCTTTCTTTTTCAAATAGTAAATGTTATCTTTCTTTTTGTCCAAAAAGACCTTATGCTGAGTAGCTTTTGTTTCTCAACATCACTGCAGCAGCTGTAACTAGTTTGTTTCTTCACATAAACTCTTTCAACCAGGCAAAATCATGGTAGGTTAAATTCTTAATGTGGTCAGTCTAAAAAAAGGCCTTTATCATGATGGTAAAGAATCCAACACAAAGAACCAAAAAGTCAAAAAAGAAAAAAAGTGGAACAAAAAGCAAGAAAGAAACAAATAAATTCCGGATCCACCAGTCCACTACTCCACTCAGCCTCTTTTCCTAACCGCATCTTTGTACATCACGCTTCAAAACTTGGACATTCAAATTAACCCAAACTATCATCACATAATAAAACGAAATGAAAATGAGGATATCATAATTTTAAATAAATAAAATTAATTCATTTGCGAAGTAGAAAAGGCTCTGTTTATCTTGTTAACGTAAACTGTAATTCTGCGTTAATTCTGTTAGAAATCAGTTGCTGTTGTAAAGGTGTATAGATTACTTATAAGGTAATTTCTACTTAGTTACCTTATTAGTTTCTTATTGGTTTGATTTGTGTTCTTTTTTTGTTGGTTGGGAATATTGCATATGGTAAAAGCTAAAGTTTTGGTTAGGGGTAATTTGGTAATAGTTTTAATGATTAGGTTCGAGATTTTGTGTTTTGTGTGATCCCAGTGAAGTGACACTTTTGATGTCAATACTTAATAAAGATACAGAAAACAGGAATATCAAAAACAGTGAATCTTTTTTATTGACTAAAAGACCATATGAGTTGCTTTTTGTTTCTTAACAAACATAAACACATCACTGCAGCAGCAGCTGGAGGAACTAGTTTGTTTCTTCACATAAACTCTTCCAACCATATCAGTTTCATCATAATTTACACCTAACCAATCACCTTCACATTTTCAAGTTGTTGTTTTTCCATTGTATTCACTTTTCTTTGCAATCAGTTTGTAGAAATGTCCTTCAGCAGATCTATTCGTTTCTCCTCCGATCCAAAAAAAGAAAAATCGTCTTCTAACTCATTTGCACCAAAAAAAGAAAAATCATCATTATCATCTGCACGAAAAAAAGAAGGATCGTCTTCTAACTCATCTGCACCAAAAAAAGAAAAATCATCATTATCATCTGCACCAAAAAAAGAAGGATCGTCTTCTAACTCATCTGCACCAAAAAAAGAAAAATCGTCTTCTAACTCATCTGCACTAAAAAAAGAAAAATCATCATTATCATCTGCACCAAAACAAGAAGGATCGTCTTCTAACTCTTCTGCACAAAAAAAAGAAGGATCATCTTGATCATCTACTTCCAGACACATTGAGTCATGGACTTACGATGTGTTCTTAAGTTTTCGAGGCGAAGACACTCGGAAAAACTATGTAGATCATCTTTATACAACCCTGTATAATGCACAAATACACACTTTCAAGGATGACCAGAAGCTCCAGAGGGGGAAATCCATCTCCCCTGAACTCTTGAAAGCAATTGAAGAATCGATGGTTGCAGTGGTAGTCTTCTCAAAAAACTATGCAAACTCATCTTGGTGTTTGGATGAACTTGTGAAGATCGTCGAATGTCAGCATCTGGGTCAGATGGTGTTACCGGTGTTCTACGATGTGGATCCAGCGGACGTCCGTGGACAGAAAAGAAGTTTTCATAAAGCATTTAAACAACATGAGTTGAAATTAACACATAATAAGGACAAAGTGAAGAAGTGGAGGGAAGCTTTAAAGACCACAGCTAATTTAGCTGGATGGCATATAGCCAACGGGTTAGTTCTTCTTTCTTCATTATTCCAATTGCGGTCACTATATTTCAATGTTGTTACCTTGTCCTATATAGTCGAGCTCAATTAGCTAAACCTTGTTCATAATACGTACAGGCATGAAGCGGAGTCTATTAAACAAATTGTACAGAGAGTGAGAGTCTTGAGCAATGAATTCCTTCCAGTAGAAAATCTAATTGGGATGGAATCGCGTGTACGAGCTGTCAAGTCATTGTTAGGTAAAGGGGATGATGGTTTGATGATTGGAATTCATGGAATGGGTGGAATAGGCAAGACAACAATTGCCAAAGCTGTTTATAATCAAATCAAGAATGAGTTTGATGGTAGTTGCTTTGTGAATGATGTTAGAGAAAATGGATCTGATAAGAAAGGTCTCAAAAAATTACAAGAAAAGGTTCTTTCAAAAATCTTAATGCAAGAAAATTATAAAGTCAATGATTGTGATGATGGAAAATGTGAGATCCAAAGAAGACTGGGCCGTATAAAGTTTCTTGTTGTTCTTGATGATGTTTATATGTTTCGGCAGCTTGAATTCTTAGCTGGTAATCGTGAATGGCTTCAACGTGGTAACCGTGGTAGTAGAATTATTGTAACAACCAGAAACGAGCACTTGTTATCTTGGGCACAAGAGAAATATTCCCCTGAAGTGTTAAACCAAACAGAAGCTCTGACACTCTTTAGTAGATACGCTTTCGGGGCAGACATCCCACCGAATGATTTTAAGGAGCTCTCATGTGATGTAGTAAGATCTACGGGTTACCTTCCTTTAGCCCTTATAGTTCTAGGCTCTCATTTACTTGGTAAAAAGTTAGATTTTTGGGAAAGTTCCTTAAAAGATTTGACCAAACACAAGGAAATTAATGAGACTCTAGAGCTAAGTTACGATGGGTTGGATAAACAAGAGAAGAAAATGTTCCTATACATTGCATGTTTCTTCAAAGGCGATGAAAAGCTTCATGTCACAAGAATTCTTGATAGTTTAGGTTTCAATGCTGTATGTGGAATTTACATCCTGATTGAAAAATCTCTTTTGACAATTGTTGACGGAAAGCTTCATATGCATGATCTTATTCATGAGATGGGTCGGTGTATTGTCAAGGAATGCCATCCAGATACTATGCTATGGGTTCCAGAGGAAGTTGAGGAAGTAATGTTGACCAACACTGTAAGCCTTATTCTTATTCTTATGCTATATATATAGCAAACTAGTTTTCTTTAGGTTTCCCGGCCCAATAAAATATAGGAATATGTTTTTGCCCTGGCATGCTATATGCTTTTGCCCTGGCATTATAAAAGAGTTTTAACTTTTGGAGTAGCTGAAACTGCCAAATCTGAAGTCCATTTATAGTCCGACTAGAAGTGCCAAAATAAAAGTTCTTAGACCAACTGAAAGTGACACGATAGCTTTTTTATTTATTTAGTTTGCTTTTTTCAGTAAAATTTGGTGAATCATACATGGAACAGAATTGCATGATCTCTATGTAGTTCTTGATGGCTACCTATTATACAAACAATGTCACTAAATTTTTTATATTTTTATTGTTTTGAATTAGTCTCTGGCTCAAAAACACAGTATTTCTATTCCCAATGATAAGAGCTGTTTGGATAATAGTTTATGGCACGTTTGGTGCACGTGACTAGTTTTATACTCCCTCCGTCCCAATTTTATTGTCCAGGTTTCCTCTTTGAATCAGGTTTCCACAACTGATTCCAACAGAAGTTCTCGCCCATTCCCAGTTTAAATACAAACCCAGTTCATTCTTTCATTTCTTCTCTGTAATCATTCCTCTATATTCATCGTAACAAATCCATCAACTGATAATACATATTCTGTTTCGATAATATGTTTCTTATTGCTTGATTATCCTACTTAGTTGTAAATTTGTAATCCTTTTAATGAACTATGTCTACTTCAATGATTTGTTGTAGCGACGAGAGACTGTCGAGGCCATAGAGCATGAACATTACAGGACTATGACCTGTTATGATGTAGATGTCTTTACGAGCATGCAGAAACTGAGACTACTTATTCTTAGAAGGGAATTCACTTCAAGTGAACCTACATGTTTCCCTAAACAGTTAAGATGGCTTCGGTGGTCTCAGTACCCATTTGAATCTCTGACACTAACAAGTTTCGGCAAGCTTGTTGGATTTGAAATGCCGCTCAGTGGCATGAAACAACTACAAATAGAGGAAAAGGTACCTTTTTTAAATCTAATTATCTCATGTATAATTCTTACCTCAAGCTCCGAGGCAACTGTCATTTATATGTGTGTGTGTGTGTGTGTGTGTGTGTCAGGTAAGCAACATCAAGTTCATGGATCTTCGTCACTCATCTAAAATAAAAAGTTTTCCAGATGTGACAGCGGTACCAAATCTGGAGAGCTTAATTTTGTTAGATTGTGTGCTGGTGGAGGTTCACCAATCTGTGTTGCTCCACAATAAGATTAAACACTTGGACCTTAGTTTGTGTTGCAAGCTTAAGTTCCTCCCACCCTCTATCCAGATGAGATCTCTTGAGACTCTGCTTCTTAAATGCTGTTCGCGTCTTGAAAGATTTCCAGAAGTCACTGGGGTGATGAGGATGTTGTTGCTCTTAGATATGGATGAGTGTGGCTCAATGCAGGAACTACCAACATCAATCCAACTTTTGACTGGCCTTATCTTTTTGAAAATGAATCACATTGGTGCAAAAAAATTTCTTTTTCAGGGTTCCACACACTTATGTTGTTTGAGGATACTGGGTTTTAGAAATCAATATGTTGTAGATGACAACTACTTAACACGAAATACGCATAATGCATGGCCTTCATTGGAAGAGTTGGATCTAAGTCTTAACATGCTTACACGGCTACCTGCAAGCATTTCTCAGCTCTCTCACCTCAAATACCTCGACGTGAGCCAAACCAACTTAGAGGAACTGTGTGAGCTTCCAAAACTTATTCAGGTTCTGAAGGCAAATTTCTGCAGCAGATTGCAAAAGACTGACGATTTATCTAATAAATATAAGTGGTTGTTTAAGATCTCATTCATTAACCACCCTTTGAAGGACCAAGAGACTCAAAGCCACCTTGATAACTTGTTGATGAAATCTTTCGTCCAGGTATCTTCTTCGTCTTCTTTTCTGATAGACAACACATATTTTGTACATTTATTTAATGATTATGTTTTGCTGATACAGAAATGTGCTGTTATGAATCATCGATTAAGTATCGTAGTTCGTAGAACCAAACTTCCCAATTGGTTCACCAACCGACAGTTTGGTAACGATGTCAGACTGAAGTTACCACATAATCAAATTAACAAAATGAGAGGGTTGGCCGTATGCTTTCGCTTTTTTGCAAGACCAGGCGGACAGGATAACTTCAGAATCTAATTCAAACAGTCGGGTGAGGAAAATTTGAGTATTAGGCCATCCGGTGCTGATGCTATAGGGATAACCCATGTGTGGATTGGATACATGTCAATCGATATTCTTAGAAATCTATGTCACATTTCTGAATCGGAAGATCTTATCATAACTTTTGAATATCATGGTATAATCCTGGAATGTGGGGCATGTGTGATATATGAAGATGATATTAACCCATCGACAGAAATTGGATCAAGAATTACCGATTACGAAGAATTGAGGACGATTGAATGTGACAATGCAAGTAGTGAGAGCTTGCGGCAGGGGAGATGGTCCGCACCCACTTTTTCATTTGGTAGCGAAAAAACTGGAGACCAGAACACTGTCAAAGTATTCTTCTGAGGTTGCCACAATGGCTCATTCAGTCATTGACATGCGGTCTCCACAAGTGTGTAACTACTCTAATAGCAAACCATACAACGTTTGTATTGATATTGTTTGTATTGAGATTATGTCATTGTACATAGAAAATTAGATTGAAGCACCCAAAATTATACATAGGCCGATTAGGGTTTTAATTCGATATTAGGGTTTTATTTTCTTTTAATTCATATGATCAAAATAACATGCATGGCCATTTATTTCACGTATCTTATGGATTAAGATGATGAAAAGAGGGATACAAAAATACCCTTGAAGGATTCGAACACCAAAACGATTTTAACACCTCTGAATTAGACAAATCGGACCAAATAAATTCCAGCTTTCAAACAAAGACACCACAGCCTTAACCACGAATTTTCTCACTTTCCTAGCCTTGAAACGCGTCCAGGAAAAATAGCCTTGAGCCTTGGAAAACTTTGTGCCGTCAGTTTGGATTTTTTGTAGGGTTTCGGTATTTGTTTTTGGAATGGGAAAAAAGAAACCGTGTGCCAAAATATATGGGGAGGGGGGAGGAGTATTTTTGGCCAAATATTATGTGATTAATGAGACCAAATAAATTATTTTAAGACTTTCCCACTTTACTTGTTCTTACCCCTTTTATTTTTAAGGTAATTTAAATAATAAAACCATAATAATCGGTCCATAATTATTTAAGTAGGTAATCTTTTTATTTTTCTTATTTTTCTTACAAAAGTGAGGTAATTTTTTCCATGCATAATTTTATAAATGTCATATGTTGTCATATTCCAAGTCTTTATGGTTTATTTAAGTGTTTTATTGAAAACACTAGTACTATCGAAGCCTTTCCCGGCGACATTTTTACGCCGGTACTGTCGACATGTCGACGGCACCATAGCTTCCCGTTGACATGTCGACGGGGACAAAACGACGGCTGTGCCTCATCGGGAACAGCGTTCCCGTTGACAATCGCCGTCGACATTGTGGGTCCCACATCGTTTTTCAGTCAAATGATTTTGCTGCCCGTCAAATTCTTCCCGTCGACATGTTGACGGGTGATGAGGCGAAAAATGAACCACTTTTAGGGGGTCATTTAAGCCCGGAATTGAATTTATTTGATCAAATATTGCCCTAAATCGTTCCTTTTGTGATTTTAGGTTGATTGGGTCTAAACTAGTCAACTTTTATTAGTCAACCACTTGTGAATGGTCAACCGTAAAAGTCAAACTAATCAAGCCAATACTCCGTGGATAGTGTAGTGTTTCCCCGGGTCGTTAAAGTCCCAGCGAGATTGAAATGGTGCTTTGGAAATCGTTTATGAGTGAGTGGGACTGAGGACAGTAGCCCAGATGATATAGACTTGATTTTTCTACTGTTATTTTGGTGTTGGTACACAGATATAATATTCACAAAAATCAGATAACAGATATATGCACGTATTCACAATTCAGATCACGTAACAGACAGAGAAAGTGGGATTTTGGTATTTATCAAACTACAGGGGGTGCTTTTGACACTTTTTCAAACTTAAAATTAAAAATGAAAATGAAATTATGAAAATGATTAAAATATTATTTAAATATTATTTAATTAATAAAACTATTAAAAATCTAAATTAAAACCTAATTTAAATTAACTAAAAATGACAAATGATTTAAATTAAACTAAAAATTAGCAAAAATATTTTCTAAACCTAAATTAGAACTTGAAGAAAGCATAAAAAATAAAAATAAATATTTTTGTCTTTTTGTGGTTTTGTTATTAATTAAAAACTATTTAACTTAATTTAACTAATTAAACTACTTTTAATTAATATTAATACTAAATTAACTTAGAAAATTAAGAGAAAATTTATAAAATTACTTAACCATCACTGGAATCCTAAAAAAATTATAAAAACTCTAAAAATTATGTTTTAAGATTAATCCACTAATTATTTACCTTTTAATTAACTTAAGTCTAATTTAAATAATTAAAATAAGAAAAATAGAAAATGAACAGTAGAATTTAAAAATATATTTTCTAAAAACCTATTATACTATATTAGAGCTAGGAAAAATATAAAAACTAAGTTTTACTCTATAAAAACTAAATAGGAGATTTAATACTTAATATTAATTAATAATTAAGAAAAATAAAATTAAATCTAATAAATACTAAATGACAAAATAAAAATCTAAGAAAATTACTAAAATTACTTTACTATATAAGGTATTTAATAAAAATATAAAAATACTAAATACTTAATTAAAATCTAAAAATGAAAATGAAAATTAAATTAAATTAAATAGAAACTATCACTTATTTTAAATTGGTTTTTTCTTGGATTTTCTTTTACAAACTAGTTTTATACCTAAAAATAAAAACTTTTTGTGAAAACAACTTATTTGTATCTAAAAATTAAGCACTGTGCACCCCCTTTGCTTATTCAGTTGACTTTTGTTGACTGTTTGGGCAATTGAGCTCAAATGAGCTTGTGTGGGTCCCACTTTGGTTGAATCTTGTCCAAATAAGTTAATGAAACATTGATAAGCTGGAAAAAGCACACTTGGATCTCAGAATAAGCTAAAAGCCACAAATTAAGTACTTGGCTTATTGAAAATCTACTAAAACTGGGACAGGCTTGGGGAGGGGAAACAGATGGGGTCCACTAGGTCCTAGGTCAAATGGTTAGTCAATGTTGAAAGCCTGGAAGGAGGGGGTTGGGAGAAACCAAATCCTAGGTGTGGGGACCACTGTGGTGGCCACAAACCACCAACAAAGTGGGTGGTTTGGGTGGTGTAACCGCTGCACAGAACCACAGGTTGCCCTGCAGCCCTCTTTTGAGGGTTGTGGGGCCCACAGCAAAAATGGCAAAAATAAAAGGGTACTGAGACTTTGTAGATGAGGTGGGGGAAAACTAAACCTCAAAAGCTCATGTCCTAAAACCTAATCCTAAATTCTAAACAAATCCCCCAAGTTTGGTAAAAATCTGAGACAAGTAACTTTGACTTTTTCTAATGAACACTAGTTTTGACTTTTATGAATTTAGATCCTACTTTGCTGGTTATTTAAGTTATATTAGGCTATAATAGGATTAACTAGGGCTAAGTTACCTACTTGTGAATGAAAATAAATGGATTTAGGATCACAATCTCCCAACAGTTAACTGTGGGAGTGTGTGATGGTTGATTTTGACTATAGCTTAATGAAACTTGGATTTTGGGCTTTAACTGGCCTACTTAGGACTGTGGTAACTTGTTCACAGCAAATCAACAATCAAGTAACAACAAGATCTCAGCATACTATGCTAATCCAAACACCCCCTTAAAGAGCAGGTTACACTATAAATCTGAGTTTTAAGCTAAACCACCCTAACCTAATGATCAAATCTAAACATTTAACTATTTTTGAGGGTGTCTGAACACTAAAATGCAGTTACTAACAATAATAACACAAGATTGTAGTTTACACTAAGATATGGCAGTGAAAATGAGAAGATATGTAAACAAGAGTTAAACCAAACCACTGATCTCACACTAACATCAAACTAACTTTAATGTAATAATAAAACTCAAAAATAACAGCTAAGCACAATAATAATAAGAGTAACAGTAAAATGCCAAAAGTAAAAAAAATTAAGCTTACAAGTGATTTCCAGGTACAAATCAGTGAACTAGTGACCAAATCACATTCCTATTACTCCCCTTGAAGTTCTAAACCATTCCATCCACAGCAATCTTTCTTCATTGATTTTTATTTTTCTTTTTGAATTTATTTCTATTTATTTCTTATTTATTTTTTTTATTTTTTATTTTTTTAAATAAGCTGAGAAATAAAAATGAAGCTTGAATTCTGGAAATAACCACTTATATTAATGAAAAGAACAATACATTACAACTAAGTTTTTGATTGAAATTGAAATTACAAGACTTGAAGATTAAACTAATTTTACACTAAAAAATCTAACACTAAACTCCACTGCTTCTCTTCACTTTTATAGCTCCAATTAGGGTTTTCAGAGAACCTTTGAACTCTTCCCAGCTCTCTCTTGAACCATTGGATCACTATCTCTTGATCTTGACCGTTGTTTGAATTTGGCGCCCAAATTGAGTTTGGCGTTTTCTTGAATGATTGAAGCCAGGGAGATACATTTGGAGGTTTGTGTTTGGTTTGGAGTGCAAGGGGGAAGGATTGAGTGTAGTAGTAGAGGAGGGGGTGGTAAGTGATGATTGTGTTTGCAGGGCTAGGGATAGCAGGGGTAGGGGATGGGTGTTGGTTTGACCATGGTTGACCCTGGGGGATTATTTAAAACGGTTTGTGGGGTTTTATGGGCTTAGGAGTGGGCTGGAATGGGCTGGGTGGTTTGGATTGTGTTTGTGTTTGTGTTTGGGTTAATTAACAAAGGGTACTTATGGTTTGTAACTTAAATTCACAAGGACCATTTTTGTAATTTACCAAAGTTGAGGGGTTGAATTGTACAAACATCCAAAGTAGTAATAAGGGTAATTCCTGCCACAACCCATTAGTACATGGACACAAAATAATAAATTTCCATTTTGAAAATTCCCGGGGACCAATTGTGTCATTTTTCAAAAGTCCAGGGACCAAACGTGTAATTCCCACAAAACTTTCACCCAGGGACCCACTTTGATAACTTTTGATTTCCCAAGGGCAAAAAATGATTTTCCTTTCAAAAATATCTCACCAGGGACCAAATCTGTCATTTTCTGAAACTCCAGGGACCATTTATGTCAATTTTGGATTTTGAGGGGTAAAAGTGTAATTTTCTCAAACTTTTTCACCCAAGGACTTATTTTGATAATTTTTTGACTTTTCTTTGCCTTGGGTTGACTTTTCTTTCGTTTTAAACTTCCAGGGACTAGTTTTGTCAATATTTGAAACTTGAGGGACTGAAACAGCCAATTATGCAAACTTTGTTCGTTTTTCATTTGTTTTTAAACATTTTGCATCTAAAACATATAAAACACACTTTTGGGATAATTTGTGTATTTTGATGCGTATTTGGGTGTTTTTGGATGTTTTGGCAGTTCAGATACGATAAAAATGATGAGTATTTACACACTCATCAATCCCCCACACTAAACTATTGCTAGTCCCTAGCAATCTTTTGAGAAAAACTTGATGGATTTTAAACTCTTTACCAAAAGCCATCACTTCTGGAGTAGCCAGGTGTAAGAACTGTGGCACACCTGATAACCGTGTGATTTTGAGCAAACCACCAGCTGTCAACGGATTTGATTAGTCTTTACCAAAAGCCGTTTGCTTCTGGACTAGCCAACTCTTGATGGAATAGTCAACATCTTGGTGAGCTGATTACCAATTATGGTCTTTCCACGGCCTTTACCACAAGTCATAATCTTGCGGGCTAGCCAACTCATTTGATTTTGGGGAGTTGAGGAACCGTACAATTTTGGGCAAATTGCAAGCCGTAACGGATTTGAGATATCTTTACCAAGAGCCGTTTGCTCCTGGATTAGCCAATCCCTTTTGTCGTTTAGACACGGCGGACTGATTACCACAAAATTTTTGAAATAAAGTGAAAAATTTTTGAAAAATTTTGGCCAAAATGGGGGTACTTGAAAGTATTTTGCGATAAAATTCGCTAGAATTTCCCCCCCACACTTAGAAATGAATATTGTCCTCAATATTCAAAGTCCCGGCTATTATGCCGACTCTATGAACGTAAAAAGATAATATTCGAAGCTAACTGTGGAATTTTGTTTTGTATTTTTCACTTTATTTAACTGTACATACAATCACACATTTTTTTTTTTTTTTGGCTATAGATATATACATTTCAAATAGCGGGGGGTTGGCCATTCCCCCACACTAGGGGGGCAGAAAGTAGAAAGAAGTCAGAAATATGGGTGAAAACCCATATATGTTGCTAATTTTTGTTCACCGAGTCACTAGCTTGACTCGATCCCCGAATTCATTTGTCCTTGGGGAAAGTTTGGAGATCCGGGACAACCATGGATGGTATGTCCTCTCCGAAGTAATGTTTCAAACGATGTCCATTCACTTTGAAATTGGGGCCGTCATTTTGAGATAACTCGACGGTGCCATAAGGATAAACCTTAACGATAGTGAATGGACTAGTCCATCGGGTTTTGAGCTTTCCCGAGAAGATCTTGAGTCTAGAGTTGAAAAGAAGGACTCGATCACCAACGTTGAAAACGCGGTTTTTGATTTTGGAGTCATGTATCTTCTTTGTCTTTTCCTTGTAGATCAAAGAGTTCTCGTAAGCTTGATCACGGAGTTCATTTAATTCATTGAGTTGAACTTTCCGATGATCACCCGCAGTTTTGAGGTCAAAATTTGCATGCTTGAGAGCCCAATAGGCTTTATGCTCAAGCTCGACCGGAAGATGGCACGTTTTCCCGTACACAAGTTTATATGGCGTACACCCAATGGGTGTTTTGTAAGCCGTACGGAAAGCCCAAAGTGCATCATCTAATTTATCCGACCAAGATGCACGATTTTCCCCAACGGTTCTTTCCAATATCCTCTTAATGCCTCGATTGGAAACTTCTACTTGTCCACTTGTTTGAGGGTAGTACGCAGTAGAAAGACGGTGAGTTACACCATACTTTTGCATGACTTTATCGAATTTGTCATTGCAGAAATGCGTACCACGATCACTAATTATAGCACGTGGAGTTCCAAATCGAGCAAAGAGAGCTTTCAAAAATTTCACGACTACTCGGGCATCATTAGTGGGTAAAGCTTTCGCTTCGACCCATTTTGACAAATAGTCAACAGCCACGAGTATGTACTTATTTCCATGAGATGACGGAAATGGCCCCATAAAGTCAATGCCCCATACGTCAAATATTTCACAAACTTGTATTGCATTTTGTGGCATTTCATTCTTTTGTGAAATATTCCCGTGACGTTGACACGCGTCACAGGATTTGACTAATTCTTGGGCATCCTTGTAAATCGAGGGCCAAAAGAAACCGGAATCAAACACCTTTTTGGCGGTGTAATTTGGATTGTGGTGGCCCCTGTGGGACCAGCATGGCAAGCCTTAAGAATTTCAGTGGCTTCTTGACCATATACACACCGCCGGATGACTTGATCCGCACATATTTTGAACAAGTAGGGGTCGTCCCAGAAATAATGTTTCACATCTTTAAAGAACTTGTTCTTTTGTTGGGACGACATCCCTTTCACAATGAAGTTACCCGCAAGGTAATTTGCAAAATCGGCAAACCATGGGGTAGCAGAATCTCCACGAAAGGCAACCGCATTGAGTGTCTCAAGGGGGAAGGTTTCATTAATTTCCCTTTTTTCGGAGACATCTTGATGGGGGTTTTCCAAACGGGAGAGATGATCAGCAGCTAGGTTCTCAGCTCCTTTTTTATCACGAATAATGATATCAAATTCTTGCAGGAGGAGAACTCAACGAAGTAGTCTCGGCTTTGCATCTTGTTTTGCAAAAAGGTACTTCAAAGCCGAGTGATCCGTATACATTATGCTTTTGGTCAAGATCAAATATGATCGGAATTTCTCAAAAGCATACACCACAGCTAATAATTCTTTTTCAGTGGTGGTGTAATGACTTTGAGCCTCAGTCATCGTTTTGCTTGCATAGTGTATAGGCTGAAAGTGTTTAAACTTGCGTTGCCCCAAGACTGCCCCTATAGCATAATCGCTAGCATCACACATAAGTTCAAAGGGCAAGTCCCAATCGGGGGCAACAACAATAGGTGCCTCAGTAAGCTTTTTCTTTAGAGTTTCAAAAGCTTCTACGCACTCAGGTAAGAAGATAAAAGGAGCATCCTTTTCGAGGAGATGGGTCATAGGCCGGACGATCTTAGAAAAATCTTGAATAAACCTATGGTAAAAACCGGCATGACCCAAAAAGCTCCTAATACCTTTAACGGTAGTGGGATGAGATAATTTTGCAATGACATCGATTTTGGCTTTGTCAACCTCAATCCCATTCTTTGAAATCTTATGGCCGAGGACAATGCCCTCTTTGACCATAAAGTGACTCTTCTCCCAATTTAGACATAACTTTGTGTCTTCACAACGTGTCACAACTCACCATTTCAAGTCATTTCAGGTCATTTCCCGAACTTTGGAAAAACACTATTCATCAAACACTATTCATCAAACACTATTCATCAGTTTACTATTCATCATTTTTGGTGTCAGTTTGACATTCCGAGAAGCATTCAGAAATTTTACTATTCACGGAACACTATTCATTGCGGGAAAAGATTTCATCATTCACGTGCATTACACATTTCATCGTAAATTTAGTTTACGGGTATTCAAATTCGCGTAACCATATTGGTTCAGGTGCGAATTCATGCATTATCAGTAATGACATTTCATACGGACTGGAGATAGTCTGCATATCATCAGTAGGTCATTTACATGTTATACCACTCTTAGGATTTTCAAATTTATATATTTGATACATTTAACGTTTTACGTATAATTATTTATAAATTTACGTTAACACCCGGTTTATACACGACGAATATATCTAAATATTCCCACAATGGTCCCGACATATTTTTATATCCATTATAACATCATAAAAGTTATTACCTTCATTTACCCAGTATTTTGGAAATTTATTTTATTTATAACGTAAGCTTATGAATATTACGACGGTTTTCGTGAAAACTAAACAATAATCACCCGAACACTCAGTAACTGTACCCAACATATTTTTAACATTTTTACAACTTTATTAAGTCCCGGTCAACTTTGTTAACATTTATTTCTAGCAAACCCGGTACCCGATTATAACTAATACTTACACTAAACTACAACTAATAATACACTACATTTTCTAAGTGATCAAAACCGACTTTGCATCTCTTTTTCTCATGTAAAACCGGTCCAATACCACCCCTAAATACCACAAGTATTATTTTCTAACCTTATGCATTTATGTACCATTTTAATACTATAAACCACCAAAACATATACATAACTATTTTCAAGAATCATAACATCAATATTTCATAAGCCAAAAAGTTCTCATCTTCCCTTTCTCTTCTTCATAAGCCACGACCCAACCCAAGATCCATGATCCATCCATCATTTTTCAAAGTACAAAGCTACAAAGTTGTTCATTTCATCATTCTAATCAAGAATCATCCAACAAAAACACAAGTAATCCAAGATTTCTCATCCTTTAATCACCTATTATTTCAAAGTAAGTTTTCAAATTTATTTTCATGATTTCATCAAATTAACATATGTATCTTATGGTATTCATGCTTAATTTCATGCACAAACTAGTTATACCACTTTATTTTTGTATACTTTTTGAACATACAAACCCTAGATTGTGATTTAGGTGTTCCCTTGTTAAATTAACTTGATTACTAGTCATTAGGAACCCATGGCACCCTAAGAAGGTGTATGGTAGGATTAGTATAGATTTGTGGTGTTTGCAAGAGATTTGGTTGAAGTAGAAACTAGTTTTGGACATGAAAAATGGATTTCTAACAAGTATATATACATGTTGTCCCATTTTTGTAAATCCAAAAAAATCAGGGGATTCCGGGTAACTTTGGGCTAAAGATTTAGAAACACGAAGCCGTGGGCGAAAGAATGGATTAAAACGAGTTTATAACGAAGGAGATATGATTTTTGCAAGTTTAACGACGAAAACTATTTTCTGAAAATTGTACATGCTGTCCCACGATTTTCAATGGACAATCTGAGGTGTAAAACTTGATCTAGCCATCCCGACTTATCAAAAATATATTAGTATGTTGTCCCACGATTTCGGGGATATAAAGAACGTAGAAAACAAGCTTATAACGACCAAGATATACACGTTTCAAAATCGGCGAAACTCTATTTATTTCCATCAGCTTTTTAGCAAAATATTACTAAGTATAGAAAAACAGTTTTTGTAAGACATCATGTTGAGAGCCAATTTACTCATTGATAAACTCATTTCTGGAAAATTTACATCATTGACAAAAAGTTAGTTCACCCAGCCTAGTTTTCAAAACATCCAGCCGTTTGTCAAAAGGATTTATAACGAACAACTTATGGACTTCCAAACTTTCCCGAAAACTGTCCAGAATCTGCCAAAACAGCCCAAACACCTCACTTGACGGCTAATTATCTTTATGATCGAGACCTGTATGGACAAACTTCACTTCTGTGACTTTTTAGATATGGTGAAAATCTTCTCAAAACTACTGAGCTTCTTTCCTAACTCTTAATATTCACTATTTCACGACTAGTTTTATGAGACCATTTTGTCACTAATAGAAGTAATAATACTTCTACGTACTAAATTCTAGATTTTCTAGAAATATTAACCAAGTACCCAATTTCATAACTAATGATGTATTAGTGATTACAAGTATATTTTCATTACTACAAGGCGTTATTTCAAGGATTTAAAACCGAGGATTTCAACACAAACATTGGTACATACGATATATATATAAGTATATATATTACAACTAGTTTATTTTTCTAATAGCCATATTTTCCTAAGTCTTGGAATATATACTTTTGATAACAACAAGTGTTTTTCAAAGAGTAGAGTGGTATAGGAAACATGTGCATGGACATTCATAACATCATTTCATGATCTAAAGTAGATCGTTCATTATTCATATTAGGTTGCGGCTAGTGTGCGCGCCTTGTTTTTCAGCTCATTACATGTTCATGGTACCATCATATTGGGTTGCGGCAGCTAATTGTTCATTGGTGTTCATTTCATTTCATCACAGTTTCATCAGTTAAGGTGAGTTTTCATAGCCCCGTTTTCAATTCAACATTTTTGATTGTTTTCAAATCCCGCGGGGGGGAATACATTGCATCAATCATTTTAGTACGAGCCCAAGTATTCAAACATGTACATTGCTTAAGTTACCTTGCCATGTGATAAGTCCCCTGTAACATCATGAACCGTTAATTTACCGTTAAGCGAGAGTGAGTGGATAGATCTATCGAGGGTGACGCCTCCATCCGTGGTAGTGATTACCAACAGTAAGCGGATGCATGTCATGTCTTTTACATTTGAATGTTTCGGCAGAACATTCAGGAGGGGCATAGAGTTTCATCAGTCATAGCTTCGGTGTCATGAGCTTAAGGCTATTGTACAATTTTCATGAGATTTTTATCTTGCACTTTTACTTGTGGTGGCCGTACATCATTACATTTTACAAACCTATGGAATTCACCAACATTCGTGTTGACGTTTTAAGCAATGTATTTCAGGTTATTAAGGTAGCTCATGTGACATGCATTTGGACCTTCATGGAGTCGCGGAGTCGACGCGTCTCATCATTATTTCATGCACTTATGTAAACATTTGATCTAGTAGGACTTGTTTTCATAAACTTGCAACACATTTTGGGGACCTCATTTTGTAAACTCTGAATTATTTCAATGATCAAATGCAGTATTTTCCAAACGACACTTTAGGTCATTCAATGTAACTGTAACTGTGGTGCTATGACAGACACCACCAGGTATTCCATTCCGCTGCAAGTCAGGTAAATTGGGGGTGTGACACAACGTTTGAGCATGTTGTCTAAATGGGAGAGACATGATTGAAATGAATCCCCAATGACCGAAAAATCGTCCATGAAGACCTCCATAGTTTTCCCGATCATGTCGGAAAATATGGACATCATACATCGTTGAAACGTGCCCGGAGCATTACATAAACCAAATGGCATACGTTTATAAGCAAAAGTTCCATAGGGGCACGTGAAAGTGGTCTTTTCCTGATCTTGCGGATCAATGGGAATCTGAAAGTAACCCGAGAAACCATCGAGGAAGCAATAGTACTCATTCCCCGCTAATCTCTCGAGCATCTGATCCATAAAGGGCAGAGGAAAATGATCTTTGCGGGTGGCGTCATTTAACTTGCGATAGTCAATACAGACATGCCATCCCGTAACCAATCGAGTTGGAATCAACTCATTTTCCTCATTTGTGGCAACAGTAATGCCACCCTATTTTGGAACACAATGTATTGGGCTAACCCAAGGACTGTCCGAGATAGGGTAAATCAATCCGGCATCAAGAAGTTTTAAAACTTCTTGTTTGATAACCTCGTGAATTTTTGGATTCACCCTTCTTTGTTGTTGGACTGCAGGTTTGAAGTCGTCCTCCATTAAAATTTTATGAGTACAGAATTCAGGGTCAATGCCCTTGATGTCGGAGAGACGCCAAGCAATTGCTTGTTTATGAGACTTCAAAACCTTTATGAGAGCAGCCTTTTCCTCATCACTTAAGTTTTTAGCAATTATGACGGGTAATTTATCATCACCTTCCAGAAATGCATACTCAAGGTGAGGCGGCAAGTCCTTAAGTTCAACCACAGGCAAGTCATTAGTTATTTCAACATTTTTGACTTCCTCTTTATTAAGTATTTTTGGAGGAAGAGGGGGAAATGGATCTTCGTTTAACAATTTTTCTAGCAAAAGAATATCCCCCTCAGGATCAAGATAGTTCTCATCAAATTCACCCGAAATTGAACTATCTTGGGCGAGAAAAGCCTCGACCTCTTCCAAAAGGAAGTCACTTCCCTCAAAAGGAGTGAGAGAAGGGGAAGAGTCGGATATGATAGGCTCAGTAGATGGAGTGGGACTGCCACTCGGTAAGTAACCAAGAAGTTCTTGAGAGTACTCCTCAGACGCAACATCAATGACATCAATTCGGTTAACCGTTTCAGCGTCACAATTAGAGGAGTACCTCGAAGTTTGATTGAGGTTAAATGTTACTGCATCATTACCCACACAAAGAGTTATTTCCTGTTCGTGCACATCGATTAACGCACGACCCGTCCTTAAGAACCCTCTCCCAAGAATGAGAGGAACTCGTGGGTCAGCATCAAAATCGACAACCACAAAATCTGCCGGAAAGTGGAAGTTCCCCACCTTTACAAATACATCCTCGGCAATGCCGAGGGAACGAGATGTTGAGCGGTCTGCAAGCTCAAGAGTCATGCAGGTGGTGGTGAGTTCCGGAAGAGAAAGCTTTTTCCATATGGAATAAGGCATCAAGTTGATGCTTGCACCTAGATCGGCCAAGGCGAACCACTCAACCATTCCGGGGAAAACACATGGAATAAGAAAATTTCCCAGATCTCCTAGCTTCTCGGGAAGCTGTTTCAAAAGAACCGCAGAGCAGTTCTCATTGAGTGGAGTTCGTGCCATTTCAAATAGCTTCTCTTTATTGTTCAACAGATTTTTGATTGTCGATGCGAATTTAGGCATCAAAAGGAGGGCATCCGCGAAGCTGATATCAAAATGAATATCTCGGAAAATTTGAAAGAACTTTTCCACTTGATGATTTGCTTTTTCGCAGAGCTTTTGGTCTTGTAACCGAGATGGTTATGGTAGTGAAGGTTTGGATTTAGGGTTCTCTTCGGGAGTTGTTGGTGGTTTAAACATAACCCCTGGTTCTGGTATGGTTTCTGGTACATCCTGAGGGTGGACGTGTGCGGTACTTCGTGTATTAGTAAATTGCACCTTGTCCTTTGTCACCTCAGGCTCATTCTCTACTACCTCGGGAGGAGAAGAAGAGGTAGTAGGAGCTTTGGGTCCATCATAGGAAACACCACTTCTCGTTGTGATCGCTTTAACATCGCCCCTCGGATTAGCGATCGTGTTGCTAGGTAAAGTATTACCTGAGCCCGAGGGTCGATCATTTAAAGACTTCTTAACAAGGTCAGCGATCTGAGTTATCATCACCCTATTCATTTCCTCCTGAGATTTCATGAATTGTCTCAACAACTCCTCATGTGAAGGACCCGTTGGAACAATTGCTTGAATATTGTTAGGAGGAGCTTGGTTAGGGTAATTCTGAGTGGTTGTAGTGATGGCTTGATTTTCATTGGGAAAATTTTGACCCCGGTTATTAAGATTAGAACCATGGTTTTGAAAATTCCCCTGATGTTGGTTGCCATTTGATGAGGCGAAAAATGATCCGTTTTTAGGGGGTCATTTAAGCCCGAATCCGACTTTATTTGATCAAATATTGCCCTAAATCGTTCCTTTTGTGATTTTAGGTGCTTGGAGAGTGAATTCTGGAAAAGAAGCCATTTTGGACGTTTTTGGAGCATAAAAGTGAAGAAAACGGCAAAGTATCAATTTTCCATGCTGAAGACACTAGGTGATGGCGTCAAGAGTTATACCCTGACGGCGTCAGACATCAAGAATAAAATACCGTAGCTGATGACGGCGTCAAAAGTCATCTTGACGGCGTCAAAGTACCAAGAATAAAATACCGTGGTTGGTGACGGCGTCACATAGGCCGTCATAAGTAGATCAAGGCCGTCCGAGGAAGTATTTGGCGGCAAGGTGACGGCGTCACATGGTTGTCTTGACGCCGTCAGCCCAGTTTTCCTATATATAGTTTTCTAGTTTTTTCATTAAAGAAGAGAAGTTTTGGTGAAACCCTAAAGACGAATTTGGTGTATCTTTTACAGGTTTTTCAAGGGTTCCAAACCCTTGATACCTTTCATTGTAATTGAGATAAGTGTTCTTCTAATTCAATCAATATGTCTATGTGTTGGTTGTTTATATCTTGTTCTTGTCTCAATTCCATTATGCTAGGCTAGATCTCTTTTGTGTTTGCTTAGATCTAATGAAACCTAGATGTTGATTATGTGTTGAGTACTTGTTTATTCTTGTCTTGGATGAATGATTTTATATGTTAGGCTTAAGAAAACTGGCAGATCTCCAAATGGTAACATGCTTGAACGTCTTAAGAAACATGAACCGAGGCGTACTAGGTCTTTATTGGTTGTATTTAATGCATGAGCCACTGTTTACAATCACTATAGTTGTGCTGGGTCATGGTGTAGGAGGAGATAAGAGCTCATAGAGTTGGGGAGTTATGTATGCCACCCCACGGATGGTATTAAGGAATACAATCCGTCATCCATACAAGTATAACAAGTAATTAACGTGTAAAAGATATCTAGGGAGTAGTGAAGTCTAAGTAAACACAATTTCTCCAATTGCTGCTCACAACCTTAGTATAATTTAGTTTAATTTCATTTTCATTATTTTATTTTGATTATATATTAGTTTTGGGTTAGTTGAATAGCAACTAATTCCGCCCACTCTTCCAAAACCTGAGATTTTACTTGCTTTCATAAAAATATAAAAATACAAAAATAATCATCCCTCACCTTTAGAACTATTAATTAGGTTTTCTAATCCTAGCGACACTATTCCTAAGCTGAACGATCAATCCCCCGGTACTTGTCACTATACTATACTACAACGATCAGGTACACTGCCTGGTGGGGGTTGTAAGCTTCTCGAGATCACTCGAGAGGTAAAGCCTGTTGCGATTCCCACGCATCAAGTTTTTGGCGCCGTTGCCGGAGAATAGTTATTGTCTAGGTTAGGATTTCTTTTTATTAGGTCTACATGCTAGATTCCTTTCTAGTAAGATTTTATTTTTATTTTTTTTAGGTCTTCTTTAGTCTATCTTATTTCTTTGTGCCTCTGTTAGTAAATTAACCTCATTGACTATTCCGTTGACCATTATGGAAAACGCGAATCCACCCCTTTCCCCTAGTGAAGTGGCTGTGTTACGAGAACAAATTGAGAGTGAGATTAGGGAGCTTAGAGAGCTTAATAGGTTGATTAAGATTGAACTCGAACATACATTTAGTGACCCAGCAACCGCCTTGTATTCAAATAAGGACCTAGGGCCTAATGACTTTGTGAGTATTGTTGAGAGACTTGAAGAGGAGGCAATGGATCCGAGGCTTAACGACTACTTTAATCTATACCCCACTAAGGAGGAGATTGCATATTATAATAATCTTATTGATAACCCGCGATCTCCTTTCACCATAATTGAACCTAAGATCAAGAGAGGCGATCCTAAGAATGCTAAGATACCATGTATGATTGGATATAGGCACATTAGCAATGCTTACATTGACTTTAAATCTCCAATCAATATTATGTCCTCAACGGTTTATAATGATATAGTGAACACAAGACTTGAACCTAGAAGGGATCCCAAGTACCCCGGTGGAGTTTGTAACTTTGTCGGGAGAGTTAAAGGTTTACGTGTCTTTGTTGGTAATTTCACTTTTGTCACCGACTTTATGATTGTGGAGGATCTTGCTAATGTTATTGACTGTCGATTATCCAATGTTGTCTTTGGCAAACCATTTGTTGAGGAGTCTAAGTTAGAATATGATGAGGTAGAAGGCACGATTCGATTTGCAAGTAACACCGATAGTATCACTTATATGATGCCCAATAGGATGAAAGAATTTCGCTTTATATCTCGTTTTGATCAGGACAACGTTGGTGCTTTTGAGGATATTGATGAGGAGGATAAGAAAAAGGGCATGGACTATGTATGGGAAAAAAGGAGTCTTTACTACAAAGATTGCTTGGCCCTTGGACCAAGGTATAAGGTCGATGAAGAATTTGCCCAAATGATTATGGGGGCGATTGAGAAAAAGGTGATTGGTTTCTACAAGGAATATTTAAAATCGGAGAATGGAACCAATGATGAGATCACGTGATAGCCCATGACTTTGAGTCTAGCTACAAGACTCGTAAATAAAGAAAAGCGCTTCTTGGGAGGCAACCCATGTTTTGTGTGATTTTATTTGTTTGATAGTTATTTGCTTCCGTATGCATGTTTTATTTTTATTGTTGGTTGATCATGTTTCTCAATTAAAATGTGGAAATACTTTATGATGCTGTTTGACCTAGTCTTAACTTCAACCTAAAGGTATTTTTGCAAAAGATAAGTGTAAGGGGAAACCCCAAATATGTTTTTAAGAAACAAACCGATCATGATTCTCCACAATATTTAATGAACATGTATATTCGTATTTGTTAGAGTCAAATGCTTGTATTGAGTCATAATGAAGTTTTGCAGGATTTTCCAGGAAGTAGGACAAAGTTTTTCCAGAAATTTTCCGGAAACTTAACATAAGAATTTCTGCAGGTGCATTCTGACGGCGTCAGAGTATTACTCTTGACGGCGTCAGGAGTTAAAAATCTGGAAATTTTACCGGTTTTGTTTTTCTAACGGAGTCTTATGGTGTTTGTGAATTATTAAGTTTTATAATCTCCAGGAAATCTGCAAACTTCATTCCACAAGCATTATATCTTACTGTGTTCTCTAGGATTTAGTAACTTATATAGGATGCCGCCGATTTTACGCGAGGTTGTCTTGTCTATTGTTCTCAGGATTTACAGGTTATGTATGACAAGAAGATGATTTATATTCTGGAAGGGAAGCTTTGATTGTTCATTTTCTTGGAGGAAGATTTAACCTGGCCAACCTATAATCCATACCGAGCGAATCAGGGGAGTATTTGATTTCATTCTCTTTGCTTTTTCACTTTTACATTCTTTACTTGAACATTGGGGACAATGTTCATCTTAAGTGTAAGGGGAGGGTAAAAAGATGATACCTTACATATGCACTTTCGCTTGAGTTTGTTTTGTTTGATAGTAGGTGTGTAATAAAACTATGAGAAATACTTGTTAGTGTAATTTTAGCGCCAAATTTAAATTTTTTTTACAACATTTAGGAGTGAAACTTTAGCCATAGCAAGCGTCTCATGGATAGGAGGTTGTATGACTAGCACATAACCGTATATTCAGAAAAATTTTCCACCCAAAAATGTGAGGTTCGCCTTTAGATTTGATAGGAAAAGCATTTACTATTAGTGCTTATGAGTGTACCGGTAGCATTTAGATTCTAGAACTTGCGTTAGTGATGCATCCCGAGACCGCTAGTGAGACTACATTCGTGTAGTAGGACTTACTACATGATAATAGGCATTAGGATCACCCTTGTGTTAAACCCGTATCATAATTACTTGACCATTTAAGTCATATTACTTGGCTAGTTAAGTCAACTAATTTTTCCCATACCCTTAGCGTTGTACTCATTTTTAGTACACGATACCCCTAGTACACCCCTCCGAGCCTATCTTTTCGTTTCTAACTTTAAGCATTTTACTTAAAGGAATAATTTGTTACACCCCACTTAAATGTACAACCAAATCGCCTTAGCCTTCCGTGTATGCGCTCATTTTTAGTGCATTATTGTTATTTGTCAAACCCTAAGTTAACTTTCTAATTGATTACATGGTTGCTAAGTCGAGTCATATCCTTGTACATATTGTTTTGGGACGATTGGGACTCATGGGTAAGTACTTATTTTATGGAGTAATGGGGAAGAACATCACTTATTACCCCCATATGTGCGTTAATCTTAAAAGTGCTCCAAGTGTTTTGATTTTCTTAATTCGAGTCATTAGATTAGTTAAATGTAAAGTATGTAAAGATTCAAGTGTAAGGGGAATTCTCATCCCCTATGATGTATTATTTTGGATGGTAGGGTAAGAGTATATGCAAAAAAAAAAAAAAAAAAAAAAAAAAATGGAAAAAAGAAAAAAAAAAAATAGAAAAAGGAAAAAAGAGAGAAAAAAAACATACAGACTACCATCCCTTTTCATTCTATGTTCATTTTATGTTTTTATTATTTTTCATTTATTAGCTTAAGTCGAGTCTAGTCTTGGCTTAGCAACGCCATCTTGTACATGTAATTAACCAAGATTGTTAACTCGCCACCAGTAAAACTTCCTTTATCCAACAAAACCGTGTAATTCATATCCCTATACCTAACGTTACAACCCTTTAAAAGACCTCTTTGATAGTTTATCCTAGGTGCTTACGCCATGTGGTGGAGGTTTGATCCTTTCCCAAGCTTATGGTAATCTATTTTGCTATGACAGGTAGTGAGAGATATCTTCCATTTCCATAATGTTATATTACTTTATTACACCGGAGAGATGTGAGTATCTAAACACTATTTGCGAGGTGCTTGTGTATGACCTCCGTGCTTGTCTATTGGTCTTTAGTGGAACGATTATTTGTTGTAATTACTTTTATATTAGTGTTAAATGACCCCTAACTTGTCTTTTGAGTAGAATAAAAGCTCATTTGCTTGAGGACAAGCAAATCTCAAGTATAAGGGTATATGATGAGGCGAAAAATGATCCGTTTTTAGGGGGTCATTTAAGCCCGAATCCAACTTTATTTGATCAAATATTGCCCTAAATCGTTCCTTTTGTGATTTTAGGTACTTGGAGAGTGAATTCTGGAAAAGAAGCCATTTTGGACGTTTTTGGAACATAAAAGTGAAGAAAACGGCAAAGTATAAATTTTCCATGCTGAAGACACTAGGTGACGGCGTCAAGAGTTATGCCCTGACGGCGTCAGACATCAAGAATAAAATACCGTAGCTGATGACGGCGTCAAAAGTCATCTTGACGGCGTCAAAGTACCAAGAATAAAATACCGTGGTTGGTGACGGCGTCACATAGGCCGCCATAAGTAGATCAAGGCCGTCCGAGGAAGTATTTGGCGGCGAGGTGACGGCGTCACATGGTTGTCTTGACGCCGATAGTTTTCTAGTTTTTTCATTAAAGAAGAGAAGTTTTGCTGAAACCCTAAAGACGAATTTGGTGTATCTTTTACAGGTTTTTCAAGGGTTCCAAACCCTTGATACCTTGCATTGTAATTGAGATAAGTGTTCTTCTAATTCAATCAATATGTCTATGTGTTGGTTTTTTATATCTTGTTCTTGTCTCAATTCCATTATGCTAGGCTAGATCTCTTTTGTGTTTGCTTAGATCTAATGAAACCTAGATGTTGATTATGTGTTGAGTACTTGTTTATTCTTGTCTTGGATGAATGATTTTATATGTTAGGCTTAAGAAAACTGGTAGATCTCCAAATGGTAACATGCTTGAACGTCTTAAGAAACATGAACCGAGGCGTACTAGGTCTTTATTGGTTGTATTTAATGCATGAGCCACTGTTTACAATCCCTATAGTTGTGCTGGGTCATGGTGTAGGAGGAGATAAGAGCTCATAGAGTTGAGGAGTTATGTATGCCACCCCACGAATGGTATTAAGGAATACAATCCGTCATCCATACAAGTATAACAAGTAATTAACGTGTAAAAGATATCTAGGGAGTAGTGAAGTCTAAGTAAACACAATTTCTCCAATTACTGCTCACAACCTTAGTATAATTTAGTTTAATTTCATTTTCATTATTTTATTTTGATTATATATTAGTTTTGGGTTAGTTGAATAGCAACTAATTCCGCCCACTCTTCCAAAACCCGAGATTTTACTTGCTTTCATATAAATATAAAAATACAAAAATAATCATCCCTCACCTTTAGAACTATTAATTAGGTTTTCTAATCCTAGCGACACTATTCCTAAGCTGAACGATCAATCCCCCGGTACTTGTCACTATACTATACTACAACGATCAGGTACACTGCCTGGTGGGGGTTGTAAGCTTCTCGAGATCCCTCGAGAGGTAAAGCCTGTTGCGATTCCCACGCATCACCATTTCCATGAGAATTGTTTCCCTGATAGTTGTTTTGACCTTGGTTTCGATTGTAGTTTCCATGATTTTGGAAACCTTGGTTTTAGTTATGATGGAAACCTTGGTTTTGGGTTTGATTGACATTTCCTTGGTTTTGGTAACCTTGGTTTGTTCGATTCTGATTTTGGTTCTGGTTACGGTTTGGGACATTAGGGTTTTGATTGAATCCGGGAGGTCCAAGGAAATTGTTAGAACGATAGCTTAAAAGATTGCGGTCCCCTTGCGGTTGGTAGTTATTACCTCCCGAGTTATAGGAACCTTGGGCAGCATATACGTCCTCATGAGGGTAACCACTAGTGGCTGGACACTCGGAATAAGCATGTGGACCTCCACAAGTTTCACAACTTTGACTAACGGCTTTGGCTTGTTGAGTTTGGACTTGTTGATTTTGGATACTTTGGTTCATCCTCAACATAGCCGTAGCGAAATCATCCATCTTTTTAGTGAGGATTGCTATTTCAGAAGATGCTGGAGTGACAGACTTACATGACTCTTCCCTCTCAGCTGAGGAATCCCAGAAATTATGATGGGCAGTCATGTTCTCAATGAGATCATAGCACTCTTCGGGGCGCCTTTCATAAAGGTCCCACCAGCAGCAGCATTAAGAATATCACGGTGTCTCAAGGTCAACCCATTATAGAAAGTATCTATTTGGGTAACTAGTAACATGTTATGGTTAGGACACCGATCAATTGAGAGCTTATAGCGTTCCCATGCCTCAAATAGAGACTCTTCGGGATGCTGACGAAAGTTACTAATGTCATTTCGTAACTTAGAAACCATGGATGGTGGAAAGTATTTGGCTAAAAATTTTGTCACCATTTCTTTGAAAGTGTGAATCGAGTTCTTAGGAAGTCAATCAAACCATGCAGTGGCATGATGGGTGAGAGAATAGGGGAAAAGAGATAGACGAAGGGCATCATCGGAGACACCATTCTGCTTCATGCTTTGGGTGACGGTAAGAAATTTATCAAGATGCTTGTTTGCATCATCACTAGGTAAGCCATGAAATTGACACGAATTCTGGACTTGTTGAATCATGTGATGTTTAAGTCCAAAATCAGTGGCAGCAATGTTAAGAGGGGCAATGGGGCCCCCTCTTCCGAGCATTGTGGGTTGACACAACTCCTCCATCGTTCGGAGATCAGGAGCTGCATCATCTATGATGGGTGGGTCATTGGGATTACCGTCCATTCTCGGAACTGGATCCTCAACAATAGGACGTAACTCAGTTACGTTTTTAAGTTGACGATTTCGTTTCGATTGTGAACGATTGCGCATGCACTAACACAAAATTTCAACAAAACAAGATCGAGGCAAATCAACAGTGAACTTAAACCAATAATCGCAAGTGAATGGCTTCTTTAAGAAAGGTACACCACTCACAAGGATACAAAGGCAAGTTTTAAATCTTTGGTTTGGGAACTTATTATGTCCACACCACCAGTTGGTAGGTGTTCTGCCTTGGTTTGCGACGGTTTTTTTTATATAGTTTATTATTCACAAGAAAAGACGAATGTTTTTGGGTTTTTGTGTATGGGTTAAAAACTTTTGGACAATATTTTTGGTATCGATTCGTTTACCAAAATCGTATCTCTTTAAGAATCACCTTAAAGAAACGCGATATAGAAAACGTAACGATATGTTTTGTTTATTTTTGATTTTTTTTGGTGATGTTAGCACTTTAGGAAAAGTGTTAATGAACGTTTTTGATATTATTATGTTTTTACAAAAACTTTTTACAAATTTGTGTGAAATTTGTACAGGGAGGATTTTGAAAACCACTTAACTTAAAACGATTTTATAAAACACGCAACAACCTCCCCGGCAGCGGCGCCAAAAATTGATTGGGTCTAAACTAGTCAACTTTTATTAGTCAACCACTTGTGAATGGTCAACCGTAAAAGTCAAACTAATCAAGCCAATACTCCGTGGATAGTGTAGTGTTTCCCCGGGTCGTTAAAGTCCCAGCGAGACTGAAATGGTGCTTTGAAAATCGTTTATGAGTGAGTGGGACTGAGGACAGTAGCCCAGATGATATAGACTTGATTTTGCTACTGTTATTTTGGTGTTGGTACACAGATATAATATTCACAAAAATCAGATAACAGATATATGCACGTATTCACAATTCAGATCACGTAACAGACAGATAAAGTGGGATTTTGGTATTTATCAAACAACAGGGGGTGCTTTTGACACTTTTTCAAACTTAAAATTAAAAATGAAAATGAAATTATGAAAATGAATAAAATATTATTTAAATATTATTTAATTAATAAAACTATTAAAAATCTAAATTAAAACCTAATTTAAATTAACTAAAAATGACAAATGATTTAAATTAAACTAAAAATTAGCAAAAATATTTTCTAAACCTAAATTAGAACTTGAAGAAAGTATAAAAAATAAAAATAAATATTTTTGTCTTTTTGTGGTTTTGTTATTAATTAAAGACTTTTTAACTTAATTTAACTAATTAAACTACTTTTAATTAATATTAATACTAAATTAACTTAGAAAATTAAGAGAAAATTTATAAAATTACTTAACCATCACTGGAATCCTAAAAAAATTATAAAAACTCTAAAAATTATGTTTTAAGATTAATCCACTAATTATTTACCTTTTAATTAACTTAAGTCTAATTTAAATAATTAAAATAAGAAAAATAGAAAATGAACAGTAGAATTTAAAAATATATTTTCTAAAAACCTATTATACTATATTAGAGCTAGGAAAAATATAAAAACTAAGTTTTACTCTATAAAAACTAAATAGGAGATTTAATACTTAATATTAATTAATAATTAAGAAAACTAAAATTAAATCTAATAAATACTTAATGACAAAATAAAAATCTAAGAAAATTAATAAAATTACTTTACTATATAAGGTATTTAATAAAAATATAAAAATACTAAATACTTAATTAAAATCTAAAAATGAAAATTAAAATTAAATTGAATTAAATAGAAACTATCACTTATTTTAAATTGGTTTTTTCTTGGATTTTCTTTTACAAACTAGTTTTATACCTAAAATAAAAACTTTTTGTGAAAACAACTTATTTGTAGCTAAAAATTAAGCACTGTGCACCCCCTTTGCTTATTCAGTTGACTTTTGTTGACTGTTTGGGCAATTGAGCTCAAATGAGCTTGTGTGGGTCCCACTTTGGTTGAATCTTGTCCAAATAAGTTAATGAAACATTGATAAGCTGGAAAAAGCACACTTGGATCTCAGAATAAGCTAAAAGCCACAAATTAAGCACTTGGCTTATTGAAAATCTACTAAAACTGGGACAGGCTTGGGGAGGGGAAACAGATGGGGTCCACTAGGTCCTAGGTCAAATGGTTAGTCAATGTTGAAAGCCTGGTAGGAGGGGGTTGGGAGAACCCAAATCCTAGGTGTGGGGACCACTATGGTGGCCACAAACCACCACCAAAGTGGGTGGTTTGGGTGGTGTAACTGCTGCATAGAACCACAGGTTGCCCTGCAGCCCTCTTTTGAGGGTTGTGGGGCCCACAGCAAAAATGGCAAAAATAAAAGGGTACTGAGACTTTGTAGATGAGGTGGGGGAAAACTAAACCTCAAAAGCTCATGTCCTAAAACCTAATCCTAAATTCTAAACAAATCCCCCAAGTTTGGTAAAAATCTGAGACAAGTAACTTTGACTTTTTCTAATGAACACTAGTTTTGACTTTTATGAATTTAGATCCTACTTTGCTGGTTATTTAAGTTATATTAGGCTATAATAGGATTAACTAGGGCTAAGTTACCTACTTGTGAATGAAAATAAATAGATTTAGGATCACAATCTCCCAACAGTTAACTGTGGGAGTGTGTGATGGTTGATTTTGACTATAGCTTAATGAAACTTGGATTTTGGGCTTTAACTGGCCTACTTAGGACTGTGGTATCTTGTTCACAGCAAATCAACAATCAAGTAACAACAAGATCTCAGCATACTATGCTAATCCAAACACCCCCTTAAAGAGTATGTTACACTATAAATCTGAGTTTTAAGCTAAACCACCCTAACCTAATGATCAAATCTAAACATTTAACTATTTTTGAGGGTGTCTGAACACTAAAATGCAGTTACTAACAATAATAACACAAGATTGTAGTTTACACTAAGATATGGCAGTGAAAATGAGAAGATATGTAAACAAGAGTTAAACCAAACCACTGATCTCACACTAACATCAAACTAACTTTAATGTAATAATAAAACTCAAAAATAACAGCTAAGCACAATAATAATAAGAGTAACAGTAAAATGCCAAAAGTAAAAAAAATTAAGCTTACAAGTGATTTCCAGGTACAAATCAGTGAACTAGTGACCAAATCACATTCCTATTACTCCCCTTGGAGTTCTAAACCATTCCATCCACAGCAATCTTTCTTCATTGATTTTTATTTTTCTTTTTGAATTTATTTCTATTTATTTCTTATTTATTTTTTTTATTTTTTATTTTTTTAAATAAGCTGAGAAATAAAAATGAAGCTTGAATTCTGGAAATAACCACTTATATTAATGAAAAGAACAATACATTACAACTAAGTTTTTGATTGAAATTGAAATTACAAGACTTGAAGATTAAACTAATTTTACACTAAAAAATCTAACACTAAACTCCACTGCTTCTCTTCACTTTTATAGCTCCAATTAGGGTTTTCAGAGAACCTTTGGACTCTTCCCAGCTCTCTCTTGAACCATTGGATCACTATCTCTTGATCTTGACCGTTGTTTGAATTTGGCGCCCAAATTGAGTTTGGCGTTTTCTTGAATGATTGAAGCCAGGGAGATACATTTGGAGGGTTGTGTTTGGTTTGGAGTGCAAGGGGGAAGGATTGAGTGTAGTAGCAGAGGAGGGGGTGGGAAGTGATGATTGTGTTTGTTTGCAGGGCTAGGGATAGCAGGGGTAGGGGATGGGTGTTGGTTTGACCCTGGTTGACCCAGGGGGATTATTTAAAATGGTTTGTGGGGTTTTATGGGCTTAGGAGTGGGCTGGAATGGGCTGGGTGGTTTGGATTGTGTTTGTGTTTGTGTTTGGGTTAATTAACAAAGGGTACTTATGGTTTATAACTTAAATTCATAAGGACCATTTTTGTAATTTACCAAAGTTGAGGGGTTGAATTGTACAAACATCCAAAGTAGTAATAAGGGTAATTCCTGCCACAACCCATTAGTACATGGACACAAAATAATAAATTTCCATTTTGAAAATTCCCGGGGACCAATTGTGTCATTTTTCAAAAGTCCAGGGACCAAACCTGTAATTCCCACAAAACTTTCACCCAGGGACCCACTTTGATAACTTTTGATTTCCCAAGGGCAAAAAATGATTTTCCTTTCAAAAATATCTCACCAGGGACAAAATCTGTCATTTTCTGAAACTCCAAGGACCATTTATGTCAATTTTGGATTTTGAGGGGTAAAAGTGTAATTTTCTCAAACTTTTTCACCCAAGGACTTATTTTGATAATTTTTTGACTTTTCTTTGCCTTGGGTTGACTTTTCTTTCGTTTTAAACTTCCAGGGACTAGTTTTGTCAATATTTGAAACTTGAGGGACTGAAACTGCCAATTGTGCAAACTTTGTTCGTTTTTCATTTGTTTTTAAACATTTTGCATCTAAAACATATAAAACACACTTTTGGGATAATTTGTGTATTTTGATGCGTATTTGGGTGTTTTTGGATGTTTTGGCAGTTCAGTTACGTTAAAAATGATGAGTATTTACACACTCATCATAGGTACTTTGGGAGTGAAATCTGGAAAAGGAAGCAATTCGGACGTTTTTGGAGCATAAAAGTGAAGAAAACGCCAAAGACTTAATTTTCCAAGCTGGGAACAGTGTGTGACGGCGTCAAGAGTAACAATTTGACGGCGTCAAGAGTAAATTTCATGACGGCCCAATACAGAAATGAAGGCGTCACAAGGAAGAGCGTCAAGAGTTAAATACGTGACGGCCTGGAAAAGTGTAATACATGACGGCGTCAGATGTAGATCAAGGCAGTCTGAGGATTCTTTTGGCGGCGAGATGACGGCGTCACAAGATTGTTCTTGACGCCGTCAGCCTCTATTTTCTATATATAGTTTTCTAATTTTCATTCATTGGGAGGAACAAGTTTGGAGAAACCCTAAGGCCGAACCGTATACGAATTTTACAGGTTTTTCAAGGGTTTTCAGCCCTTGAAACCTTACATGTGCTATTGAGATAAGTGTTCTTTTAATTCAATCAATATGTCTATGTGTTGGTTGTCTATATCTTGTGCTTGTCTTGATTCCACCATGCTAGGCTAGATTTATCTTGTGTTTGCTTAGATCTAATAAAACCTATATGTTGATTATGTGTTGATTACTTGTTTATGGTTGTATTGGATGAATGATTTCAATGTTAGGCTTAAGAAAACTAGCAGATCTCCAAATGGTAACATGCTTGAACGTCTTAGGAAACATGAACCGATGTGTACTAGGTTTTATTGGTTGTATTTAATGCATGAGTAAATTCAAATGATCCCATGTTAGGAGCTTCTTAGCCGGCTCGACGTAGGAGTGAAGTAGGCACTCAAAGGATTGGGGAGTTAAGTACGCCACCCCATGAATGGTATTAAGGAATACAATCCGTCATCCACGCAACTATAACAAGTAATTAACGTGTAAAAGATATCTAGGGAGTAGTGAAATCTAAGTAAACACAATTTCTCCACTTATTGCTCACAATCTTAGTTTAATATAGTTTATTTTCATTTTTAGTATTTTATTTTGATTGCATCTTTAGTATTGGGTTAGTTGACTAGCAACTAATTCCGCCCAAATCCTTCAACCCCGAGATTTTTACTTGCTTTCTAAAAAATATAAAAATACAAAAAGAATCATCTCTCATCTTTATAACTAGTATTTAGGTTTTCTAATCCTAGCGACACTATTCCTAGCTGAACGATCAATCCCCCGGTACTTGTCATTATACTATACTACATCGATCAGGTATACTGCCTGGTGGGGGTTGTAAGCTTGTCAAGATCCCTTGAGAGGTAAAGCCTGGTGCAATCCCTACGCATCAATGGGAACGTATAACTAATAAACGTTTTAATTAAGAAATGATAATTAAGTTTTATATTTGATGCCGTCGACATGTCGACGGCACCATTAAGCAAAAAAATATTCATTTTTTAATGATGTCGTCGACATGTCGACGGCATAATTTAAAAAACAATATTTTTTGTTTAATGGTGCCGTCGACAATTAAAAAATGAATATTGTTTGGTTAACCATGTCGTCGACTTGTCGACGGCAGCATTAATAACAGGCTGCTAACAGCAGGCTGCAAAAATAGCAATTTTCTATATTTTTTCCGGATTTTCCGGAGAAAATCTACCAAAGCCTGTAACTGTAATAGCACCTATAACCACTCAATATCAACATGTCCTAAACATATAACTCGCCATCGGCTATAACACTTGCAAATTATCGCTAAACACCCTCAAAATGCATAAAAACATATAAAGTTTACAAAACGGGGTGTGGTAATATCTAAACCTAGTTGCCATATCCACAAATGTTTCAATATCCCCGACGTTCAAGTCGCCAAAAGGTTAAACTACACAATACTAACATATGGGTCGCCAAAATATTGTTTCAAGCATAAGTACAACACAAAATACCCAAGTTTGTACCTCTACATCCCAAATCACTCAAGATCATCACGAGAACCCTCATCATCACTAGAACCATCCTCATCGCCTCTGCGACTCCCGCTCCCTCCAGCTGAGCCACTACCTCCAGCGCCACTGTCCGAGCCATCCACGTGCTGAGAACCTGACTGACTAACATACTGCTGCCATAGCAGGTTGGACGACATAAAACCTGTCACCAAATTAAGCTACGCCTTCATGGCCTTACGATCTTCAGCATCTTCCCGGCTCTGCCTCTCGGCCTCAGCAATCTTCTTCTCAGCCTCAGCAAGCTTTTTCTCCATCTCGGCGTATTCTGAAAGCGAAATAATCAAAATTTAAAAACATCTATAGCAATACTTAATTTGAGTCATGATTGACTAATCTATAATTAATATATTATCACACTGTACATACCTGGAGGTGGAGGCGGGGTGTATGGTAATGGTGGCCTGTTCAGCCCGGGTACGACCCTACCCCGTCCGGCTATATGGCCCCTCTGCTTGCCCTTCAAAACCATAGCAAGTATTTGTTCCTCCGTGTACGGCACCCCGTCCGGCGTATTCGCTCCCAGATCTCTCAGCCGGATCATCTCTTCCTATATATATATATATATATATATATATATATATATATATATATATATATATATATATGTCGGGTTAATTACAAGATTATGTGTCAATGAATCATTAAAGTGCGTGTTTGGGGAAATAAATAAATAAATAATAAATTTAAAAAAAAAAGATACTTACATATTGAACCCGATCCTCATCCTGTAGCCACACACCATTATTGTCGCAGTGTGTGTCGTAAAACAACTGGATGAGTGACGAGTATTGTTTGTCCTTGCTGTTCTGAAACTGTATATACACATGCATATAAGATGAAACAAATTAAAAATGACAAATCAAACACCATATTTATTTTAATTAAACTTAAATACTTTTATAAAATTAAAATTAATTACTTTTATATAATTAAAATTTTTAATTAATTTATAATTATAATTAAATAATTTTATAAAAATAAAATACTTTTATAAAAATAAATTGTGTCTTACATAGTCGTGGCGAATAGCGGCCAATGACTTGGAACCGTGGCGGCTGTACACCGTCAACTTGCTTCGATTCCCCTTGTTCACAACAGCACGCTTCAGGTTCTTCTCGTTCATGTAAAACTTGATATGGTCCTCCCACATAGATGGCTCGACGTTCGGAGGAGGCTTACTTCGTATCTCATCCACTTTTTCAGGCCCACCCGGCATGTCGAAGTAAGCCCTCTTCATCGTGCCCTTGTTTTTGGAGTATACCTTAGCAATATACGCATTGATGCCCTTCTCAATGGTTCTCCAATTGGGATCGCGCATGTGGGTCTGCAAGTCGAAGAATTGTTGCAATCAAATATAGTTAATATTAACATAAAGATATAAATAAATAAACAAATTTAAACAAATATACACAATTAAACAAATTTAAATAAATGTACACATTCAAATAATTAAATATAGAGATATAATTAAAAGGAAAATAAAATAACTGACCCCGAGTCGGTTCATGAAGGCATGTCGAGTCGCTTCGTCAAGGTCGTGCCAGGAGGGATAGTGCAACGGCAAGGACCTAACCAGCTCGCCAACATAGTTACTGAACCATGCGCGGTTGGGCCCCACATGAGTATATGTCCTCTGATCATGAGTCTCGAACTCAATCGATTGCGGGCCCGATCTAGTCACGGCTTTCCTGAAGTCTACGTTCTTGTTGGCTTCACGGACCTGTGCCCTGCCGCCATCCCGACCTCCACCCCTGCTGCCACCTTGTCTCGCTCTACCTCCTCGTCGAGGTTTTTGTGACGAACCTACAATTGAAGTGAGTGAAAACGTTATAAAATAACAAGTAACAAAATTCAAATTATCAAATTTAAGTTTCTTACCACTACGGTGACCGCTAGTAATCGGACGATAAGGGGGTGGTGGGTCATCGGCACCGTCACCACCGTGACCACGTGCTACTGCTGCCATCTGTAAAAGTACAAGTTGAATTAACATATAGAAATTCGGGAACAAATTAACATAAGCTTGCTCACATTCAAATACATACAAATTCAAAATAAATATACACATTTAAACAATCCATAACAATTTCATTCAAATAAGTGTCATTTTACAAGTTACAATTTAAGATCAATCTGCTACATCTACATCACTATCATAAACAGCATCAGTCGCATCTTCAACTTCATCATCAGAATTGTTTGCATCAGAGTCTGCTAAATCATAAGGATCATCGTCCTCATCATCAATAAATTCATCGTCGTCATCAACATGAATGATTGGTGGTGGTGCCTCAACTAACGTTGATTGACCATGGATATTTAAGGTTTCAAATGCCAAATCATTCAAATTAGCAGACAGTTGGAGATTAGATAAGTTGTTGCCATGTATCACATAATCATCGTCTTCTGCCATAATGACATCCCAGGTTGTGTTGTGATTCACTTCTTGTACGACCTTCCAATGGAGTGGTCGTCTGGCAGGATCTTCAAGGTAGAAGACGTGTTTTGCTTGTGTTGCGAGAATGTAAGGTTGATCTTCAAACGCTGTGCTACATACCCAAATTTGTGTCATGTTGTTTCTAGTGTTATAACGTTCGACTCTACCTCTTTTGACCAAGTCGAACCACTTAACTTGAAACAGCACAACTTTGAACTGGGTATACGCGAACTCCAGAATTTCTTCTAGCTGACCATAATACATTTCTCCTTCCTTCTCGCTAGGAGAACAAATTCCGCTGTTCTGAGTTGTACGTTTTACATCGCGGCTGTGTACAACAAACTTCACATCGATAATGGTCCACAAGCCAAAGCGAATAAGTCGGGAGTACAACTTGGGTCATTCGCTGTGTAAAGTTTACCGATCTATGAACAAAGATAAGAATAGATAGAGATGAGTAATATATATAGTCGTTATTTATACAAGGAAATACATATAATAAGTTTACCTTCGTCTCAAACCATCTAGGAAATTCTTGTTTCATGTTGCTATCAGGATGTTCACTAAAAATGTTCATGATATTAGAATTAATCGAAAAGATAACTTGGGAAAAAGAAATTTCAAAATAAAAACACGTACCTCTCGAACTCGTTCATGTACGCGTCGATCTCAGGACTGTTGTGAAGTACATACCATTTCACTTTCTTCATTTCTTGGAGACCTAACCGAATAATTGTCTCTTTACCAAACTTTTTACATAGTGATCGGAACACCTGGAAATCACTTGTTGGGCGAGGGAAGCCCTGAGATGCAGTGGGACGATTAAATTTCGTCCCAATTTCGCCCCAAAAATAACGAGAACAAAAAGTTAATGCTTCGTCTGCAACATAACCCTCCGCTATTGAACCTTCCGGCTTAGCTTTATTTCGTACATAGTTTTTTAGCTTCTTCATGTATCTTTCAAATGGATACATCCACCGAAATGAAACAGGCCCGCCTTGAAGAGCCTCTTCAGGTAAATGCATAACCAAGTGAATCATAATGTCAAAAAAAGCAGGAGGATATATTTGCTCGAGACTGCACAAAATATTGATCAACTGGTCTTTAGCTTTCACCATGTCATTCACCATCAAAGTTCGGGCGCAAATTTGCTTAAAGAATGAACAAATCTCGATCAATGGTGCATAAGTCCGTGCGTCCAGGTATTGCTGAAGTCCATAAGGAAGTAACCGTTGCATCATTATATGACAGTCATGCGACTTCCTGCCCGTTATATTGTTATCATCTTTGGTCACTTTCGACTTGAACTTGGATCCGAACCCATCTGGTAGTTTAACTGTTTTGATGTATTGACATAACAGTTTTCTTTTATCGGGTGTGAAGGAGTACTTAGCATGAGGCTTCGAGCACTTCCCGTTTTGTTTGTTTCCGAGCCACAACTCCCGTCGAATGCCCAAAGCTTGCAAGTCTTGTCTTGCCTTGGTGGTGTCTTTAGATTTCTCATTCATTAACAAAGTGTTCAAGATACTCTCCAACACATTTTTTTCAATATGCATGACATCCAAATTGGGTTTTAGAGTAAGAGAAGACCAATATTCAAGCTCGTAGAAAATAGACCGTTTAGTCCAGTTCAGGTCGGTTGTAGTATTACGTTTTATCTTCCCACCCCCATAATCTGGATGTTTCGCCGGCAAACGTGTGGGCAATATTGCAACTTGAGTCAAGATATCAGCCGGAGTATCTTTTTTAGGAGGATCTGTAAAATCAGGTGCACCATTGAATGTAGTATCCCTCCTCCATTTATGGGTTTTTTTTAAGAATCTTCTATGGCCAACATAACCTGTTTTGCTTATCACACGCGTAGCCGGAGTGCCTACTTTGCATGTAGGGCATGTGTAGTAACCTTGCCCACTCCAACCAGATAAACTACTATGAGCAGGAAAATCATTGATGGTCCATAAAAACATCGCTCTCATGTTGAATTCTTAGCCTGTAACAGCGTCCATAGTCGGGACACCTGATTTTTTCCATAATTTCTGAAGGTCATCAATCAAAGGCTTTAAGTAAACATCAATGTCCTTCGCCGGTGATTTAGGGCCAGGAATCAACAACGTCAGCATCAAAGTAGTCTCTTTCATGCATAACCACGGAGGCAAGTTGTATGTTGTTAAGATAACAGGCCGCATGCTGTAAGTCTGACTAAGGTTGCCGAACGGATTGAAACCATCAGCAGCCAACCCTAATCGAACGTTTCTCAGTTCGTTAGCAAAATCCGAATGTTTACCGCTGTCAAACTTCTGCCATGCTTCACCATCAACCGGGTGTTGCATCATATCGTTTACCGTAGACTTTCCAGTAGCACGCCAAGTCATATGTTTTGCGGTGTGAATAGACTTGTACAAACGTTGTAGTCTAGGAATGATAGGAAAGTAACGCAACACCTTGTTAGGAACTTTCTTCCCCTTTGTGTTCTTGTCTTTCCATCTACTCGTTTTACAGACCGGACAATACTCCAAATCTTCGGCACCAGTCCCCCGATATAAAAAGCAATCATTTTCACAAGCATGTATCGACTCATACCCTAACCCGACCTTTTTAAATTTTTTTATAGCAAAGTATGATGGTGGGAGATTGTAACCTAACCTGGAAGGAAATACCTCCTGGAGAAATTTTAGCGTATTGTTAAATGAAGTATCACTCCATTTACCGCTGACCTTGAGATGCGTAAACTTTGACATAAAATCCAAGGTTTTCATAAAGTCACAACCCGGGTAAAGAGGCTGGGTGGAACTGGCAAGTAACTCTTCATACTAGTTATGTACAGGAGGTGTCGTTGCTGGAGCCGGCTCGTTACTTGTCTCGCCAATATTTGGAGGAGTTGGCTCATTTTGTTCATTATTTAGAGGAATATCAATAATATCATTAAGGCACGCACGCATGTCACTCATCTCACATTGTGTTGTGTTATCTTCTATAGGAAGAGGATCCGGTTCACCGTGTTCACGCCATTGTGTATGAGTTGGGTCCCACCCATTTTGGCTTATGTGGCGTTTAAGTATGTCGAGAGATACCCATGGAACATTACAACAAAGACGACATGGACATTTTATGTTTCCGTAACTATTTAATAACGGCTTGCAATGTTCAATGAATGCGGCAAGACCATCAAAAAACTCTTTTGTAACATGACTGTCTAAACGGGTCCAACTCTTATCAAGTATCATAACTGCATATTGTTTTGTTCAACTCTTAGTTATTACACATTCAAAATATTCGACACATAAACACATATAACCATGGAATTATTACGAGTTGTTTTGTTCACCTAGTGCAACTATGGAAGGCAATCCTAACCCACTCTTTGAATGATTCATCTCATATATGAATGCGTATAACTGATTTACTATCTGAGAAAATTTCAGCAGCATTTCCCCTCAACTCCCCAAATATGTGCATTAAAGACATATTCGTAGGAGTAAAGGAGAAACACTGTCAAAATCATCTCAAATAGTAAATCAATTATACGCATCCATATCCTAAATGAGACAAAACATTCAAAAAGCAGTCCCAAATAGGGGACTTTCCAAAATTAATTTCTAATAAATTAATTTCGGACGGGTTTTCTATAGGATGATTAACTTCGGACGGGGAATTTCCGAAATTAATCAATAAAATCCTAAAACATTCACAAAAGTCTAACAATAACACACAAAGCATATATTTTAAGTTAAACAATTTATTTCAAATATACACATCAAAAAGGCACAAATATCATATATAGGCTTTCATATATGAAATTTAATTTTCGGATTATGTTTCATAAGCTTATTTTTTGTGAGTTATTTTGAAACTATTTCATATAAGGTAAACAGTTTCAAAATAAGCCACAATAATTTAGCTTATGAAACATAAGCCGAAAACCAAACAAGCAATAAATATTCTACTTCTACTTCTATCGCACTAATATGAAATATATAAGCCAAAACAACCACCCTATAACTTGAAGTATCCTACTTCTAATTCTATCGCAAAAAATTCCAATTCTAATTATACTTCTATATATAACGCAAAACTACTAATATTCTACTTCCCTTCAACTAATTGTTTCAACTAATTATAACGCAAAAATTCTAATTATTCAAACTTATTTTTTATAACTTATTTTTTGTGACTTATATATAACGCAAAACTTCTAATTATTCTACTTAATCCGCAATATCCGAAACAAACACCCTCTAACCTAAATTGAAACTATGTACTACTTAATCCGCAATATCCAAAACAAACACATCCGCAAACTAATACTTAATCACTCACATTTCACAAACATACTAACATGTGAAAAATAATACGGAAATGAAAAAAAAATTACATAATATCTCGGCTGTGGTGTCGGGGCTGCAGTCTCGGGCTGCGGCCTTGGGCTGCAGTCTCGGGTTCAGGCTGTGATCTTTGGCTGCAGTCTCGGGGCTCGGGCTATATTCATATATAAAAAGTTTAAAAAAAATGTTGTCGGCGACATGTCGTCAGGATACCAAAAGTTTTAAAAAAAAATAAAAAAGGAACCACATTACCTCTGTCTCTATCTCAGCTCTCGACTCTCGCTCTCGGCTGTCCTGGCTGTCTCGGCTATATTAAAAAAAATAAAAAACAAAAAACAAAAAAAACAAAATTAACTCTTACATTAACAATAAAATTAAACAAAATTAACAAATATTAAACAAATTAACAAAAAAAATTAAAAATGAAAACTATTACTTGCTGCTATTTTTGGACTGTGTTGAAGACAGGAGAGGTTGGGGAAGAAGAAGAATTAAAAAAGGAGGGGTTGGAGAAGAATTAAACGAATGAGGAGGAGGAGGAGGAGGAGGAGGAGGAGGAGGAGGTGCAAGTACAGTGGTGCTAGTGTCGGAGGTGGAGGAGGAGTTGTGGTGGTGGAGGGGTAATGTGGTGGTGGAGGAGTGTTGGTTGTGGTGGCGGAGGAGTGTTGGTTGTGGTGGTGGAGGGGTAATCGCCGGCGAGGAGTGGTGGTGGGCTTTGGTAGATCGAGAGTATTTTTTTTTCTAAGTATGTGATAATAATTGAGACCAGATCTGGTTTTGTGTATACTTTTATATTCCCGTCGACATGTCGACGGGAATATAAAAGTAATTTTATATACTATTAATAATCCCGTCGACATGTCGACGGGAATATAAAAGTAATTTTATATACTATTAATAATCTCGTCGACATGTCGACGGGATTCTAAAGTTATTTTGTCGTTTGCGTTTGGCGGGACGTATTAAATTTTCACGAAATTTTTGGCGGTTATATTCCCGTCGACGGGAAATAACTTTTATAATTAAAATTTTTTTATTTATTATAAATACATTTATAAAATATTAAAAAATAAGTTTTATAAAATTACTTTAATATAATTAAAAAAAAATTATTTATTATAAATACTTTTATAAAATATTAAAATATAAGTTTTATAAAATTAATAAACTAAATTTATATAATTAAAAAATTTATTTATTATAAATACTTTTATAAAATATTAATATATATATATATATATATATATATATATATATATATATATATATATATATATATATATATATATATTTAAAATTAATTACTTATATTATAATTCCAAAAAATCACTTATTAAAATATAAAATAAATAATAATTAGAATATCACAAATACTAAATCCCAACCATTAGATAACCTCGAGATCACAATCGGTAAAAATTCAAGTCTTGTATCCTTGACCCAATGTTTTATAAATAACGAGGCGAGATAATATGCATGGTTGTACACGAGATGTTAAACGAACGAGTCGAGATGCTATGGTTATACATGAGATGTTAAACGAACGAGTCGAGATGCAATGATTATACACGAGATGTTAAACGAACGAGTCGAGATGCAATGGTTATACACGAGATGTTAAACGAACTAGTCGAGATGCAATGGTTATACATGAGATGTTAAACGAACGAGTTGAGATGTAATGGTTTTACATGAGATGTTAAACGAACGAGTCGAGATGATATGGTTATACACGAGATGTTAAACGAACGAGTCGAGATGCAATGGTTTTACATGAGATGTTAAACGAACGAGTCGAGATGCAATGGTTATACATGAGATGTTAAACGAACGAGTCGAGATGCAATGGTTATACACGAGATGTTAAACTAACAAGTCGAGATGCAATGGTTTTACATGAGATGTTAAACGAATGAGTCGATATGCAATGGTTATCCATGAGATGTTAAACGAACGAGTCAAGATGCAATGGTTATACACGAGATGTTAAACGAACGAGTCGAGATGCAATGGTTATACATGAGATGTTAAACGAACGAGTCGAGATGCAATGGTTTTACATGAGATGTTAAACGAATGAGTCGAGATGCTATGGTTATGCACGAGATGTTAAACGAACGAGTCGAGATGCAATGGTTTTACATGAGATGTTAAACGAACGAGTCGAGATGCTATGGTTATACACGAGATGTTAAACGAACGAGTCGAGATGCAATGGTTATACATGAGATGTTAAACGAACGAGTCGAGATGCAATGGTTATACACGAGATGTTAAACGAACGAGTCGAGATGCAATGGTTATACACGAGATGTTAAACGAACGAGTCGAGATGCAATGGTTATACATGAGATGTTAAACGAACGAGTCGAGATGCAATGGTTATACACGAGATGTTTTTCCTACCTAACAACTTATCCTCACAATATAAACACACACACACACACACACACACACACTCATCTAACTAATAAAAACTCTCACGCACACTCATCTCACTATATATCTCTCTCTCTATCTCTCTCTAGCAGTTTCTGTTTTCTGGCGACACCAGCAGTTTCCGGCCGCCGGAATCTTTTTTTGGCCACCACATTTTATCACCTCAACTTGTAGATCGGGCCACCCCGGTCACGATTCAACCACTCACAACCACTCAACCTCACAACCACAAACACACACAGTTATCATGGTGAAGAAGATGGCAGAGTTTGAAGCTTTTCCTTGTTCTTGTAGACGAGGAGACGTGATTCTGCGAGAATCGCGTAGATCTTACTCCCGTAGTAAAGTATACTATGCGTGTCCTTTCTCGCAGGTGAACAATTACATACTTTTTCGTGTATTATATAAATAATTTGGTTAGTTGTTAAAAATAATTGTTTTTACTCTTTAACAGCCTGGGACAACAGACCATGGATGTGATTTTTTTTTATGGAAAGAGGAACGACTCGCCAAAATGATGAACGATTCTCTGGGAGCTTCAACATCAAGCAGTTCTGGATCTGCTCCAACAAGGTGCTCAAACTGTCATGAAAAAGATCTTAGAATAAACATGCTGGAGGCACAAAAACAGGTGCTGGAGGCACAAAAACAGGTGCTAGAGACAAAATTAAGGATGCTGGAGGCAAAACTTGACATGGCAACGTATCCCAACCCCGACCACGCATGTCAGTCGGATGCAATACTCCGTGACCTTTTAGGTGACTTGGATAAATTTCATATGTAGTACTGTTATCGTTGTTGTTGCTGTTATCGTTGTTATTGATGTTGTTGTTGATGTTGTTTGCTGTTGTTGTTGATGTTATTGTTGTTGTTTAATAAAATGTTGTTGTTGTTGTGGTAACTGATGTTGAACGTCCTTTATATTTTAAATTCGTACGCACAAATAATAGAACTGAAGGAGCAATAATTATCAAACACAAAGGCAAACTGTTTATTTAAAACAAGCAAGAGTTCTCAACCACATGCATTTTCATACAGACTCAAACTAAACAACTCGACAACCAAACTAAACAACTTGACAACCAAAGGAAACAACTCAAACTAAACAACTCGACAACCAAACGAAACAACTCAAACTAAACAGCTCAACAACCAAACGAAACAACTCAAACTAAGCAACTCGACAACCAAAAGAATAGATCAAACGAAACAACCCGTTTATGTTTTTTTGCGGCTACTTCCCGCTTTACTCGAACTTGCACCATCTTTTCCCTTCCTTGCTCTCATTTCCTTGATATGTGCAAACGTAGCTTCAAGATTTGTGACCCTATTTCCCATATTATAAAGTTTGGTTTCCACCGTACTTTCAGCTTCGTCGTCACCTCCAACAGCAACAACTTAAGCTTCAGCAGCATCTAGCTCGTCCATGTACTCTTTGTAGTATGACTTTTTCCTACACCATTCGATAATCTTGTCTCTCATCCACGGTTCAGCGTCCTTAAAAGAACCATATTCCTCATAAACTGCATGACCAAAAGTTAACATAACTTCATTAAAGAGGAGCTCGTGTGACAAGATTTTTGAGTACTCCTATTCAACTGTGCAACCACGCCAAGTCATGTGTGTCTTGTAAGAATTGACGATTGACTTATTTGTGAGATGTGTAAAATGAGACGGAAATAATTTTGTGAGAATGTATATAGGTAAAAAATGAGACGGGAATGTATTTGTGAGGATATATATTGGCTGATTTTTGGGGAGATATTCCCGTCGACATGTCGACGGGAAAAAGAACGCGGGAAAAATCCCGCCCAATATTTTATCCATTTATTAAAAATATTTTTAATTTAGTAATAAAGTCCCGTCGACATGTCGACGGGAATCGCAAAACAAAAATTTATTACCTTTAATCACACGTTGATTATTATATTCCCGTCGACATGTCGACGGGAAAATATTAGCGGGTAAATTTCGCGCCCAACTTTAGTGAATTATTGAGGCTAAAAAAATATGTTGAAATATTCCCGTCGACATGTCGACGGGAAAATACGTGTATGAAAAATTCAACGCAGTGGGGCTCGGTCAAGCGTTTTTTTTTGTCGTTTTCTGCCTTATGCCGTTGACATGTTGTCGACGGGAAACATCTCGTCGCCTGTTCTCCTTATCCTTGTAGTGAAATTTTAAACTAGGGGCATTTTGGTAATTTTACACTCTTCAGATTTTTGGGTTTTACATCTTCTATCATTGTACCACATGTTTTCCCCACACCATCCATATTGATTGTGCATTCCTCCCTAGAAAGTTACACATTCAACATACTCACCCACTCATCATTTCTTATTCTTCTCAAGATATTACATATGGTTCTAAATGCAGGATATGTCGTAAGACTTTCTATCCTGAATATCTTTGGAATTATAAATGTGAAAGTTGCTGGTACTATGCGCATCTAAATTGTGCAACATCAAGAAATGAGCCCTTCATGTATATCTCATGCTCCGATCAAATGATTAAGTGGGATATGGTTTGATATTTACGAACATCTTAATATTTAACCCATTTTCAATTTATCTGCAGGTATAGGCAAAACTATTAAAAATTTCAAAGATGCTGATCATCCTAATCTTGTCATCTCCCATTCCCCGATCAAACATACAGCATACTACAACATCGGTTTTCAAGAGAATCGGGATCTACAAGTGAAAGGAACCTGAACTATAGCGGTCATCAGCATCAGCATGTGCTAAGTCTGGTAGGCACACAATCCAACGACAGTAAAGGTGCTTCCACTTCAAGCGGCGTAATTAGTTCATTATCTTGTCACGACCCAATGATAAGGATTGAGCTATTATGCAACGGGTGCGTGAGACGAATCATGAATGTGCCCTTTTACAAATGCTCCAGCGAAGACCAAAGTTGCGACTTTGTTCTTCATGAGTGGTGCACTCGTTTACCTGCCGAATTGCCAAATCACCCAGGTCACACACACACTCTCACTTTCCTTCCAAAAGTTTCGGAAAATATATTTGGTATTTTCGAGTGTAAAATTTGCAAATTACTCTGCAACGGGTTCGCTTACGGGTGCACCAAATGTGAATACTACATTGATGTTAACTGTGGATTCATCCCGGATGAAATCACACATGAAGCTCACCCCGATCATATTCTTTCACGGTGTGAGGGAATAATGAAGGAGCCATGCGTTGCAGACTGGTACGCGGGGGGAACTGGTATTCATTTTAGTTGTCGATCTTGTGATTTTTACCTACATTCTGGTTGTGCTTTATTCTTGCCTCGTGTTATACGTCACAAGTTGGACAAGCACCCCATGAGGTTGACATACGGTCCCGTAGAGAACCATAAGAGTCAATACATTTGTGAAGTTTGTGAGGAAGGGCTTAACCCAAATCGGTGGTTTTATCATTGCCATGTGTGTGCCTACTCTTTACATACTCGTTGTGCTCCGGTGATACTTAACTTTGAAGCAGCCTATGACAATGGCAGAAGCGTTTATGAGTATTTGAATATTAAGTTTGGGGGAATTTATAATATCGAAGATCACGAGCACTCTGTATCAGTTGCTCTAGGGTCTGACAAAGATGGGGATTGCTCAATATGTTGTGATGACGTGATACAATATTTAATCGTTAAGTGTCAGAGTTGCAAGCTCGCAATGCATTGGAGACGTGGTTGTTGGAAGAGATTGTAATGTGTTTTTTAAATAATGTCTGACAAAGATGGGAAATGCCCAATATGTAGTGAGTACGTAATATTAGCTTCCTCAATGGACTTTTTCGTTTTTCGTATTTGTGTTTTCAATAAGTCTATGATTCATATTTAAGTTTTTGCTTTTTTTCATATATGTATATCTTAAAGAGGTCTTCAAAGTGTTTGATGTAAAACCTAAAAGAAATGTAGTAGCTTAATGATTGTATTCTTTTCTTAGCATTTGAAGAAAGCCTCATGGAGTTGTATTCTTTTCTTGATACACAGTTAGAGAATATTTACCTTTAATAAATTATTTAAGCTTTCTTTTCGAAAGTGACAGAAATCCAACCTTATAAAAAAAAAAGCAAAAGTCGTCTTAGTGTTATTTAACTTACCATATGATAAAGAAAAAGAAAACATAATATACTTTGAGTGCTTATTAGGCCAACCACAGTGGAAGTATTAAGTACAGAGTATTTAGTTCTTTGGGTTCGTTAAGTGACTAGGTTCGAGTATTAATCTGAAATTATTGTCTTTACTTCTTTTAGTCTTTTATATATCTTACAGTTTCTTTTTATGTCAAAAGAAAAAGATAAAGATAAAGTTAAAGTTAATAATACTTAAGTGGTATATGCAAAATAAAGGAGAAAAGAGAAAAATAAAGCACTATACAAATGCTTACCTTACATGAAAATGATTAGGAAGTTTTAGCTTTTAGCTAACTTAACATAGGTATTACTACAAGTGTACCGATTCATGTGATTATGTCATAGTCTTAAGTCATGAGTTCTCCCTTAATCAGCTATGAGTATGCGCATACAAGTAGGTTTTGCTATTCACGTCGTACAGATATAGATGATGAAGTGTATTGTGGTGGGGTGTCATAGTACCGTCCCTTTTCCTCCTGGTCTCGATCGATGATGAGGATAATAAAATGTTAAAGTCGTCATTGCACCTTCAACTGTGGCTCTTGGTCTGAGATCTTAATGTAAGAAATGATAAGTAATAATTGTCAACATATTAATGTTATCGTGTATGAGATAAAAAATCTTGTGTTTATGCATAAAAACATCTCGAGCTCACTTTTTTAGTTGATAGAATTCGGCTTGAACGAGCTCGAGTTACTCAACAAAACTCAACTTATTTACAATGCAAATTCCAATACTTAGTACTCCATTTAAATTCCCTACTTATTTTAATAGTGTGTCTTGTAGTATCCTATATCACATATCGTGCTACGTAAGTATGTTTTTTATTTATTTTTTTTTTTTATTTTTTATTTTTTTTTTGTTTTGTCATTTTTAAAAGATACTTTTCTAAAAGATAAATGAATGTATGTCTGTCTTCATTCCTCTTGAATGGTAGGTCTCGTGTTCGAGTCCTCATACTCACGCATACTTCTTTTTACTCTATATATTGATGTTATTATTTTGTCGTCTTCTTAACATCTAACCATGAATACTTTTTATGAATTACAACTAATTTATATCAACACAAATGTACATGGAAAAAACCGTGTAGGTTTAAACGTAACGTGATGTGCAAAACATACTTACATACATATCGGTGTACATCAATTCCTTGCCAATTTGTATGTTTTTGTTGCTTAATTTTCAATCGTTAATATACATTTCACCAACGTTTTTATATCCACGGAACGCGGTAGTGTCACTCCCTAAAGTGTTAACATTCCTTGAACAAGTTGTAAAGAAGCAACAAAATCTGATACTATTAAAATAAAGTGGCAAAACATGCTCGATTGTGGAATTAGTTGGGAACCCGAAGGCACATTATTGTAGTATGCAACCGAGATCTGGAAGTATTAGGAGAATGTCACACTGATGCATCGCAAAATTAGTAGTTATATTTGAAGATGAGTGTTTTTTTATTAAGGTATAACATGAAAATGTATATTATACGTTAAGCACACCAATCTTAAACAATTTTACAAGAATGGAACAATTTTAAAACATAATAGTTTTTATGTTTGATATAAAGTTTGATATCAATTTAAAACACTAATAAAACTTGATTATTATTAGGTGACACAAGTAAATGCTACTTCAATTCAAAATAAAGCATTAAGTATCATAGACCAAAACAAAGCAATAAAAGACAATAGTATAGTTGTTATTTTTTTCATAAAAATATCAAATGCATTTGAAGCCTATTGAAACTGTACATATATAACATCATGAACAGTAAATAAATATTTTGAATTTGAGAATGAAACTTCAGATTGTTGATGGCTTGCTGGCTAAGTGAGGCTAACTATGATATCCTATAAGTAGTAAGTCTCGAGTTCGAGTGAAATTTATCCGCATTCCTCGTTTTTTTTTTCGTCATTTTTTTCCTGTCTTAACAAGAAGGTAGATTTAATATAACTTTTTCTTTTTTTCAAATAAGTCGTTAGTGACCGATGACTCTTAAGTTTTTAAGTTTTTAAGCTATCGAACAAGTACATACATTCAAATTGACAAATCATTAGTTTTTTTTTCTTCTAAAACTAAAACTTTTACACACTTATATCATCTATCTCACACATATACAATATCTCACAATGTCCACTATGAGATCAAAGCTCTTTGGTCAAAAGTAATTATATACCTAAATTTCAATTTCGAACCGGCCTTTCCTTACAGTGTATAACATTAAAAAGTACTCCATCCATCTCAATTTATTTGTCATGTTTTGAGTTTTTAAGTTATTTTTTTAATTTGACGTTAAACATTTTTGTTTGTGTTATATAATACTTCATGAAAATTATACTAATAAAAATACATTTAAAACATAAATTATTCATATATTTTGTATCAAGTATTGTATAACATTAAAAAAATAATTAAAGTAAAAGTTGCAAAAAAGAAATTTCAGAAGTTAAAACAAGACAAATAAATTAGGACGGAAGAGTAATAAATATAACTCTAAGGTTTATTAAAAAAAGAAATCAAAATATAACAAAGTTGTCATTTACACAATTAAATGGGCTGCTTTGTTCACTAAATAGGGGTGTTCATTGGTTCGGTTCTCGGTTAATCGTTTTATTCGGTTCGGATTGTTCGGTTAAAAAAAAATTGGGTCATAGCCGAAAACCGAACCGAACCGAAAATATCTCTGACCGAACCGAACTGAAGTTCGGTTCAGTTATGGGTCAAAACCGAAAACAGAATTTTGTATTTGAATTACACTATTTATATATTTTTTTTAAATTTAATTATATATATTTTTGGCAAAAAAAAAATATTTCAAGCATAAAAAAGTGTTTTTTTTATATTAGTATAAAATTTTAATGGGCATTTTTTATATATAAAATAATATAAATATATAAAAAAATATATATATTTATATAAATTCGGTTTTCGGTTCAGATAGCCAAACCCATATCCAAACCGAAAACAGAATTTTTAATTCGGTTCGATTCGGTTTTAACAAATTCGGTTCGGTTTGGTTTTTTTCAGTTCGGTTCGGTTCAGTTTTCGATTTATTCAGTTTATTACCCCAACCATGAACACCCCTACACTAAACCCATAATTATTTAAGTTAACATAATGTTGGCCCATGTGAGGGTTTTTTATAAATGTTATATTTCATAACGTATTTCACAATTAAGAATATTACATTGATGTTTTTCATATGAGTAATTTCGTTGTGGTTTATGGAACGAACGAAGAAAGTTTGATATGCATTATCATAATCATACGTTGACTCATTGCGATTATGCTTATATGACACTATAAATTATTCGTAGTCGCTCACATATGCTCAAGAAGGTGCAGTATGTAAATAAACATTGAATTATTTCTTTGCTAATTACTTCGGAATGACACCGTTATTTCAGCTAATGTATAATAAGATAGTTCTTTTTTTTATAACAATCTGCCAGCTTGTGCTCTCCTTAAGTTGTAGTATTATGTTTTTGTCTTTTCTAAAATGAGTTAATACATAATTGCACATAATACACAAGAGTTTGTGTGACATGATGGCTAAGTCTCATTTCCTACACACTGTAGGTCTCGTGTTCGAGTCATCATTACTGTGAGATTCACGAACGTAAATCACATCCTTAATTTCTTCAAGTTAGCAATGTAGCATTGCCTTTCAATGTCTTTCGTGCACGCCAATGCACAGCAACGGCCATTTCTGACGTCCCCTGCACACAAAACGAAGATAAAATGTAATATAGACCGACTTACAGCAACGATGAATAGAAAACAGTTGAACCATGAAAATGATATGTTTTCAGCTTTAGTTCCTGCATTAGTATCATTAATTGTGTGTGATTTCAAGATTTACCTTGGACTCCATAGAGTGATAATCTTGCCACAAACTCGAATGTTGGTCGTATGCTAAAAGTGCAGCTTCATACAACTTGCAAACTTCTGCAAGATGAACCTTACCACCAGCAGATGATGCAATGTTCATTTCCATTTCAATGCAGTTTCTATAGAAAGCAAGCCCAGTACGAGGCAAAGCAAGAAACCTGCACAATGAATAGATCAGGATGATCAGCAACCTCATAACAATAGATATACCGGCTAAGCCCAAATGTTAGCTATGTTAAACTATTGAGCCATTTTACAAAATGTTTGCTTCAACAAATTTATAATTAATAATATGCGTCTTCTAAACCAACAAATTTGAGCTTCGAGCCCCAGCAACAAACAGTGCGTCTATATTTCAACCAGTACAAAGAAAAACAGTAAGATGATTTGTTGTTATATAGGCAACTCATGAAAATGATGCTTGACAGCTAACGGGTTAGCGACATACCACTTATACATGTCTCTTGCACTTTGAATTCCATTTTTCTGAAGAACAAAGTTCACAATTGCAGATGAGAGGGAGAAACCGTCATCGCTACCACTGTCTCTGATCAATGAACTAATAGAAATAACCACCAGCTTTTCAAAATGATGCTTCTGATTTGAGAAATATTTCAGGCCCTGTAAAAACATAGGCGCCAAACTATTTGGAGTGGGCTAGTTTGGTATACACACTACATTCCTAAACATTCATTTATACTATGGGCTTGCTATTCATGGAAGATTGGATACTCAAGATAGAATGATTAAGTGGTTTCCTAATCAAGATCTGAGATGTTCACTTTGCAAAGAATGTATTGACAGTCACAGTCATTTATTTTTTGAATGCTCATATTCCAAAAAAGTATGGGATAAAATGTGCAGTATCTTAGATCAGGGTAAGTTTGGATATGAATGGGAAGAAATTGTGATGAGCATGTGCTCAATGAAGTGCAACAAGAATATTGCGAGTGTAGTCTGAAGATTGGTTTTAGCAGCTTGTGTGTATCACATATGGAGTGAGAAATAAAAGACTTTATTATGATAAGCAAAGAGATTGGTTGGAAGTGGTCAATGCTATTGTTACTGAAGTAAGATTCAAAATGGCAGGTCTACAAGTGAAACAATCGAACCAAGTTAAGGATATGGCTGATAAATGGAAAGTAAAGATGAATATAAAGACTGATGATGATCAACTCATGGACAATATGGAAGTGTAGGTTTGTACTGTGAAATATGGTATGTTTGTAATAGTATAAGATGAAGTTTGATTGAATGATTGGAAGATTGGAAATTTGATTGGAATATGGAAGCAATATACAAAAATTTAAGTTTCCACTGCCTAAAGGGGTGTTTGGAAACAGGTTTAACAGCAAGTAAAATTTCAATTGCTGTTAAAATTAGTTCTTTGCAGGCCATTATAAAGTTGAGATACCTTGTACCTTGGAGTTCTAACTAGTAAGATTGTACCTATAATAACCTCTTATCTAGTTCAGTTGGCCTAGGGGGGACTGAACATGTATCTTTGGCTAAAATAGGAGGTCTATCTAGTATGAATGTACCATAAAGAAGGGTCTCACTTTATGAAGGGTAAACCTGCTTGGTCCACTCAATACATAGGCATAGGAGGTAATGGATGGTCATCATGGAGGGCGTGTGTTCCCAAGCAACTGAAGCCTTCCATTGAGAGGGAAATGTAGGTTGTTTTGGTAGAGCCCCCCATGGATGGGTTATGGGTTCCTAGTGATGCCTTTATCCTTTTCTACCTTGTCTACTACTGTGGTGGCAGGTTGAGTGGATTGGTAGAAAGGATTAAAGGAAATGTAGGTAGATGAGAGGTGCTAAAATAAAGTGAATCAGAGAGGTGAATGAATAAAGGATAAGAAGTTTTTGGACCAGAGTGATGAATGGAAAGAATGAAGATGCACTGTTTTATGCTCTGTTCTATTGTATCAGATAAGAGTTTTGTCAGACATAGGATGTTGCTTTGTCTGATATTGGATGGAATTAGGATGTTTATAAAGGGTTTGGGTTTGTCCAAATCTTTGTTATATTCTTATGATGTACATCATTTTGAGAAGTTAATATAAGTATTCACCTTGCACCAAAAAAAAAAAAAAAAAAAACTAACTAGCAGTTACGTAGTAAATATTAAAAGCTCCTAAATGTGGCAAACTGCAGAAAAATTATACTATTGATTAATATCTAACAATATTGGAACCTTGGAGGGAATAAGAACAGTAGAAATTTCAGATCACATACCATAAGCCAGAGACCAACTGATTGTGGAATCATTTGGAGGGAATAGTGAAGTTGAACGGTTGACTAACGAAGAGTTTAACTTGCAGTAGAGGCTTTTATTTCGAAGCAAAAAACTCTGATCAAACAACAAAACAAAACAAGAAAACACCAATACCATTGAGGCCTTGTTGATTTGTGGAATCGTTTTAAAGCCGCTTACTTAGAAACACCGAACACAACATTTTAAAATGGTTATCTCTACATCCAACTCCGTTAGGAAATAGAATCACATACCTATTTGATATGAACAGATGAATTCAACTTTCTCAAAACTACTTATTTCAACTTAATATTGCAATATACTTGTGACAGTTTGTTGTTGTTTATATATGAAAACAGAGGTTAAGAACAAGAACATATCAAGAGTAAGAAGAATGGGTGGAAGTAATAAGCAAATCGGGTCGATTGTGATCGGTTTGATATGATGTTTTTATTTTTGGGGATGACAACGATGGGGATTGAACCTATCTATTGCCGCAGCTAGAGGTGAAATAACTACTTGTTGCTATGATGCCAACACGCCACTAGCAATCACCATGGCACCTATACATGCCTTCTCCGGCCACCATTGTTAGTGAGAAAAAGGTACGACGAACACTCGATATGAGCTTTTGAAGTTATTCAAATTTGTACTTTGAAACAAACTATCTTTTGCTTTCGTATCAAGCTTTATTAGATGATATGTTTTTGTAATATGTGTGTTTGTGAAATCGATAACCTGCAAATAATATGTATTTTCGATTCACTACAGAAAACGCTAAAGGGATAACTGATTTACCAAGTGCAGTACTAACTACTAAGTTCAGATTCTTAATTGTTGTATTATTGAGTTTTGGTAATAAAAAGATTACAACTTAATCAAAGTTAGGTCACCAAACCGATTAATAAAACACATAAATCTCAGTAGACTTTAAACTTATAAGTAATAACAATGCCTCTCAACTAAGATTAATTACTAAGAATAAAATTATGAACAACAAGGATGCACAGGCAGTACAAAACTGTAAATTAAAATGAATACATACAGATGTTTGAGAAGGATTATGATCATTACGGTCACCCAAACACACCCCATAGCTTCCCGCGACCTATAGTCTCTTGTAACTTCTTTGCACCATTAACATCTATCTCTACAAGCTTATGTAAAAACAACAAAGCACCCGCGTTTGGCATCTTTTTGCGACATTTCTTCGAATGAGATATAGACATTAGAATGGACACAGGGTACGTTATCAAAATTCGGTATAGAAGGATCTAAAAAGTACTGAACTACTCTCACTATCACTCTTTCTTCCTTCTGATAAATCCTTGGGTTCCCCGAACAAATCAATATAACTGACAACGCTCTCACAGCCGCTTGTTTCTCCTCAATCGCTTTCCCATCCAACATACCGATCAACGGTCCTATACACCCCAATTCCCCCAAATCTCTCCGCGCCTTCGCACACTGAATCCTCACTCCCAACACCCCACAGCTCCACAACTCAACAATCCTAACAAAAAAACCCCTCAAACTCCTGCGCCAAAACCGTCCCAGACTTGACAACTCTCAACAAAAACACCCCTAACATGAACAAAACTCGACAAATTCCTTAATACACAACATGCAACATTTCGCGAACAACGAACCTACAGCACCGCGCGAACTACTCAGCGTGGCATTATCCTTAAACAACACACGCCCTTTCTTTGGCATAGCTACTACCTTGTTTATATGTGGAATCATTTCAAGCCGAAAATTGGTCTTGACCGGAAATGTCCGTGTCTAACCAGGTCTTGGCCGGATATAACCGGTCGTGACCAGGTATAGCCGGGTCTTGACCGGAAATAACCGGGTTTAACTGGAAAAGTACAATGCATGTGACTGGACAAATGAATGATACTAGTATGAAGAGCGAAGTATATGGTGGTTTTCTTTAGAACCGAAAGAAATGATTATATTTGTTCACAAAAAAAAGAAAGAAAGTATTTGGTGGTTTTCTTTAGAGCCTAAAGTTGTCTTATTCTTGTCCTCACCCAACATAACAGTGGGAGGATGGAGTTGATCAGTAACTTTCCCAACCTCCCACCCGTTACCAATTTAACATTTATGATAGTAATTCAATAACTTTTCGTAGCTCCTACCTGTCACCGAGTTAAGATAGAAATTCAATAATTTTCAATCTTTCATGGTTCCTACCCATCACCAATTTAGATAGACACCTTCGCTACTTTTCACATATATTAAGATTGTAATTCAATAACTTTTCATAGCTCCTACCCGTCACCGAGTTAAGATAGAATTTCAATAACTGGGCTCTATTAAAGGGGATCTATTTCACAATCTCTAGTAGTGATTGAACCTATCTATTGCCGCAGAGGTGAAATATCTATTGCCGCAGAGGTGAAATAACTACTTGTTTAGTAACTGGGAGCTAGTATGGTCAGTTGTATAAAAGCTTTAAACTAATAAGTAATAACAATGCCTAATGCCTTGACCTCTGAACTAAGATTAATTACTAAGAATAAAATTGTGAACTAGGATGCACAAGCAGTACAAAACTGAAAATTAAAAAAAAAAATACATGCAGATGATGTTTGAGAACGATTGTGATCATTACGGTCACCCAAACACACCCCATAGCTTCCCGGGACCTATAGTCTCTTGCAACTTCTTTGCACCATCAACATCCATTTCTACAAGCTTTTGTAAAAACAACAAAGCACCCGCGTTTGGCATCTTTTTGCGACATTTCTTCGAATGAGTTAAAGATATCAGAATCGACACAGGGTACTGGTTATCAAAATTCGGTATAGAAGGATCTAATAACTGGACTACGCTCACTATCACTCTTTCTTCCTTCCGATAAATCCTTGTGTTCCCAGAACAAATCAATATAACTGACAACGCTCTCACAGCCGTTTGTTTCTCCTCAATCGCTTTCCCATCCAACATACCGATCAACAGTCCTATACACCCCACAGCTCAACAACTCAACAATCCTAACCAAACACCCCTCATTAACAATAAACTCCACCACCAGTTCATCACAAGTCAAATTCTTCAAAAACTCAACCGCAACCTCCAAACTCCTCACAACGCCACTCGTAACAACCATCACCTTCAAATCATCATCCTCCGTAACCAAATTAATCAAACAACCAAATCCATACTCCTACGCCAAAACCATCCCTGACTTGACAACTCTCAATAAAACCTCAACACGCCACATTTCGCAAATTCGGCGTCCCACTCTCACATGGCTCCAACAACGAACCTACAACACCGCGCGAAGTAATCAGCCTAGCATTATCCTTAAACAACACACGGCCTCTCTTTGGCATAGCTACTACCTGATTCTAATAAACGTGTCTACTTGACTCAACTACCAGTAACCAAAGTTGACATGTGGAATCATTTCAAGCCGACAATGGGTCTTGCCCGGATATAAATGGGTCTAACTGGGTCTTCACCAGAAATGAACGGGTCTTAACCAGATGCAACCGGGTCTTGACCTTGACCGGATGTGACCGGGTCTTAACCGGATGCGGCCGGGTCTTCACCAGGAAAAACATTCTTACGATACTGCTGTTAGGATTTCGATGTACATGAACTTTGAAGTCAATTAGTAAGTTCGACCAAGACAGTGACAAGTGACAAGTCCATATAGAAATGCGATATTAACCATCTTAAAAGCACGCATCAGGTGATAAATTATGACAAGACAAGGGGATAGAGCAAGGAACAAGAAGAGACCTTGGAGGACATGGATAAACCGGTCTTCTGTCTTTTTGGTGTCAAATAAGTAAGACTCCCCTGCTCAATAGATACCGGGCTTCGCTTATGGTCCATCATCTTAGTCGATAATATAAGGCTTAAGCTTCACTCCCAACAACCGTGTGGCCATAATATTAGTTAATGCTTTCGTCTCAATAGACCAGCAACTACACGAAACAAAAGGCTTAAGCTTAATTATGCATTTGTCAACTCGATAATATAATTACCACTCATTCTATCAAGTTCTTACAATAAGAATGAAAGCGCCAGAACGACCACATATGCAAGTTCCAAGACGTTGCTTACATTATAAATAATATTATGGCCACACGGTTGTTGTACCTTGGAAGGAAAGCAGTATTAAATAATCAGGTTTGACAATTCAACGACAAAAAAACAAACATGACATTAAAAAACACATCAAACAGATTGCTACAACACATCAATCATAACACTAAATGCCTACATTTGTTTAATGTCATTCCATAGCTATCTGGTCTTAGAATTTAAAAACGGCAAGCTACAAACAACTTCAATATGATTAAGAGAATCCTTAAACAACACACGCCCTCTCTTTCACATAGCTACTACCTGATTCTAATAAACGTATCAAAGGATGCAATAACAACATCAAACCTTCACCTATCAACACCTGTCTACTTGACTCTACTACCAGTAACTTTGTTGATATAATGATATGTGGAATCATTTGAAGCCGAATATGGGTCTTGCCCGGATATAATATAACCGTGTCTTGACCGGATATGACCAGGTCTTGACCGGATATGACCGGTTCTAACCAGGTTTTGGCCGGTAGAGCTGGTATTGGGTCATACGGATAATGGTAAGGTCTTTTGGTAGTATATTATGTTATATAGTTTCTAATTACTATGGGTATTACCACTGCGAGTGCAAGTCAATGTACTTGAGGACTTGAGGTAGTAATGTGCTCTGCATATTAAGGCATTAATTTCTTAAATACTCAATAACTACATTTGATTATTTGCAAACTTTATGACATTAACAAACTCTAACAACCAAACTGAAATTACAAATGGTGGTTCGTGAACCAATAAGTGCAATGAGGGTTCAAAAGTTGTTAGAACGATAGACCCTGAAAAGTGGAACTCAAAGTAGAATGGCTTCAAAGAAGAAATGAGGTACTTCCCTAAATTTTAAAAGATTCAAATCAGTTGGATGCAAATTTCGTATTGGAATAAGTTAGTTGGAATGATGGACACTGTTTTGACAAACATCCAAAAAGCTAAAAACATATCCACTATTGCAACAACTTACAACTATAGATTGGAGGGGTGCGCCAGGCCAAGGCAATAGTGCAACAACACAAAGGCGACACATGAAGAACCCCAGCAGCAAGCTACTCTGGAGGATTCTTCCCCCATAAAAAATAAGATTAATATGAGTGAGGTGAGCCGATGGCTCACATATCATATATTAAATTGATAAGAAAAAATACTACACTTGATCTTAGCCAATAGGCCGAGAAAGGTAACTAAGAATAAAATTATTAACAACAAGGATGTACAAAAAACTGTAAATTAAAAGAAATACATACAGATGTTTGAGAACGAGTATGATCATTACGGTCACCCAAACACACCGCATAGCTTCCTGAGACCTACAGTCTCTTGTAACTTCTTTGCACCATCAACATCCATTTCTACAAGCTTTTGTAAAAACAACAAATCACCAGCGTTTACCATCTGTTTGCGACATTTCTTCGAATGAGTTAAAGACATTGGAATCGACACAGGGTACTTGTTATCATAATTCAGTATAGAAGGATCTAATAACTGAACTACTCTCACTATCACTCTTTCTTCCTTTCGATAAATCCTTCCGTTCCCCGAACAAATCAATATAATTGACAATGCTCTCACAGCTGCTTGTTTCTCCTCAATCGCTTTCCCATCCAACATACCGATCAACGATCCTAAACACCCCACACCTCAATAACTCAACAATCCTAACCAAACACCCCACACCTCAACAACTCAAGAATCCTAACCAAACCCTCAAAGTCACAAAAACGCCACTCCTAACAACCATCACTTTCAAATCATGATCCTCCGTAACCAAATTACTCAAACAACCAAATCCATACTCCTGCACCAAAACCGTCCCAGACTTGACAAATCTCAACAAAACTAGACAAATTCCTTAACACATAACACGCCACATTTCGCGAACTAACGAACCTACAGCACCGCACGAACTAATCAGCCTAGCATTATCCTTAACACATTTCGCATAGCTACTACCTGATTCTAATAAACGTATCAAAGGATGGAATAACAACAAAAAATCTTCACCTATCAACACGTCTCTACTTGACTCAATTACCAGTAACCTTGTTCATATGTGTAATCATTTCAAGCCGACAATGGGTCTTGCCCGGATATAACCGGGTCTAGATGACCAGGTTTAACCGGATCTTGACCGAAGGATATGACCGGATATAGCCGAGTCTTGGCCGGATATGACCGGAAAAGTACAATGCCTGTAGGTATAACACAGCCACACAGGCATTTCAGAAACGAAATAAGAGAAAGGTATATGGTAGTTTTCTTTAGCACTGAAATAAATAAATGATAGTATAGTTGTTATTCTTGGTAAAAATGTCCTGCATTTGAAGCCTCTTGAGAAGACGTGTAAAATCATGAATTGGTAATGTATCTACTATCTAGCTTGGGAGTGTGGATGGCTCGCTGGTTAAGTGGTATTAGGAGTTCCATTATGTTTAAATTACTAAAACTCGTTATCACTCTGTATATATCAAAATGTAAATTATAGCCACAAATGACTAACCGCATGCGGGAATTGTGCAACCTGAGGTCCTTGAGCAGGGGGAAGCTGATTTGGTGAGCCTAAAGTTACCTACTTCTCGTCCTCACCCAACATAACAGTGGGAGGATGGAGTTGATTAGCATTCTGTCCACCAAAATAGAAGGCGCCAGCAAATCAGATGGGCCATCAGCAAAATACTTTGGGTACAGTCTAAAACATCTATAGAAACCGAACCGGGTGTAAATGGAGTTGATATGGTGATTTAACTTGGTTTACAACAAATCTCACAGTAGAGTTAATATTACCTTTATCTTTTTTGTTTTTGATAAGACTCGAAACCTTCAAAATCTACAACTGAAACTAAAATTGAGACATATAACCAAATAAGTTGCATACCTTAGAGGTAAATGGAATCACTCCAATCATTAGACCCATTCTATAAGCCTATAGGATTAATAAGTAAAACTAATTATATACCATACTTAAGTGATTCAATAACTTTCCCCACCTCCTACCCGTCACCGATTTAACTTATATGATAGTAATTCAACAACTTTTCGTAGCTCCTACCCATCACTGATTTAGATAGACACCATCGCTACTTTTCACATATATTAAGATTGTAATTCAATAACTTTTCATAGCTCCTACCAGTCACCGATTTAAGATAGAATTTCAATAACCGGGCTCTATTAAAGGTTAAGGGGATCTATTTCACAATCTCTAGTAGTGATTGAACCTATCTATTGCCGCAGAGGTGAAATAACTACTTGTTGCTATGATGCCAACACGCCACTAGCAACTAACCACCATGGCTTTAAACTAGTAAGTAATAACAATGCCTAATGCCTTGACCTCTGAACTAAGATTAATTACTAAGAATAAAATTATGAACAACAAGGATGCACAAGCAATACAAAAACTGTAAATTAAAATAAATACATACAGATGTTTGAGAACGATTATGATCATTACGGTCACCCAAACACACCCCATAGCTTCCCAGGACCTATAGTCTCTTGTAACTTATTTGCACCATCAACATCCATTTCTACAAGCTTTTGTAAAAACAACAAAGCACCCGCGTTAACCATCTGGTTTGCGACATTTCTTCGAATGAGTTAAAAGACCATTAGAATCGACACAGGGTACTTGTTATCAAAATTCAGTATAGATGGATCTAATAACTGAACTACGCGCACTATCACTCTTTCTTCCTTCCGATAAATCCTTCTGTTCCCGAACAAATCAATATAACTGACAACTCTCTCACAGCCGCTTGTTTGTCCTGAATCGCTTTCCCATCCAACATACCGATCAACGGTCCTAAACACCCCAATTCCCCCAACTATCTCCGTGCCTTCGCATTACACCCCAACCTAAAAACCGCTTTTGCACACTGAATCCTCATTCCTCAACAAATTCCTCAACACACAACAGGCCACATTTCGCGAACAACGAAGCCACACCTCTGCGCGAACTAATCAGCCTAGCATTATTATCCTTAACACACGCCCTCTCTTTCACATCAATGGATGCAATAACAACAACAACAAACCTTCTCCTATGTGACTCAACTACCAGTAACCTTGTTTATATGTGGAATCATTTCAAGCTGACAAAGGGTCTTGGCCGGACCGGGTCTTGACCAGAAATGACCGGGTCAAACCGGGTCTTGGCCAGATATAACCGGTCCTGACCGGATATTGCCGGGTCTAGACCGGAAATGATCGGGTCAAACCGGGTCTTGACTGGAAATGATCGGGTCAAACCGGGTCTTGGCCGGATATAACCGGGTCTAACCGGAAACTACTGAGTGTTAAGGGAGGCATATGGTGGTTTTCTTTAGCACTCAAACAAATTAATGTATCTTCAGAGTGTGGATGGTTCCGCTGGCTAAGATTGGGTCTAGTTTTCGAGTCAGCAACTTGTTCACCAACTCTTCTTTTATTATTATTATTATTATTATTATTATTATTATTATTATTATTATTTATTTTTTTAAACATTACTTTATTATAAAATTATAGGATTTACAAGAAATTAGTAGAAAACCGAGAAACTATCTGGCCCCACCCTCCTAGCTATAACAAAACAAATCTTACTAAAGATATAGGTAGCAACTTTGAAGCCTCTTGAGATGAGATATAAAATCATGAATTAGTAATGTATCTTGAGAGTGTCGATCCGCTTGCTGGATGAGATTGATATCTTATAAGTGGTAGGTCTCGTTTTCGAGTCAGCAAGTTGTTCACCAACTTTTTTTTTTATTTCATCAATTTCTTTTTCTATTCACTTTTGCTCTTTAATTTGTTACCACGTCTAACCCCATCAATCATTCATCATAAGTAGATCGAGGATATTGAATCGAGACTTTGTTATGTTTCTTACTTTTAAGTTTTAAATAATGTGATTCCTCATTTGAGAATGTAACTGTTTCTATTAACGAAATTGCTCGTTTTGATTTTAATAATTAAACTTACGTTACATTTGGGATGAAACTTCCCAATAGAAATTTGTTTCGTATTGTTACTTTTTGTAAAAGACATTGAATTTTCTAAAACCCGGTCCTAATGTATTGTGTTTCTTGTTATTGTTTAGTTAATATATCAATAGGTGAAAAGTGAATTTAGTTTTCACATAATTCAATAAATTTAACTGAAATCCGTAAATTTTATTAATTATTTTTCTTATGCTACAATTAGAAATTTTTTTATATAATAAAACAAAACCTCAAGTGAGGACTTTTTCATTTTGAAAAACTCAACCTTCCCTTATTAACTAATATTTTTTTTTAATTATTATTTATTTATTTAAAGTGTATTTAATTTTAAAATATTAAACATTTCTTTATTTGGTATAAAAATTTAAAAATTCGTGATTGATAAGAGATGTATAGAAAAATTCTCAAAATACGCATGTACTTAAGATTAAAATAATGAATAGATTGGGATCAAATTGTAAAATTAATAGAAAATATGCTTTTATCCACGAAAGACAAAATAATGTCAAACATAATATGTTATGGTACTTTAATGGACATGGTTTAGTAATTCTAAAGTTGAATTTTGATGATTGTTTTATGTTGGTCTGCAATTCTCCATACAATATTAAAGCTAGATTCTAATGCTTCTTTCTTCTTAATTGGTTATATGGGCTACCGAGATTGAAGTGAAGTTTCTATGGATTGTTTTTATGCATTTTTTGAGGTTGCTATCAAGAAACTGGCTAGAGTGGGAAAAACTCTTATATAGTTGAATACAAAACAAATTGAAACATGCTTCCAAAACTGATAAGAATTCAATACATCTTTATGAAACACGGTAATGTTAGAAAATGTGAAAGCAAATAAATCAGTTGATGCTGGTTCTTTTTTTCTTCGGCATCCCAACGAACCTACAGCACCGCGCGAACTAATGACCCCAACATTATCCTTAAACAACACACGCCCTCTGTTTCGCATAGCTACTACCTGATTCTAATAAAAGTATCAAAGGATGCAATAACAACAAACCAACCTTCACCTATCAACACGTCTCTACTTGACTCAACTACCACTAACCTTGTTCATATTTGAAGCTGACAATGGGTCTTGGCCGGACCGGGTCTTGACCAGAAATGACCGGGTCAAACCGGGTCTTGAGCGGGAAAGTAGAATGCCTGTGACTGGATAAATCAAGGAACATAGTATCATGCTACTGGACAATTCGAGTGGACTTTTACAAAATGGTCAAGTTTTTTAAGTATTGGCAAACGCCTTTTTAGTAGGATAACTGGTAACTAGTTATTAGTAACAATGCAATTACAAATCTAGTGATTAACATAAGTCTAGTGACCGACTATGTAACGAAAAGTTACATAAAAAGTCTATGATAGTTACCTCATTTAGCGAAATTCATCGCTGTATGAAAAGTTACATAAACAATTTCTTTCATTACTCTGATTTTCAAAAACAGTCCCTAAGTTCACAATTTAGCCTTTTTTTTTTGCATAGTTGTAGTTAAGTATTCTTTAGTATAACTAAATTAGCAACTTTTTTTGGTTTATTGCTTAAATGCAACTTTTTAAGTATTTTGCCAAACAATTTAATGTTTTTAGTCTAATACATCATATATTTTTAAAACATAGTATAAGTAAAAGAAAACTAAACCGGTTTTAATAAGATTTTATTATAACTACATTTTTTTCACGTAACATGTCGTGCCATGCAACCAAACGGGGGTATAAAATCATCGTTTTTAATTTATATAAGAGATCAAGTGTTTTGTCCTCTTTGTGAAAAATTAATGCTTCATATATAAACAAGAGTTTAAAGAAAGGTGTATGGTGATTATTATTTACACAAATATAAATATTAAATATGGGATAGAAACTTGTAGGTGTGAGTGGTGTGATGGCTAAGAATGATAACTAACAAACGTTAGGTCTGATGTTCGAGTCACTACACCTACTTCGCCCCTTTTTAATGTTTTTTTTTCTCTTCTTTTCAATGTTATTTACATTTTATGTTTTTTTCCTTCTTATTTTCAATGTGCTTTTGTTTTGTTCAACTTCAATGCTCATATTTACATTTTATGTTTTTTTCCTTCTTATTTTCAATGTGCTTTTGTTTTGTTCAACTTCAATGCTCATATGGCCAGTTTCAAAGTTCACTTGTTAGCCTATTTTGTTAGGCTTAAGTCATAGCAGTTTTTTAACATGTTCATCTGCTAGCAAAAAGCTCAATTGTTATATTTTCTCTTTCTCAACTTTTGTTGATTAAGAGTTTTCAATATATATTTTATGTTTAAGGTTCAAAGTCCATCAATGGCATTTTATCAAAAATCAAAACAATAAAAAAAAATAGGTGATATATGTTGTTGGTTAGTTTTAACACAAAATAGGAATAATTGAATTTGAGAATCAAACTTGTGAGCGTGGATGGCCTAATGGCTAAGCTTGATTTCCTAATTCTTATGAAAGTCTGAGTTAGAGTCATCTGGTTACTCCTAGCTCTTTTTTTGTCACCCAAAGTAATTTTTTATTAATATTATTGTTACTGTCGAATTTATTAATAAAGTTCATCTTTAATCACCTCACACATTAAAATAAAGGGGAATTGCATATGCAATATTTGAAGGGATATATATGCAATGCACTCTGATTTATCAACACAAAAATGGATTTCATCCATTAAATTTTTGGTTTTATTTATATACTAGATTAAGCGACACTATTTTTATTGGTTTAGTTTTATAATCAAGTGGTTAAATTATGAATAGGTTCACAAGAACCGTAACTAGAAAATTTGACACTTAAGGGCTGTATTTAAGTCATATCGAATATTTTGCAAGTGTAGAAATACAACAAAAGCTAGTGATAATCCTCATGATGTTAGTTTACATCTTTATAGTTGTGTTGATTCGAACCGGCCTTTCCTTCTATAGTCCAGTGGGTGTCGTCCTTCATGCTACCTCCATATGACATAGACCTTGATGCTTTAGTTACCGATACGAGTTAATATAAATATTTACTGTAGTTCACAAAAGAAAGAAAACATAGAAGTACAAAATCAGAAACATCATAGACCAAAACAAGAAAAGGCAAATGTTTGGTGCTTATTTTTAACACTAAGAATAAATAAATAAATTTGAGAATGAAACATGAAATTGTAGCTGGTTTGAAGGCTAAGCTATATCCCTTATAAGTATACGGTCGCAAGTTCGAGTCTTCAGTCCAGTTGCCATTTCGTTTTTTTTAAGTATGTCTTCTCAATGTTATTAGTGTAAAATCTATTTTATAAATATTATAATTCCGATTGTTGTTGCTATCGAAATTAAATATGTGATTTGTGGATCACGAGTTTCCTGTTTAAGCAGATATCATCCCCATTAAAAATAGCATACGAGTGGTCAAGCAGTAGAAGTTTGTGAGTTGCGATTATAATCTCTGAAACCGTAAGTATCTTAAGTTTAGATGTTTTGTTTAACAGCCATGAAGTGGTTACGTCAACTTCATTACATTTTTCTCGATTTGACTATATGTGTAGCAGTGAGTGATGAGAAAAAAATTAAAAACTACTCGAACCAAAGGTTTATACATTAAGACATAAGACTATTAAAATCGTATTCAACACATACTTATATTCAACTTTTTAAACATGATATAAAAGAAATATTATTAAGAAAACGGTTGAACCATGAAAATGATATGTTTTCTGCTTTAGTTCCTGTATTTTTATCATTAATTGTGTGTGATTTCAAGATTTACCTTGGACTACATATGCTGAAAGTGCAGCTCCATACAACTTGTGAACTTATGCAAGATGAGCCTTACCACCAGCAGATGATGCAATGTTCATTTCCATTTCAATGCAGTTTCTACAGAAACCAAGCCCGGGACGAGGCAAAGCAAGAAACCTGCACAATCAATAGATCAGCAACTTCAGAACAAGAGATAACTGCTAAGCCTAATTGTTAGCTATGTTAAACTATTGAGCCATTTTACAAAATGTTTGCTTCAACAAATTTATAATTAATAATATGCGTCTTCTAAACCAACAAATTTGAGCTTCGAGCCCCAGCAACAAACAGTACGTCTATATTTCAACCAGTACAAAGAAAAACAGTAAGATGATTTGTTGTTATATAGGCAACTCATGAAATGATGCTTGACAGCTAACGGGTTAGTGACATACCGCTTATGCATGTATCTAGCACTCGAATTCCATTTTTCTGAAGAACGAAGTTCACAATTGCAGATGAGAGGGAGAAACCGTCATCGCTACCACCGTCTCTGATCAATGAACTAATAGAAATAACCACCAGCTTTTCAAAATGATGCTTCTGATTTGAGAAATATTTCAGGCCGTGTAAAACATAGGCGCCAAACTATTTGGAGTGGGCTAGTTTGGTATACACACTGCATTCCTAAACATTCATTTATACTATGGCTTGCTATTCATGGAAGATTGGATACTCAAGATAGAATGATTAAGTGGTTTCCTAATCAAGATCTGAGATGTTCACTTTGCAAAGAATGTTTTGACAGTCACAGTCATTTATTTTTTGAATGCTCATATTCCAAAAAAGTATGGGATAAAATGTGCAGTATCTTAGATCAGGGTAAGTTTGGATATGAATGGGAAGAAATTGTGATGAGCATGTGCTCAATGAAGTGCAACAAGAATATTGCGAGTGTAGTCAGAAGATTAGTTTTAGCAGCTTGTGTGTATCACATATGGAGTGAGAGAAATAAAAGACTTTTTTATGATAAGCAAGTAAGATTCAAAATGGCAGGTCTACAAGTGAAACAATCTAACCAAGTTAAGGATATGGCTGATAAATGGAAAGTAAAGATGAATATGAAGACTGATGATGATCAACTCATGGACAATATGGAAGTGTAGGTTTGTACTGTGAAATATGGTATGTTTGAAATAGTATAAGATGAAGTTTGATAGAATGATTGGAAGATTGGAAATTTGATTGGAATATGGAAGCAATATACAAAAATTTAAGTTTCCATTGCCTAAAGGGATGTTTGGAAACAGGTTTAACAGCAAGTAAAATTTCAATTGCTGTTAAAATTAGTTCTTTGCAGGCCATTATAAAGTTGAGATACCTTGTACCTTGGAGTTCTAACTAGTAAGACTGTACCTATAATAACCTCTTATCTAGTTCAGTTGGCCTAGGGGGGACTGAACAGGTATGTTTGGCTAAAATAGGAGGTCTATCTAGTATGAATGTACCATAAAGAAGGGTCTCACTTTATGAAGGGTAAACCTGCTTCGTCCACTCAATACATAGGCATAGGAGGTAATGGATGGTCATCATGGAGGGTGTGTGTTCCCAAGCAACTGAAGCCTTCCATTGAGAGGGAAATGTAGGTTGTTTTGGTAGAGCCCCCCATGGATGGGTTATGGGTTCCTAGTGATGCCTTTATCCTTTTCTACCTTGTCTACTACTGTGGTGGCAGGTTGAGTGGATTGGTAGAAAGGATTAAAGGAAATGTAGCTAGATGGGAGGTGCTAAAATAAAGTGAATCAGAGAGGTGAATGAATAAAGGATAAGAAGTTTTTGGACCAGAGTGATGAATGGAAAGAATGAAGATGCTCTGTTTTATGCTCTGTTCTATTGTATCAGATAAAAGTTTTGTCAGACATAGGATGTTGCTTTGTCTGATATTGGATGGAATTAGGATGTTTTTGTATTGTCTGTTTAGTATCTGGTGGCTAGTATGGTCAGTTGTATAAAAGGTTTGGGTTTGTCTAAATCTTTGTTATATTCTTATGATGTACATCATTTTGAGAAGTTAATATAAGTATTCACCTTGCACCAAAAATAAAAATAAAAATAAATCTAGCAGTTACGTAGTAAATATTAAAAGCTCCTAAATGTGGCAAACTGCAGAAAAATTATACTATTGATTAATATCTAACAATATTGGAGGGAATAAGAACAGTAGAAATTTCAGATCACATACCATAAGCCAGAGACCAACTGATTGTGGAATCATTTGGAGGGAATAGTGAAGTTGAACGGTTGAGTAAAGAAGTGTTTAAACTCGAAGTGGAGGCTTTTATATCGAAGCATCAAACTCTGATCAAACAGCAAAACAAAACAAGAAAACACCCGATACCATTGAAGCCTTGTTGATTTGTGGAATCGTTTTGAAGCCGCTTACTTAGAAACACCGAACACAACATATTAAAATGATTATCTCAACATCCAACTCCCTTAGGAAATAGAATCTCATACCTATTTGATGTAACTGAAAATACAAAATTTAACCTAATGTTGGCTCGAGTTAAATGTTTGATATTAATCTTACGTACGTATGCATCAATGCATGTATCGGCAGATGTTAGTTGTGTATATATGAACACAGAGGTAAAGAACAAGAAGAACATATCAAGAGTAAGAATAATGGGTTGAAGTAATAAGCAAATCCGGTTGATTCTGACCATACTTGCAAATGACTTCTTATTCACATTATCTACTCGACTAGTACTACTATCATTCACAATCTCCTCAATGTTGTTATTCACATCATCATTCACAGTATTATTATCAAACACCTTATTTACATCAGGCATACCATCATTCTATTCACCACAGTGGTCAATATATTTGTTGTGATTTTAACAGTAAGAATCGGTTTAGATCCCTTTTACCCAAAAACAGTAAGAATCGGTTTTCAGGAACTTTTTTATTACTAGAGCATATGGATAAGCCTCGGTTGGATGCATATTTCACAAACGCGAGTCATTATATGGGGTGAACCAATACGAGGAATATCAACAAGAACAAGATCATGAAGGCGATTCTAATATTCTATACAAACTGAGACTTACATTAGTGACGATAAACACGAAGAAGACAATATCGGTTCGACTTCACACGGCATGTTTGCTTAAATAAAATACACTCTATTCTGCAACCTATATAGTATTTCTCATATTGTTGGAATTACAACTTAACTTTTAGTTACTAAAGAATGATTACCAAAATAGTTTTCCTGTTTAGCAGAGTCAGGTAAACAAATCACAAGCTACTGAGGTTAATCCAATTGTGGTAAAGATGTGAATAATCAATTGAATGGTGTCAATACTGATAGTGGTTCAAATGAAGACTGTGTTAATAAATCTACATGTGTGGTACTAGCGGGGATGTATGTGCTACTCATGAGGTTACTAGGATTGATGTCAATGATAATGGTGATTGCACTAATTTGAATAAGTCTAGTAAGGAAAACACAAGTACTTTGTGTAACAATTCGCAATTTTAGGTTAATTTCTATTTTCGGAAAATTTTACTATTCATTTTTACTATTCATTTCTTTCTGAAATTTTCCCGAAAGTTGATTTTTACTTCATATTCTCGAGTGATAAATCATTTCCATGGCAAATTAAATGTTTGACACTCGTCAGATCACTTTCGTGAAAGTTATTAAGGAATTACACAGAATTACACGTTTTAGGGTAAAACGGCAATCAGAAATTCTACGCACAACGAAATTTGACCCCGTCAGGTGACCCCACATCAGAAAAATGTTTAACACACTCATGATTTATTTGAGAATAAATCATGACTGAGAAAAATCATGGCCAAAATAAACTTCGGCCGTGAAAAACTGGAATTTTAGTTTTAAGCGTTTTTACTCAGCCGTAACCCTAGCCTTTACCTGCACCGCGTTTCTAAGATGATTTGAGCTTTCAACTTATTAAAATAAGTCAACATATTATTCCCTCCTCCATTGACCAAAAATCATCCCTTGATGTTATAAGTCATTTCGTGATTTTTAGGCTTACGGTTTGATGTCTAAAAGACATTTAATACCAACCGACACTAGACTGAGCCCAGTCTAGACATTATAAGTCATTTTAAATCATTTTTATCATATTAGAAAAGTAACATTTTACTTTTCTCAATTTTACACAATATTCGTACATTTTACGTATTACGCGTTTAGACCCGTGTTTCCAGCTTTTAGCAGGGTTTTACCACCCAAATGACACCTACCACTCATTTTATATTTTATTATGGGACATATGGACATGTCTAACAATACTTTGAAGTTTCATAATTTTACGACACCCGGTTTTACGTTTTAAGGCCTAATCATTTACGGCTGGCATTTCCCGGAGTCAAGTTTCATCCAATTAACCAAGGATAATACCAAGCCAAGCCACCTCCCCTCCTTATCCCTTGTGAACCGCCAAAGGGGGGGGGGGGGAGTCATGCCCTTGTGTGGCTTGATCTTGTATCACTTGGTCTTGGATGAGTACATGTGTAAATCTTGCTAAGGAACTTTGACAAAGTCATACTTTGTAACCTCCTCAAAGGCATATAAATACCCCCCTCTCCCCCCATATGGCCGGCCATCACAACACACCAAAACACTTCACACTTAGCTTTATTTCTTCCTAGTTATAGCAAGGATCAAGTGCAAGTTCAAGATAGAAACCCTAGTTAGCTTATTTTTCACCAAAACTCTTCCAAACCCTAACATACTTGGTGTTTTCTCTTGAGTTTAAATCCACTCAATACACCTCAACTTTCATTACATATCTTTCAAGAATACCAAGGGTAGAAAGGTTGCTTGAAGTGAAAAAGGGTTGAAGCTAGTCTATCAAAGTCCATTTCCTTACTTGTTACTCCTTTCTTTAATTAGAAAGCCAAAAGTTGTAAGCCTAAACCTAACATGTTTCTTGTTAAATTTTCATGTTCATATCATTTACATGTTATCTTTGCTATATTATGTGTTGTAATTATGTCCATGATGTATCATGATGAGTAAAAGATGTTGTTGTAATGAATTATTGAAACAAGTTACTAAAACAAGCAAACTAGTGAATATCTTGGTATAACCTGATCAAAATGGTAAAAATTTTATATTGGATTATTACATATTATAGTAGAGGACTTAACAAGTAAACCATAGCAATTTGAACCACCTAAAAAGAGTAAACGAGTCAAAAGTTATGGCGATTTGAAGTTACCAAAGATTTCCGGCAAAACTGCCTAAAAGTTTCTGTGACAGAACCTAAAACACGCAAAAAGAGGCCTTTCTGGTCCGATTCATGAAAAAGTTAAAACACGAAAGTTGTCCGGAATCACGTTTTCATTCAGGAATATAGAGGCTCGAGCCTAGAAAACGCTTTCTGAGTGAGATATTTCTCAGTTTCTTAACAGCTATTTACATATTTTAAGTCACTATACTATTGTTATACTTTCAAAGGAATAAAAGGTCTTATGACCTATAAACAAGACCACCACCATGGCTAGAACCAAGGTAGTGTCTCATGACCATGGAACAAGGACCAAAGGTCATGGCTAGGCCATGACGAAATGACCAAGCCAACTTACAAAGGCGTAAACATGAAACAATGAAATTGGCGATAACATGAACAAGCAATTTGTATCTACTTCACCTAAAAGGAAACCATGAGATTTTACCAAGACAAATGGTCATACAAGACTTATAAAACTACCCCTAATAACAATCTTCATGTACTATAAACTTTCCTAAGTTTATACAAATATCGGACATGTAACTTTTTCGGATCAAAACTTATATCTATATACTTTATCAACTACTACAATAGTAGGGAGCTTCATGTGAGGAGTTCATTATGTAAGCCGTCGAGATGAGTTGTGGATTTACGAGTTAAAGTGTCCTGGCTCCTCGAACGCTTACTAACATGACTTCTGAAATATGTTAGCCCGAACGGTAGTAAACGATATACCAAAACATACATGTTCATAAATCTTTCTTACAAAGACTTACAAATATACATCATACCTCATCATGGACTAAATGCAAGATATATATATAGGCACTCCGTTATATTCTTTACACAAATCCTAAGTCGCAACATTCTATTCTAGGTTGCTCGTAGAAACCTACACGATCCGACTATCACGTTCATTACTTGCTATCGTACTTAAGGTGAGTTCATAGCCCCACTTTACATTACTTCAATGTTTATAAACCCTTGGGGGAAATACATGCTACTTTTAAACCGAACACAATGCTTTGAAACTGTATGCTGCCTGATTGTTTTATTATTACTAAGTACCTACCTTGCCAATCCTAGGCCCCTATCATGAACCATTTAATCACTAGAATTAGTGAGCGCGAGTATTGTGAATAGGCCTATTGGGATTGACGAATCCCATTTGTTTGAGCAGTTAGTTCAAACGAATGCACTATATTTGAAAACATTAAGTATGACGGCAAAGTACTTACCGGGGCAACATAACCGCCGATTGATATTGGTACCCGTTAACGTATTGGTTGCATGAGCTTAGTACATAATAATAACTGTTTTGTTTTCTAACATAAGTATGAGTCTAATTAACTCATTACTACCAACATATTGTGTTCAACCGTTAAACAAACTCTATGAATTTCACTCAACCTTTGTGTTGACCTCTTAAGCATGTATTTCAGGTCCATGATAATCAAGAATGGAGCGGGAAGGGCACGTACCAAAGGAAGAAGGCTATAAACTATATTGTCATTCGATAAAAACATCATAGACTTTATATTGATGTGTTTTGAAACAATGGAACATTTTGGGACCTTACTATGTAAACTCTGTTATATTTGAATAAATATGAATGACAACTCTTTTTATTACGATTCGTTTAGAGATCGTTTTCTATTATTATGACTGTTGTGCCGTCGAGTAACACCCAAGTTGAATTCCGCTGCATCATGAATTGGGGGTGTTACAGATTGGTACCAGAGCCATGGTTATAGAGAAACGGGTCTAAGTGAGACCTAAACTATAACTACAATAACAAGCAAAAACATTTTTATAGCCTTCCGCTCTTCGTGCCTTCCATCCTCCAGAAGATTATGGACTTATTACACATGTTATGCTACATGAACATATTTGTATATTGTTATATGCACATTGTCATAGTTTGAGCATTTTCCATAAGCATTTGATTTATTTTGACATTGAAATACTAATTGTAGACATCATGTCCGCACCTCCATCTCCCGATCATCTTCCTGCTATGCCCGAGTATTTACCTATTCTTCCCGGACCCGATGATCCTTACTTTGAACCAATTGACTACGACGATGAGGAAGAACCTTATGAGGATCTAGATGTAGATTCGGACGAGGATCCTGAAATGGATATGGACATAAACATCGATGATTACGAAGAGGATCATGAAATGAATGTTGACATCGAAGGCATCGATGACATTGAGGAAGCGGAGGAACTATTAGTAGTGCCACATCTATCACCATTAACATCTCCACCTCCGGTTTCACCAATTTCATCCGAATCTAACCGTACCACTCCAGCTCAAGTTCCGAAATCTACTTATCAAACCGGCGGAACATCTACATCTACACATATGTTCGCAAACTCAGCTCAATACGAAATCTACTCTTTGAAACAAGCTCTCAACCTAAACCAACTCCAAGTTCAAAGAATGGCAAGTCAAATGCACGAATGTATATCCAAGGTAAATTCTGCTAGAATGGATGCCATGAATGCTCGAGACGACCTATATTGGTTTAAGCTTGACATGAGCTACGTGAAGAGTGACTCGACTCATGTTGGGGAAGTAGTCTTAAATCCTTTGACTGGCTTGGATAACGTCAAGGATAGACTCACTTTGGTTGAGAGGGCCCAAGAACAGGATGCGGTACAAATTCATAAACTACTTCACCGCCTAAACACCGCAGAAATCCGGTTAGATGTTGCAAACTTTGACAGGTATCAACTTAGGAATGATTTGTGTGGGATGCAAACTCAAATGAGTTCCATACAACAAAGGCTATACCGAAAGGATGTCAAAGAATATCGTCCAAACGAAAGTGTAGATGTGTTAGCAACACGCGGAAATAATAATCCGACCGGACAACAACAACCTCCCAACCGACGTTAGACTAGTGTTATAGTACTAGTTAGCTTTTGTACAACGTTGTAATTACTAACTGAAAGTATCAGTTAGTAAGTTTTGAATGAACTTGTAATAAGTTCGATTTTGTAATCAACGTTATATAAATAAAACTCTTGTTTCATATACTATCATGTGTTATGTTTTTAAGTTTCAAACATTATTATCCTATCATTCTTATCAAAAATTGTGCTCATTTCACAACTCTCTAATTACAACGTATCTTTTGAACAATAGAATCATGGCGCCCAAGAAAAAGACACCACCAACGATGACGCAAGCCGCCATCCGCAAACTGGTAAAGGACAGTGTCAATGCAGCACTTGTCACGGAACGAGCAGCCGTAGCTGCAGCAGCTGCAGCAGCTGCCGAAGCCGCCACAGCTGCTGGTGCTACTGATGCTGCAGCAGCCGCTGAGGCTGCAGCAGCCGCGGAAGCCGCCATTGCCGCGGAAGCTGCTATAGCTGCAGAGACTGCCAGACTTGCCAGTCTTAACCTTGGAGGACCTACCCCTCCGGTGACCAATGTTACTACAGTACCAAAGGGTTGCTCGTTCATTTCCTACCTGAAATGTGAACCCCTCAAATTCAAGGGTACTGAAGGGGCTGTAGGTTTGACCCGTTGGTTCGAAAAGGCGGAGTCGGTGTTCATTGTTAGTAAATGTATCGAGGGGGATAAAGTTCAGTATGCCACAAGTACTCTGTTGAATGAGGCCTTGTCCTGGTGGAACTCAATTGCTCAACCCATGGGCATTGAGAATGCCTACAAAATTACTTGGGCTAATTTGAAACAAATGATGATCAAGGAATACTGTCCACGCAGTGAGATACAAAAGTTGGAAGTTGAGTTCTGGGATCATACGGTTAAGGGAAATGTTATCATGACCTACAACCGTAGATTCCAGGAACTGAGGATACTTTGTCCAACAATGGTTTCCCCAAAAGAAAAGATGTTGGAAAGGTATATTTGGGGACTTCCCTCAAGCATACAGGGGAATGTGACTTCGGCAAATCCCAAAGAACTTGATGAGGCTATGCGGATGTCCCGTAGTCTCATGGATCAAGTGGTACGTATGTCGGAAACCCGCAAGCAAAACAACCTCAACACCAACAACAACACCAACAACACCAACAACAGCAATGCCAACAATCCCAACAACTCCAACTACCGTAACAACAACAACAACAAGAACAACAACAACAAACGACCATATGATGGTAACCGTGGGAACAACAACAACAACAACAATAACAACCAAACCCGAAACAACAACCACCACAATCAACAGAACAAGAGACAGGAAGCCGCGACGGCTTATGTTGCTGCACCAGCTGGTGGTAGGTACGTGGGTAATCAACCACAATGTACCAAGTGCAATTACCATCACGAAGGTCCTTGCCCGGCCAAATGCCACAAGTGCCAAAAGCCCGGACATCTTGCCAAGGATTGTAGAGGCAAGGGTATAGCTACTGGGGCTAACACACAGCCCATAGTTACATGTTTCGGGTGTGGTGAAAGGGGACACTATAAGAACAACTGTCCTCAAAACCAAGGACCCCAAGGCGGAGGTGCTCGTGCTAGAGCCTATGTCATGGGAAAAGAAGAACCACACCAGGACCCGAACGTGGTTACCGGTACGTTCTTACTCAATAATATTCCTGTTAAAGTATTATTCGATTCTGGTGCTGATATGAGCTTTATATCTACTAGAATTGCGCCTTTACTTGATATTCCATCAATCACTTTAACCACTAGTTATAATATTGAGCTAGCTACCGGTGACTTAGTAAATACCAATACCGTAATCCCAAACTGTACCCTTAATCTCTTAGACCACCCCTTTAACATCAATCTTATGCCAATCGAACTCGGAAGTTTTGATGTTGTTATTGGCATGGATTGGTTGTCTAAACATCAAGCTAACATTATTTGTGGTGAAAGAGTTGTGCACATTCCATGTGACAATGAAACTTTGATCATTCGTGGTGATCAAAGTGGAACTCGAATAAACATCATCTCATGTATCAAAACCATGAAGTACATTGAGAAAGGATGTTATGCTTTCTTAGCCCACGTAACACAAAAGAAAACCGATGAAAAACGTCTCGAAGATGTTCCTATTGCTCGTGAGTTTCCTGAAGTCTTTCCAGAAGACTTACCCGGACTACCACCAAATCGTCAAATAGAGTTCAGAATTGATTTAATACCAGGAGCGGCGCCAGTTGCCCGCGCACCATACCGGCTAGCACCTTCAGAGATGCAAGAGCTATCAAATCAATTACAAGAACTTGCGGACAAGGGATTTATTCGACCTAGTTCCTCACCTTGGGGAGCTCCAGTTTTGTTCGTGAAAAAGAAAGATGGGTCATTACGAATGTGTATTGACTATCGTGAGCTAAACAAACTAACTATAAAGAACCGATACCCACTACCAAGAATTGATGACTTATTCGATCAATTGCAAGGTTCAACCTATTACTCAAAAATTGACCTACGATCAGGTTACCATCAAGTTAGAGTTCGTGATGAAGACATTCCAAAAACAGCCTTTAGGACACGATATGGTCACCATGAATTCCAAGTGATGCCATTTGGGTTAACAAATGCACCGGCAGTATTCATGGATCTCATGAATCGGGTGTGTAAACCATATTTGGACAAATTCATGATCGTATTCATAGACGACATTCTCATTTATTCCAAAAACGAAGGGGAACACAAAGAACACTTGAGAACAATTTTAGGACTACTCAAGGAAGAGAAATTGTATGCGAAGTTTTCCAAATGTGAATTTTGGATTCAATCTGTACAATTCCTTGGGCATGTGATTGACAAGACCGGTTTACATGTCGATCCCGCTAAAATTGAAGCTATCAAAAATTGGCCAACACCTACCACCCCTACAGAAATTCGTCAATTTCTGGGTCTAGCTGGGTATTACCGAAGGTTTATTGAAGGATTTTCCTCAATAGCAAAGTCTTTGACTAAGCTAACTCAGAAAGACAAGAAATACGTGTGGAGTCAAGACGAAGAAAAAGCTTTCCAAACCCTCAAACAGAAACTTTGTAGTGCTCCTATCCTAGCATTGCCTGATGGGATCGAAGATTTTGTAGTCTATTGTGATGCATCGCACCAAGGGTTAGGTGCCGTGTTGATGCAACGCGATAAGGTCATGGCTTATGCATCAAGACAACTCAAGGTTCATGAGGAAAATTACACCACTCATGACTTAGAGTTAGGAGCCGTGGTCTTTGCACTAAAAATCTGGAGACACTATCTATACGGTACTAGATGTACTGTGTACACCGATCATAAAAGCCTACAACACATTTTGAACCAAAAAGAACTAAACATGAGACAACGTCGTTGGTTGGAATTACTAAGTGATTATGACTGCGACATTCGTTACCACCCAGGAAAGGCAAACGTAGTAGCCGACGCCCTGAGCCGAAAGGAACGGGTTAAACCACTGCGAGTCCGAGCCTTAGTTTTAACCATAAATTCAAACTTTCCTACTCAAATCCTTCACGCTCAAACTGAGGCGGTGAAACAAGAAGACATCCAAAAGGAAAAATTGGATGGCATGATACAAAAGAAATTCGAAACCCGTTCAGATGGAACTCTATGCTTTCAAGGTCGAAGTTGGTTACCACTTTATGGTGGCCTACGAGACTTGATCATGCATGAATCACACAAGTCCAAATACTCCATACATCCAGGATCTGATAAAATGTATCACGATCTTAAGTTACTCTATTGGTGGCCGAACATGAAAGCCGATATTGCAACATATGTTAGCAAATGTCTTACCTGCTCCAAAGTAAAAGCCGAACACCAAAAACCATCTGGTCCATTGCAACAACCAGAGATTCCTACTTGGAAATGGGAAAGAATTACTATGGACTTCATTACCAAGCTCCCAAAGACATCAAGCGGTTATGACTCCATCTGGGTCATAGTTGATCGTCTCACAAAATCCGCACACTTTATACCAATCAAAGAGACTTACAAAATGGAACAACTAACCCGACTGTACGTCAAAGAAATAGTCTCAAGACATGGTGCACCAATATCCATCATATCCGACAGAGATGGTAGATTTACTTCCAATTTCTGGCAGTCACTCCAAGACGCCTTTGGAACAAATCTAGACATGAGTACAGTGTATCATCCTCAGACCGATGGTCAGAGTGAACGAACCATCCAAACTCTTGAAGACATGCTTCGAGCTTGTATTATAGATTTTGGAAAAGGATGGGATACTCATCTACCATTAGTCGAATTTTCCTACAACAACAGCTATCATGCAAGTATTCAAGCAGCTCCATTCGAAGCACTTTATGGTCGAAAGTGTCGTTCACCTGCTTGTTGGGCTGAAGTGGGAGAAGTTCAACTCACTGGACCAGAACTCATCCGTGAAACAACGGATAAGATTGTACAAATCAAAAATCGGTTACAAGCCGCAAGAGATCGACAGAAAAGTTATGCCGACACACGACGCAGACCCCTAGAATTCCAAGTCGGAGATAGGGTTATGCTAAAGGTATCACCTTGGAAAGGCTTGATACGATTCGGCAAACGAGGAAAACTAAACCCAAGATACATCGGACCATTCAAAATCCTAGCCAGGGTTGGCCCTGTGGCGTACAGACTTGAGCTTCCATCAGAACTCAGTAGTGTACACCCCACTTTCCATGTATCTAACCTAAAGAAATGTTTGTCGGATGAATCACTCGTGATTCCACTCGACGAAATTCAACTCAATGATGATCTTCAATTTGTTGAGGAACCCGTAGAAATCATGGACCGAGAGGTCAAACAACTCAAGCAAAGCCGTATTCCAATTGTCAAAGTTCGTTGGAACTCACGACGTGGTCCTGAATACACATGGGAACGAGAGGACCAGATACGTAAGAAATACCCACATCTTTTTACCAACGAAGCTTCTACTCCCAACGCTAATTGATCTCCGGGACGGAGCTCTCATATGGGGTGGAGACTGTAACAATTCGCAATTTCAGGTTAATTTCTATTTTCGGAAAATTTTACTATTCATATTACTATTCATTTTTACTATTCATTTCTTTCTGAAATTTTCCCGAAAGTTGATTTTTACTTCATATTCTCGAGTGATAAATCATTTCCATGGCAAATTAAATGTTTGACACTCGTCAGATCACTTTCGTGAAAGTTATTAAGGAATTACACAGAATTACACGTTTTAGGGTAAAACGGCAATCAGAAATTCTACGCACAACGAAATTTGACCCCGTCAGGTGACCCCACATCAGAAAAATGTTTAACACACTCATGATTTATTTGAGAATAAATCATGACTGAGAAAAATCATGGCCAAAATAAACTTCGGCCGTGAAAAACTGGAATTTTCAGTTTTAAGCGTTTTTACTCAGCCGTAACCCTAGCCTTTACCTGCACCGCGTTTCTAAGATGATTTGAGCTTTCAACTTATTAAAATAAGTTAACATATTATTCCCTCCTCCATTGACCAAAAATCATCCCTTGATGTTATAAGTCATTTCGTGATTTTTAGGCTTACGGTTTGATGTCTAAAAGACATTTAATACCAACCGACACTAGACTGAGCCCAGTCTAGACATTATAAGTCATTTTAAATCATTTTTATCATATTAGAAAAGTAACATTTTACTTTTCTCAATTTTACACAATATTCGTACATTTTACGTATTACGCGTTTAGACCCGTGTTTCCAGCTTTTAGCAGGGTTTTACCACCCAAATGACACCTACCACTCATTTTATATTTTATTATGGGACATATGGACATGTCTAACAATACTTTGAAGTTTCATAATTTTACGACACCCGGTTTTACGTTTTAAGGCCTAATCATTTACGGCTGGCATTTCCCGGAGTCAAGTTTCATCCAATTAACCAAGGATAATACCAAGCCAAGCCACCTCCCCTCCTTATCCCTTGTGAACCGCCAAAGGGGGGGGGGGAGTCATGCCCTTGTGTGGCTTGATCTTGTATCACTTGGTCTTGGATGAGTACATGTGTAAATCTTGCTAAGGAAGCTTTGACAAAGTCATACTTTGTAACCTCCTCAAAGGCATATAAATACCCCCCTCTCCCCCCATATGGCCGGCCATCACAACACACCAAAACACTTCACACTTAGCTTTATTTCTTCCTAGTTATAGCAAGGATCAAGTGCAAGTTCAAGATAGAAACCCTAGTTAGCTTATTTTTCACCAAAACTCTTCCAAACCCTAACATACTTGGTGTTTTCTCTTGAGTTTAAATCCACTCAATACACCTCAACTTTCATTACATATCTTTCAAGAATACCAAGGGTAGAAAGGTTGCTTGAAGTGAAAAAGGGTTGAAGCTAGTCTATCAAAGTCCATTTCCTTACTTGTTACTCCTTTCTTTAATTAGAAAGCCAAAAGTTGTAAGCCTAAACCTAACATGTTTCTTGTTAAATTTTCATGTTCATATCATTTACATGTTATCTTTGCTATATTATGTGTTGTAATTATGTCCATGATGTATCATGATGAGTAAAAGATGTTGTTGTAATGAATTATTGAAACAAGTTACTAAAACAAGCAAACTAGTGAATATCTTGGTATAACCTGATCAAAATGGTAAAAATTTTATATTGGATTATTACATATTATAGTAGAGGACTTAACAAGTAAACCATAGCAATTTGAACCACCTAAAAAGAGTAAACGAGTCAAAAGTTATGGCGATTTGAAGTTACCAAAGATTTCCGGCAAAACTGCCTAAAAGTTTCTGTGACAGAACCTAAAACACGCAAAAAGAGGCCTTTCTGGTCCGATTCATGAAAAAGTTAAAACACGAAAGTTGTCCGGAATCACGTTTTCATTCAGGAATACAGAGGCTCGAGCCTAGAAAACGCTTTCTGAGTGAGATATTTCTCAGTTTCTTAACAGCTATTTACATATTTTAAGTCACTATACTATTGTTATACTTTCAAAGGAATAAAAGGTCTTATGACCTATAAACAAGACCACCACCATGGCTAGAACCAAGGTAGTGTCTCATGACCATGGAACAAGGACCAAAGGTCATGGCTAGGCCATGACGAAATGACCAAGCCAACTTACAAAGGCGTAAACATGAAACAATGAAATTGGCGATAACATGAACAAGCAATTTGTATCTACTTCACCTAAAAGGAAACCATGAGATTTTACCAAGACAAATGGTCATACAAGACTTATAAAACTACCCCTAATAACAATCTTCATGTACTATAAACTTTCCTAAGTTTATACAAATATCGGACATGTAACTTTTTCGGATCAAAACTTATATCTATATACTTTATCAACTACTACAATAGTAGGGAGCTTCATGTGAGGAGTTCATTATGTAAGCCGTCGAGATGAGTTGTGGATTTACGAGTTAAAGTGTCCTGGCTCCTCGAACGCTTACTAACATGACTTCTGAAATATGTTAGCCCGAACGGTAGTAAACGATATACCAAAACATACATGTTCATAAATCTTTCTTACAAAGACTTACAAATATACATCATACCTCATCATGGACTAAATGCAAGATATATATATAGGCACTCCGTTATATTCTTTACACAAATCCTAAGTCGCAACATTCTATTCTAGGTTGCTCGTAGAAACCTACACGATCCGACTATCATGTTCATTACTTGCTATCGTACTTAAGGTGAGTTCATAGCCCCACTTTACATTACTTCAATGTTTATAAACCCTTGGGGGAAATACATGCTACTTTTAAACCGAACACAATGCTTTGAAACTGTATGCTGCCTGATTGTTTTATTATTACTAAGTACCTACCTTGCCAATCCTAGGCCCCTATCATGAACCATTTAATCACTAGAATTAGTGAGCGCGAGTATTGTGAATAGGCCTATTGGGATTGACGAATCCCATTTGTTTGAGCAGTTAGTTCAAACGAATGCACTATATTTGAAAACATTAAGTATGACGGCAAAGTACTTACCGGGGCAACATAACCGCCGATTGATATTGGTACCCGTTAACGTATTGGTTGCATGAGCTTAGTACATAATAATAACTGTTTTGTTTTCTAACATAAGTATGAGTCTAATTAACTCATTACTACCAACATATTGTGTTCAACCGTTAAACAAACTCTATGAATTTCACTCAACCTTTGTGTTGACCTCTTAAGCATGTATTTCAGGTCCATGATAATCAAGAATGGAGCGGGAAGGGCACATACCAAAGGAAGAAGGCTATAAACTATATTGTCATTCGATAAAAACATCATAGACTTTATATTGATGTGTTTTGAAACAATGGAACATTTTGGGACCTTACTATGTAAACTCTGTTATATTTGAATAAATATGAATGACAACTCTTTTTATTACGATTCGTTTAGAGATCGTTTTCTATTATTATGACTGTTGTGCCGTCGAGTAACACCCAAGTTGAATTCCGCTGCATCATGAATTGGGGGTGTTACACTTTGGCAGAAATTCTTAAAACCAATACTCATGATAATCTTCATGATGTTAGTATACATCTTTGTAATCTTGTCAGATGTAGAAATATGCCATTTTCTCACTAAATTTCAAATTTAAATAATTTCGTTAAGCATCCATCATGGAATACAAACATTTTAACTAGAAGAAATTATGGGTATAATGAGAACGGTTATGATGATATGTGTAATGATACTTGGATCTTTTAGGAACCACTACAATGGCGTCAAAGCCATTTTCATTTGATGAGCGTCCAGATGAAGTTTGTTGCTACCCCAATTACCCTTATTGTAACGTCCCTCTTCCTCCTGGTCACGATGATAAAGATGATAACGTTGTTAAAGTCGTCGTTGCACCTTCACCTATGGCTCCTGGTCAGTGATCTTGATGGAAGACATGTGGACTAATAAAGATCGATGTAATCGTGTATGTGATATATATAAAGGCAGGCTTGTGTTTATGCATGTAATAGTAATAATAAGGACATATGATGCCGATTAGAGCTCCGTTAAAGTGGTTAAGAACTTTGCTTATTTATGTTGACTTTTGTGAGCGAATGAACCATATAAGGTTCACCATTTGTAAGTTGTTTAATCGAGCATGCTAGCGAGTCCATATATACTAAAAGTATCGTAGACCAAACAAAAGAAAAAGAAAAAAAAGACAGTGGTATAGTTGTTATTTTTGGTAAAAATATCAATGCATAATATATCATATCATATAAATATTTTGTATTTGATAATGTAACTTGAGAGAGTGGATAGGTTGCTGGCTAAGGATGACAACCTATGTGTTGTAGGTTTTGAGTTTGAGTCCGCAACTAGTTCCATTCACTTTTTTGTTTTTTGAACTTTTTCTTTTTCTTTTTTTTATACAAATGACTTGAAGTTTTTCAAGTCATTTGATAGATGATTTGACGGTTAGAGTCTTATTAAAATCCTTTTTTTTTTTTTTACAAATGACTCTTTTTCTTTTTTTTATACAAATGACTTGAAGTTTTTCAAGTCATTTGATAGATGATTTGACGGTTGGAGTTTTATTAAAATCTTTTTTTTTACAAATGACTCGAAGTTTTTCAAGTCATTTGATAGATGATTTGACGGTGGGAGTTTTATTAAAATCTTTTTTTAACAAATGACTCGAAGTTTTTCAAGTCATTTGATAGATGATTTGACGGTTGGAGTTTTATTAAAATCTTTTTTTTTTACAAATGACTCGAAGTTTTTCAAGTCATTTGATAGATGATTTGACGGTTGGAGTTTTATTAAATTCGTCATGAACTTTGCTTATTTAAGTCGACATTTGTGAGAACAAGGACCGCATAATGTTCACCGTTTGTAAGTTTAATCATGCATTCTAGCGAGTCCATATGGTGAAATGACGGTATCAGAAATTTCAGGACGGTGCTCGGGCGTCGGCCGAAGATATAACCTACTTGCAGAAATCTCTAGGATGGAAAAAGAAGGAGAAAATGCATTAATGAATGCTGGAATCCATTTTTGGCCTTCTTCAAGTATGTCTTTATGACCATTCACATGGCACGAAAGAATGCATACATGCACTTGGCGTTCTTTGATGGCTAAATGGCTAAATGACGGTATCAAAATCGTACTACCCGGGTATGCTAATATGCACTCCTCAATCAGGTCAAGTCCCATATTTTATTGTTGTAGCTGTTGTAGACCTTAAAATCTTCGAAGCAATATTATCATTGGACGTTAGTTTGTCATCGAACTTTTCTAATATCATCATTGGATGGTAGTTTGTCATCGAACTTTTCTATCACATACACTTTTTTAAATTAGTGACTGAAATATGATTAAAAAGTATATATTATCACAATAATAATTCAAGTTTTTGGATAAAAGAGTCTAATCAACTGGATTGTCGCTTCATTTTAACATGTCTGTTTCATTAGCTGAAAACACATGAAGCGAACATGTTAAATGGGTGAAACTACCTGATTCTAATGAACGTGTCAAAGGATGCAATAACAACAAGAAACCTTCACCTATGTGACTCAACTACCAGTAACCAAAGTTGTTGATATGTGGAATCATTTCAAGCCAACAACCGGGTCTAACCGGAGATGGCCGGGTCCTGACCGGAAACGGCCAGGTCTAACCGGGCCTTGACCAGAAGTGCCTGTATCTAACCGGGTCTTGACTGGATACGACTGTATATAAGGTGTGTTGATGGGTAAATATAAGACAGCCATAAGTATTTGAAAAAAGAAAGAAGAGGGAGGCATATGTTTTTTTTTTTTTTTTTTTTTTTTTTTTAAAGAAATAAATCATAAGTATATATACTTGTTAATTTTTGGTAAAAATGTCACTGCATTTGAAGCTTCTTGAGATGAGATATAAAATCATGAATTGGTAAATATATCTTGGGAGTTGTTGACTCACTCTTTTTTATTTTATTTTTTATTTTTCTTTTTATTTATTTTTTAATTTTTTTTCCCATTCACTTTTGCTCTTTAATTGAAGGTAGATTAAATATAACTTTTTCTTTTCCACAAATAAGTATTAGTTTTTCAATATGTTATATGTCGTTCAAAAACATTAAAGAATACATGATTTACAAGAACGAAGGTGATACTATAGCCGAAACATATATGTCCTATATTTTGGAACAACCAAATATAGGCCGAGTTTATATCGAATGTTTTCCAAGTGTAGTAAAAGAACAAAAGCTTGTGATAATCCTCATGGTGTTATTTACCTACTGGTTCACGAAATATGTCATTTTCTTACTAAATCTCTTATATAAATATCTGCATTAAACATCCATCATGGAATACAAGCATTTAACAGAAAGAAAACATGGGTACGTATCATGAGAACTATTATGATGATATGTGTGACGATACTTGTGCTAATAGGAACCACAACAATGGTGTCAAAGCTATTTCCATACAAGTTGAAAAGAAAAGGGGAATAAACGAGTTAAATCAAGTCGAACATTGATAGGGCTTAACTCGACTAGACATTATTATGTTTGGCTTGAGCTTGGCGAGCCTTCATGAGGCAAGCTCGAGCTAAGCTCTAGAAAGTTTAAATTCGGCTTGAAAAACTCGATACATCCATAAATAAGTATTTACTTTTATTGTATTTATATATAAGCCAACAAAAGCTCGACAATGACTCAAGTTGAGTATATATAAGCTCGAGTTTGGCTCGATAAACATTTCGAGCTCACTTTCTGGTCTCAAGCTTTGAGACTCAATAAAATTCAGCTCAAACACGCTCGAGTTACTCGACAAAAACTTGACTCGTTTACGCCCTAAATTCAAATACTTAGTATTTAAATTCCCTATTTATTTTAACAGTGTGTTAGCTTGTAGCTTTGTAGTATCCTATCCCACACCACATATCCATCCTACTATCTTTTTGTCCCGTTTAAAAGGAACTTTTCTAACATACAGAAATGAAAGTGTGTGTGGTTTGAAGGCTAAAGTTCATTACATATGAACGGCAGGTCTCGCGTTCGCACCGTCAAATAATGCATACTTCTTTTTCCTGAAATATGTGACCAGCAATAGTTTTTATGAATTACAACTAATTGATATCAACACAAATGTACATGGAAAAAAACTTGTAGGTTCTAAACTAACGCGACGCGCAAACATATATACCGGTCTACATCAATTCCTTGTCAATTTGTATGATTTTGTTGCTTAATTTTCAATCATTAACATATATTTCACCAACATTTTTATATCCTTTGAACACGGTAGCGTCACCTTACTAAGTATTAACATTCCTTAAAGGGTATTGATATCTACACATACAATTTTTCTTCATACACATAAATTTAGTAGGACCACTAGGATCATTCAACTAAAACTTATGTGTATGAAGTAAAAGTTTATGTGTAGTTATCATTACCCTTCCTTAAACTAGTTGAAAAGCAAAAGAGAGATCTGATATTAAAGTAAAGTGGCAAAACGTGCTCGATTGTGGAACTAGTTAAGATCTCGAAGACACATTAGTGTAGTAGTTTGCAACCGAGATCAGGAAGTATCATGATAATGTTACAACGATGTATCGCAAAATTAGATGGAGGACAATGTCTATCAAGTAGCAACCAAGTTTAAGATCTGTTTCAATTTAATCACTCTAGCTTTATTGTAATTATAAAAACCACTCAAAGTTTCATTCTTGTAAATTTGTTATGTTAGAGTGACATAAAAATAATAATAAACACTTCTTGGTTATTATTTCATGGTTACTTTTTGTGTTTAGTCATGCATCGATTGTTTGTAAATAAAGATAAGTAGAATTAGTTACATTAAGAGGTGAGTGTTTATTGTTTACTTACAACATGATACTATATAAGTATATGGTATTTTAAGCACACCAATTTTACACAATTTCAAAAGAATGAAATAATTTTGAAACGTTAGTATTTTTTATGTTTGATATAAGTTTGAGTGGGCAAACTAAAACACTAATAAAATTTGGTTGTTATTAGATGACACAAGTAAATGCTACTTCGATTCAAAATAAATCAAGAGTATATGGTATTTTAAGCACACCAATTTTACACAATTTCAAAAGAATGAAATAATTTTGAAACGTTAGTATTTTTTATGTTTGATATAAGTTTGAGTGGGCAAACTAAAACACTAATAAAATTTGGTTGTTATTAGATGACACAAGTAAATGCTACTTCGATTCAAAATAAATCAAGAGTATCATAGACCATAACAAAGGAAAAAAATGACAGTAGTTTAGTTATTATTTTTTGTAAGAATATCAATGCATTTGAAGCCTCTTGAGATGGACATATATAACAACATCATAAATAGTAAATATTGAGAATGAAACTTGAGATTGTGTGTGGCTTGCTGGCTAAGAATGAAGTCTCACAAGTGGTGGGTCTCATGTGTTCGATTCAGAAAACTGCAGATTCTCTCTCTCTCTCTTTTTTTTTTTTTTTTTTTTATTATTTTTTTTTTTTAATTTTCTTTCAGTTTTGCTCTTTAATTTGTTAGGTTAAAGTCACGTGAGTTGATCGACCAAAACATTAAAAACCATAATTTCCTGAATGAAATAGTGCACTCAAATTTATCAGCACGAAAATAATAAATTTTTCAAATATTTATCAAGATTAGAAAATTAACAAAAGCTAGTGATAATCTTCAATGATGTTAGTTTACATCTTTGTAATCTTGTCAGATGTAGAAATATGCCATTTTCTCACTAAATTTCACATTTAAATAACTTCATTAGCATCTTTAGAAAGGTTATGATGATATGTGTAATGATACTTGATCTTTTAGGAACTACTACAATGGCATCAAAGCCATTTTCATTCGATGAGCGTCCGATGAAGTTTGTTGCTACCCCAATTACTCTTGTAGTACCGTCCCTCTTCCTTCTGGTCCTGATGATGAGGATGATAATGTTGTTAAAGTCGTCGTTGCACCTTCACCTATGGCTCCTGGTCAGTGATCTTGATGGAAGACATGTGGGCTAATAAAGACCGATGTAATTGTGTATGTGATATATATAAAGGCAGGCTTGTGTTTATGCATGTAATAGTAATAATAAAGGACATATGATGCCGATTAGAGCTCTCTTAAAGTGGTTAAGAACTTTGCTTGTTTATGTCGAATTTTGTGAGCGAATGAACCATAGAAGGTTCAACATTTGTAAGTTGTTTAATCAAGCATGCTAGCGAGTCCATATAAACCAAAAGTATCGTAAGAGCAAACAAAAGAAAAAAACAAAGTGGTATAGTAGTTATTTTTTGGTAAAAATATCCATGCATAATATGTAACATCATGAACAATAATAAATAATTTGTATTTGAGGTCGAAACTTGAGAGAGTGGATAGGTCGCTGGCTAAGGATGACGTTCTATGAGTAGCAGGTATCGAGTTCGAGTCAGTCACCCTTCCTCCTTTTTTTATTTTTTATTTTTTATTTTTTTCATTTTTTTTCTTTCACTTTTGCTCTTTCATTTCTAATTCACTACAAAATAGAGAATAGTGCATCCATGCTTATCATGACCTTCTCTGTAAACCTCCATTGATGCTTTTATTATCAATGATAAATATAGAAAGTAGTTGATAGAATGAAATAGAATTGCAAAAGAAACAACACGTAAAAGCAACAAATATAAACTCAGTCAAGTACATGTACTTTATTGTTGAATATAAACAAGTTGAAAAGAAAGATATTAAAGAAAAGTGGCAAAACATTCTCGATTGTGGAACCATGGACGGACCCGCATGTATGCCAGGTGCGGCACGGGCTACACCCGATTTTAGATCACTAAGTGTATAAAGAATTGAAAACTGCCGTTTTTGTAGTATGTGCAACCCCCAATTTATTTATTTATTTATTTATTTTTCCCTACTTTCGTTTCTTACGGTGTAACTTTAGTTAGCCTAATATTTTTTTTGTGCAACACCTTTTTAAAAATCATGGGTCCGTCAGTGGAACTAGTTAAGAACTCAAAAGCATGTTATTGTAGTAGTAGTTTGCAACCAAGTTCCGGAAGTATCACGGGAATGTCACAACGATGCATCGCAAAATTAGATGGAGGACAATGTCTCTCAAACAGTAGCATCAAGTTTGAGATATATTCTAATTTAGTCAATCTAACTTTATTGTAATTATAAAACAACTTAAAAATTTAATACTGTTTCAGTTTTGTGAAATTTTGTATTGTAGATTGACCTGAATAAAACACTTCTTAAATCGGGTTATTATTTCGTGGTTATTTTTTATGTTTAGTCATTCATTAATTAGTTGTACATAAAACTGGTTAGAAGTAGTTATATTTAAAGGTTGAGTATTTTTTCTATATGCGAGAATAATGATATCATAAAAAGCTAGGATAAACCCAAACAAACACATAGAACTAACACATGTATATGGGGAAATTCACTAAACAAATTCACATATCTATAGCGGCCGCACTCAATGGCTTTCCCCCACTCACATGGTCTATCTTTGGCATAGCTACTACCTGATTCTTCTAGTAAAGGTATCAAACAAAGGATGCAATAACCTTCACCTATCAACACGTGTCTACTTGATTCAACTACCACTAACCAAAGTTGTTCATATGTTGAATCATTTCAAGCCGACAATGGGTCTTGCCCGGATATAACCGGGTCTCTCTTAACCGGAAATGACCGGGTCTAACCGGAAAAGTACAATGAAGTAACCGGAAAAGTACCATGTAAAATACGCCATGTTCATTAGAGGTTTGTAGTTACAGTTATATACGATTAGTTGAATTTGAACTCTAACTCAAATTATTTAACTAGAGGTTACTAAATTTATAATAATATCGTATCCATGTAGTAACTTTTATCTTTTTGTCATGTTTTACATCATCCAATTTGCACAAGAACCGTAACTAGAAAATTTGACACTTAAGGGCCGTATTTAAGTCATATCGAATATTTTGCAAGTGTAGAAATACAACAAAAGCTAGTGATAATCCTCATGATGTTAGTTTACATCTTTATAGTTGTGTTGATTCGAACCGGCCTTTCCTTCTATAGTCCAGTGGGTGTCGTCCTTCATGCTACCTCCATATGACATAGACCTTGATGCTTTAGTTACCGATACGAGTTAATATAAATATTTACTGTAGTTCACAAAAGAAAGAAAACATAGAAGTACAAAATCAGAAACATCATAGACCAAAACAAGAAAAGGCAAATGTTTGGTGCTTATTTTTAACGCTAAGAATAAATAAATAAATTTGAGAATGAAACATGAAATTGTAGCTGGTTTGAAGGCTAAGCTATATCCCTTATAAGTATACGGTCGCAAGTTCGAGTCTTCAGTCCAGTTGCCATTTCGTTTTTTTTAAGTATGTCTTCTCAATGTTATTAGTGTAAAATCTATTTTATAAATATTATAATTCCGATTGTTGTTGCTATCGAAATTAAATATGTGATTTGTGGATCACGAGTTTCCTGTTTAAGCAGATATCATCCCCATTAAAAATAGCATACGAGTGGTCAAGCAGTAGAAGTTTGTGAGTTGCGATTATAATCTCTGAAACCGTAAGTATCTTAAGTTTAGATGTTTTGTTTAACAGCCATGAAGTGGTTACGTCAACTTCATTACATTTTTCTCGATTTGACTATATGTGTAGTAGTGAGTGATGAGAAAAAAATTAAAAACTACTCGAACCAAAGGTTTATACATTAAGACATAAGACTATTAAACTCGTATTCAACACATACTTATATTTAACTTTTTAAACATGACATAAAAGAAATATTATTAAGAAAACGGTTGAACCATGAAAATGATATGTTTTCTGCTTTAGTTCCTGTATTTTTATCATTAATTGTGTGTGATTTCAAGATTTACCTTGGACTACATATGCTGAAAGTGCAGCTCCATACAACTTGCGAACTTCTGCAAGATGAGCCTTACCACCAGCAGATGATGCAATGTTCATTTCCATTTCAATGCAGTTTCTACAGAAACCAAGCCGAGGACGAGGCAAAGCAAGAAACCTGCACAATCAATAGATCAGCAACTTCATAACAAGAAGCCTAATTGTTAGCTATGTTAAACTATTAACAAAATGTTTGCGAAGCAATTATGTTTAAAAAAAAAAAAAAAAAAAAAAAAAACTCTCCCTCTTTGCATTTATGATCCTAATCGGGATACAAATACTAAAGGGTTAATAATATCCATCTTCTAAACCAACAAATTTGAGATTCGAGCCCCAGCAACAAACAGTAAGATGATTTGTGTTATATAGGCAACTTATGAAAATGATGCTTGACAGCTAACGGGTTAGCGACATACCACTTATACATGTCTCTTGCACTTTGAATTCCATTTTTCTGAACAACAAAGTTCACAATTGCAGATGAGAGGGAGAAACCGTCATCGCTGTCACCGTCTCTGATCAATGAACTAATAGAAATAACCACCAGCTTTTCAAAATGATGCTTCTGATTTGAGAAATATTTCAGGCCCTGTAAAACATAGGCGCCAAACTATTTGGAGTGGGCTAGTTTGGTATACACACTGCATTCCTAAACATTCATTTATACTATGGCTTGCTATTCATGGAAGATTGGATACTCAAGATAGAATGATTAAGTGGTTTCCTAATCAAGATCTGAGATGTTCCCTTTGCAAAGAATGTATTGACAGTCGCAGTCATTTATTTTTTGAATGCTCATATTCCAAAAAAGTATGGGATAAAATGTGCAGTATCTTAGATCAGGGTAAGTTTGGATATGAATGGGAAGAAATTGTGATGAGCATGTGCTCAATGAAGTGCAACAAGAATATTGCGAGTGTAGTCAGAAGATTGGTTTTAGCAGCTTGTGTGTATCTCACATATGGAGTGAGAGAAAAGACTTTTTTATGATAAGCAAAGAGATTGGTTGGAAGTGGTCAATGCTATTGTTACTGAAGTAAGATTCAAAATGGCAGGTCTACAAGTGAAACAATCTAACCAAGTTAAGGATATGGCTGATAAATGGAAAGTAAAGATGAATATGAAGACTGATGATGATCAACTCATGGACAATATGGAAGTGTAGGTTTGTACTGTGAAATATGGTATGTTTGAAATAGTATAAGATGAAGTTTGATTGAATGATTGGAAGATTGGAAATTTGATTGGAATATGGAAGTAATATACAAAAATTTAAGTTTCCACTGCCTAAAGGGGTGTTTGGAAACAGGTTTAACAGCAAGTCAAATTTCAATTGCTGTTAAAATTAGTTCTTTGCAGGCCATTATAAAGATGAGATACCTTGTACCTTGGAGTTCTAACTAGTAAGACTGTACCTATAATAACCTCTTATCTAGTTCAGTTGGCTAAAATAGGAGGTCTATCTAGTATGAATGTACCAAAAAGAAGGGTCTCACTTTATGAAGGGTAAACCTGCTTTGTCCACTCAATACATAGGCATAGGAGGTAATGTATGGTCATCATGGAGGGTGTGTGTTCCCAAGCAACTGAAGCCTTCCATTGAGAGGGAAATGTAGGTTGTTTTGGTAGATCCCCCCATGGATGGGTTATGGGTTCCTAGTGATGCCTTTATCCTTTTCTACCTTGTCTACTACTGCAGGTTGAGTGGATTGGTAGAAAGGATTAAAGGAAATGTAGCTAGATGGGAGGTACTAAAATAAAGTGAATCAGAGAGGTGAATGAATAAAGGATAAGAAGTTTTTGGACCAGAGTGATGAATGGAAAGAATGAAGATGCTCTGTTTTATGCTCTGTTCTATTGTATCAGATAAGAGTTTTGTCAGACATAGGATGTTGCTTTGTCTGTTTAGTATCTGGTAGCTAGTATGGTCAGTTGTATAAAAGGTTTGGGTTTGTCCAAATCTTTGTTATATTCTTGTGATGTACATCATTTTGAGAAGTTAATATAAGTATTCACCTTGCACCAAAAAAAAAAAAAAAAAAAAAAAAAAAAAAAAAAAAAAAAAAAAAACTAGCAGGTACGTAGTAAATATATAAAGCTCCTAAATGTGGCGAACTGCAGAAAAATTATACTATTGATTAATATCTAACAATATTGGAGGGAATAAGAACAGTAGAAATTTCAGATCACATACCATAAGCCAGAGACCAACTGATTGTGGAATCATTTGGAGGGAATAGTGAAGTTGAACAACAAAACAAAACAAGAAAACACCGATACCATTGAGGCCTTGTTGATTTGTCGAATCGTTTTAAAGCCGCTTACTTAGAAACACCGAACACAACATTTTAAAATGGTTATCTCTACATCCAACTCCGTTAGGAAATAGAATCACATACCTATTTGATATGAACAGATGAATTCAACTTTCTCAAAACTACTTATTTCAACTTAATATTGCAATATAATTGTGACAGTTTGTTGTCGTTTATATATGAACACAGAGGTTAAGAACAAGAACATATCAAGAGTAAGAAGAATGGGTGGAAGTAATAAGCAAATCGGGTCGATTGTGATCGGTTTGATATGATGCTTTTATTTTTGGGGACGACAATGATGGGGATTGAACCTATCTATTGCTGCAGTTAGAGGTGAAATACCTACTTGTTGCTATGATGCCAACACACCACTAGCAACCACCATGGCACCTATGCCTTCTCCGGCCACCATTGTTAGTGAGAAAAAGGTATGACGAACACTCGAAATGAGATTTTGAAGTTATTCAAATATGTACTTTGAAACAAACTGCATTTTGCTTTCATATCAAGCTTTGTTAGATGACATATGTTTTTGTAATATGTGTGTTTGTGAAATCGATAAAGTGCAAATAATATGTCTCCAACTAAGATTAATTACTAAGAATAAAATTATGAACAACAAGGATGCACAAGCAGAGCAAAATTGTAAATTAAAATAAATACATACAGATGTTTGAGAACGAGTATGATCATTACGGTCACCCAAACACACCCCATAGCTTCCCGCGACCTATAGTCTCTTGTAGCTTCATTGCACCATCAACATCCATTTCTCCAAGCTTTTGTAAAAACAACAAAGCACCCACGTTTACCATCTGTATGCGACATTTCTTCGAATGAGTTAAAGACATTAGAATCGACACAGGGTACTTGTTATCATAATTCGGTATAGAAGGATCTAATAACTGAACTACTCTCACTATCACCCTTTCTTCCTTGTGTTCCCATAACAAATCAATATAACTGACAACGCTCTCACAGCCGCTTGTTTGTCCTCAATCGCTTTCTCATCCAACATACCAATCAACGGTCCTATACACCCCAATTCCCCCAACTCCTTGGCACACTGAATCCTCAATTCCTCACTCCCAACACCCCACAGCTCAACAAAATCACCCCTAACATGAACAAAACTCGACAAGTTACTCAACACACAACACGCCACATTTCGCGAATTCGGCATTCCACTCTCACACAGCTCCAACAAGGAACCTAAAGCACCGCGCGAACTAATCAGCCTAGCATTATCCCTGACACACGCCCTCTCTTTCGCATAGCTACTACTTGACTCAACTACCAGTAACCTTGTTGATATTGTGGAATCATTTCAAGCTGACAATGGGTCTTGGCCGGACCGCGTCTCGCCGGAAATGACCGGGTCTTGGCCAATATAACCGGTCCTGACCGGGTATAGCCGGGTCTTGACCGGAAACGGCCGGGTCTAACCGGAAAACTACTGTAAGGCGTGTTGATGGCAAAATATAAGACAGCCACACAAGTATTTGAAAAAAGAAAGAAGAGGGAGGCATATGTTGGTTTTCTTTTGAAAGAAATAAATTATAATTAGTAAAGTTGTTAATTGTTGGTAAAAATGTCACTGCATTTGAAGCCTCCTAGGTGAGATATAATAAAATCATGAATTGGTTGGTAATATACCTTGGCAGTGTGGATGGTTCGCTGGCTAAGATTGATATCTTATAAGTGGTAGGTCTCGTTTTCGAGTCAGCAACTTGTTCACCAACTCTTTTTTTTTTTTTTTTTTTTTTTCCTCAATTTCTTTTTCTATTCACTTTTGCTCATGGTTTTAAAAGGTGCGCGAAGGCGTGAGGCTTGGTCATGCCGCCATGTCATGTCGCCACGCCGCCTTATGTCACATCTATTTATAAATTCGATATATATGAAATATGATATAAATATATAATTATTTTTATACTTTGTGCCGCATTATGTCAAGCCTTACAAACTCAAAAGATTCGCCTTAGCCGCTAAAGCATGATGCTTGGTCACGCCGTCATGTCACGCCTCGCGCTATTTTATTACCTTGCTTTTGCTCTTTAATTTGTTACCACGTTCTTTTTTTTATTTTTTTTTTATTTTTTTTATTTTTTTTTTAGCGGCGGTGAATTTGTTAACACATCTTAATGAAAGGTAGATTAATACAGTAACTTTTTTTCTTCTTCTTCATATAAGTAGTTTAGTGATCCATTTATCATTGTTGTAAGGATTTAGGACAAACAATAGCAACGAATTTTTTTTTCAAAGTATATAAACTATCATTAATGCAACAAACTTTTATAAAATGTTTTAATATGCACATTTTTTATGTGTTGTCAAGGTAAATATTAGTGACACGTGTCATTTCTCTGGTATGACAACAAATCAAAATGTGCATATTTGAACACTTTATGAAAGTTCATTGTATTTAATAATACCTTTTATAGTTCATGTATCAAAACGAGACTTTGAAAAACTAGAAGTTTTTTAAGTCATTTGATAGATGATTTGGCACTTTGAGCAAAACTCCCCTCAAACTATATATGGTTTTTTAAGCACACCAATTTTACACAATTTCAGAATATTAGTGTTTTTTATGTTTGATATAAGTTTGAGTGACCAAACCAAAACACTAATAAAATTTGGTTGTTATTAGATGACACAAGTAAATGCTACTTCGATTCAGAATAAATCAAAAGTATCATAGACCAAAATAAAAGAAACATTGACAGTAGTACACTTGTTATTTTTGGTAAAAATATCAATGCATTTGAAGCTTCTTGAGATGAAGTACATATATGATAAATAATAAATATTGAGAATAAAACTTGAGACTGAGTGAGCCATCAACACACACTCTCTCTCTCTCTTTCTCTCTCTCTCTCTTATTTATATATTTACTTTTTTTTTCTTTTGCTGTTTAATTTGTTAGGTTAAAGTCACGTGAGTTGATCGACCAATACATTAAAAACAATATTTCGTGAATGAAAAAGTGCACTCAAATTTATCAACATGAAAATAATAAATTTTAACCGTTAACTTTATAATCTTATCGATACTATGTTAAGCGACACCAATTTGTCGGTGTAGTTTTTTTTTAAAATATTACACTAAAATAACGAGAAATGTGATTAAAAAAAATTATTAATTGGTTCATAATAACTATTAGAGGATGCGTCAGTCAGTGATTGGTTTAATCAGAGAGAAGAGAGAGAAACTATAGTAAAATCCACCAATCACTTACTGACATGTCAGCATGTGGATTTCTTGTGTGGTTCTAGCATCCTCTAATTATTAACCCATTTATGGTCGTCAATCGTCATGGAAAGAGTAAAAAATAATCAGGGGAATACTTTGGTTAAGCCAAAGACTCCCCCTAGCTCAATCCATTTATAATTCCTATGAACAAAGATGATACTAGCCGAAACATGTATGTCCCATATTTTGGTACTAGAGTTGTTCTTAGTTTTTTTCGGATATTTATCAAGTTTAGAAAAATAACGAAAGCTAGTGATAATCTTCATGTGTTACTACACATCTTTGTAATCTTATCAAATGTAAAAAAATATGCCATTTTCTCACTAAATTTAACATTTAAATAACTACATTAAGCATCCATCATGGAATACAAACATTTTAACTAGAAGAAATTATGGGTATAATGAGAAAGGTTATGATATGCGTGATGATAGGAACCACTACAATGGCATCAAAGCCATTCCAATCGATGAACGTCCAAATGAAGTTTGTTGCTAACCCGGTTTCCGTTGTTGTACTTTCCCTCTTCCTCATGACCCCGATAATGAGAATGACAACGGTCATAAAGTCATTGCACCTTCACCTGTGGCTCTTGGTTCGTGATCAGAATGGAAGACATGTGGACTAATAATGATTGATATAATCGTGTATGTGATATAAAGTATCGAGTTAATTTACGTAAAATAAAGACATGTAATGCCAGTTGGAGTTTTGTTAAAATGGTTAAGAACTTTGCTTATTTAAGTCGACTTTTGTGAGAATGACCGTAGAAGGTTTACCGATTGTAAGTCGTTTAATCATGCATGTTAGCGAGTCCATAACAAACCAAGGAAGTTTATTTACACGCAACTTGTTTTACTTTATATGAAGTTTATCAATCTTTAGTCTTTTTTACTAAACATAACAACATTGTTAATTTGTGCAAAATAGTTGATATGTTTTCACATTCAAACTCTATAACACTCAGCTAAGTTACAACGCATAATACCATACCAACTCATAATACCATACCAAATATACTCATCAAATAGTTCAATCATATAATCTCAATAAAAGAATTTCAAACACCGCATTACTAAAATGTTTATAAAACATATAGACCATATAAATCCTCGAGAACGCCATCTTATTACTAAAATCCATGAACCTCAAATCATCTCAATAAATCCCAAATCTAACCATCATCTCAATAATCTCATAATACCTCAAATAATAGAAGATGCTTCGGCTTGGCGGGCTGGCGGGCGGTGGTCAAGGATCATTTTCTATAAAAATACGGTTATAGTTTAGGCGTTTATTTACCTAGTTCTCTATAACCTTGGCTCTGATACCAATCTGTAACACCCCCAAAATTTGATACAGCGGAAGACTCAACAAGCTTTCGAGGTGCTACGGGGATTGGTATCCAACACAAGACAATATAGAACGAGATAAAGTAAACAAAATAAAAACACAACCAAAACGGGGTTTTAAGGTTTACATTTATCCCAACATACTTCAGAGTCAGGCCCAAAATAAAGTATCAATAGGTCCAAATTTAATTATCAGAGTTTAGAAAAATAGATCCATGAACCGTGTGCCTTGGCCGAGCCTTCCATTCCAAGCATGCATCTCAACACTTAATTACCTGAGAAAACGTGCTAAAAGTCAGCTTCGCTGGTGAGATCATAGGTTTAAATTCAACTAACAATATAGTGGACATATACGCAAAACGCTTGCTAGCTAGACTAAGGATTCGCTAAAAGCCTGCGGATACCCTCCGCTCTCAACATAACACACGGATACCCTTCCGTACTAACATAGATATTTGGGTAGCCCCCGCAATACCAATAATAACTCGGATAACCTCCGAAGTATTAATAACCTATAGGTGCACACTATAGTATCTAAATAAGTCAACCTTGAATAGTACACACGAAACTATGTGACTAAAGCTGACAATCCAAATAAGCCAACCTTGAATAGTACACACAACAAATATGTGACTAAAGCTGACAATCCACCAATAACCAAATAAGTCAACCTTGAATAGTACACACAACATATATGTGACTAAAGCTGACAATCCAACAATAACCAAATAAGTCAACCTTGAATAGTACACACGACATGTGTGACTAAAGCTGACAATAGATCCTAGTCCATACACATAGCAAGTTTAGAAAGAATATAAAAGCGAAAATAGTCCACGTAAAATGATTTGCACGTTTCTCACCCCAAGTATTGAAAACATAGTTCAAGAGTAAAAAGTGGGGCTATGACTCACCTCAAGTCCATAAAATATCAAGTAGAAGTCGGTAGAAATAAGATGTATGATAACTCACGAAACAGCAACTACGGACTTGGCACGACCTAACAATATTAACTCTTTAAGAAATCATTTCCTCAAATATATAATATTCCCAAACCCGGACGAGAATCCGTTTTATTTCCGAAAATCCATTTCGTATTAGTTTGGTGTATTTGCGTTTGGTATCCATACGGGTAGTGGGTCAACTCAAAACAAACCAAAAAGATCGCATAAGAATAATAAAATAAACTATAGATCTAATATTAGCCCAATATATCATTTAAATAAATCGCCGAAGTTTACCAAATCCGTCGATTTGATAATCCTCATATTTATTTACGTAACATACCGTTCCAAGATTACACCCAACCTAAAGCACATAGCACATAATTACTATATAGTATATATCATAGTTTAATAAATTCCTCATATATATCGTCAAATTGGCCAGATTTCCCGATATATACACTCGCAATCTATTACACTTTACATATACTACAACCTATGGGCGTCGTAGGATACGATGCCCACTAATATATTCATTTCATATAGCCAAATAACCCGGTTCAACCTTTCGGTTAAGTGGTTATTTAGTTATAGAAAACGTCTATATTAATCGTCATATATCCGTGACAACACGAACGTCACAAATAGTAACTTACCTGAACTCGAGTGACAACGATTTCGCATAACTCAATAAGTTTATCCGTTATATATCCGAAATGACATTTCATTAACCGTTTAATAATTGTCGGGAGTTTCCCGTTTTATAACAAAATTTTATAATAATAATACGTTCAATAATATTACGCCACTTTCGTAGCCTAATATATATATCTAATTGTATTATTTATAATACGACTCGTGATTATTATTATTATTAATATACGCGCCTATATAATTATATATACGTTATTCACGTATATATATTCATATAAACGTTCATATTATCAATAATTATTATTACGAGTTTTATTATTTTCGTTTCAATTTTAATAGTTATCGAGTCATACGAAATGGTCACATGTCCGAGTCATGACTCTCGGCTCATTGTCCAAGTCCAATAATATAAGTAAAAGTCATAAAATAATACATCTCCGTCCAAACAATCTCAAACCACGTGCTACAACATGAGGGTCCGACTACGGCACCCGACTAACCTATCTCCGTCAATCTAAGTGACCGTCTCACAATCGGTCCCCAATATCTCTTTTTGTCAACAACTTCACAATATCACAATAATTCCCTTGTCGAGACCACAAAAGGTCTCGACCCAACAAAAGCATTCGGCCGAAAATATAATGCCACAACAATGTCAATATTATGTTCACAAATATTACAAGAAATAACATCAACAAAGTTAATGTTCGGGTCGGTTTACCAAGCCAAACCCGAGCCCTCGAATCACTTGAGTCACGGCTCAATACCACGAGTCACAAGGACTCGAACCAAACAACCATGGGTCGCAAAAATAAGCTCCAACGAGCACCCTCAAACTGCCATTCGACCACTTGGGTCGCGGCATCAATAACCATATACGACCATGAGGCCTCGACTCCATCGAGTCGAACCAAGATCAACCATAAACAACATGATAACCATAATTTCCAAGCCACAATGAGCAAGATAGCAAGCCATAGGCTCGAATCCCACAACAAGCCGTGAGCCTTCGACTCACGGTTCATTCGAACCCACAAGAAAAACTAAACCCCGGATACCAAACCATTAGAAAACGTAGTTTCATCAAAAACCCATAAATATATCACATTTTAAATTGAAAACCCACTCGGATCTCATCAATTCGTGACCCTTGGTCACGATTCGAACCACAAATCGAGTCAAAACTCGACCTACCTTCCAAAACAATACCAAATCGAAGAGCACTCAAGAAAATAACAAGAAGGTGATGATGAACTCGTGATTATTTTGATTCGAATTGGTGTTAATGTAAGGATTAGGGCGCGTGTAGGGGTAGATCGGATAGAGGATGAGATGGGGAGTCTATTGGTGGTGGTCGTGTGGTGTGGGGGTCGGCGGTGGAGCAGTGGTGGTGGCCGAAAGTTGGGGTCGGCTAGGGTTAGGAGATGGGGAAGAAGATGGAGGTGAGAGGGATGGGAGGTTGTGTTTGCTTGTTGTGTACCGAAAACCACAAGGACCATATTTTGTAGTTAACTCTTTTTATTATTATTTTTTTTTGAAAGTTATTAATAATAATAATAATAATAATAATAATAATAATAATAATAATAATAATAATAATAATAATAATAATAATAATAATAATAATAATAATAATAGTAATAATATTACTACGGTGTGGAGCGGGTAACGCGGGTAAATGTAAAAACATGTGGCCCGAACCCGAACTCATTTCAAAACTTCAATATCTCTCGAAAACATCTCGTAACTAATTAAAAATATAGTCGGACTCGTTAAGACGAATCATAAACTTTCGTTAGGTAATCCTAGTGCCAAAGTCAACGTAGTACCAAGTGAGAATTCAAATATACATCACCGAACATTAAATCAAAAATGAATTATGAACATAATTCACGAATTCCATAACGTCATTAATTAAAAATATCCATAAAATAGGTCTTACAAGTTCGTTGTGAAATAAAAATTTCAAATAAAAATTATAAACGAACTTTAATCGTAATGCGGGTTTTTAAAATAGCTCCCTAAACTGCCGGTTGTCACATCCTCCCAGTCTCAGAAGGAAACCCGTCCCGGGTTTCACTCGGAAAAATTCATCTACGAAGTGAAAAGCTTCGGATATCTCTTCCGGAACTCGTCCTCACGTTCCCACGTAAATTCTGGTCCATGTCGGGAATTCCAACGAACCTTGACGAGCGGAATGCGACTTCTCGAGTCGTTTAACTTCACGATCTAAAATCTCAATTGGTTCTTCCACGAAATTCAGTTTCTCTTCAACACGGATGTCCCTCATTGGAATGACGGGCATTTCATCGGAAAGACATTTCTTCAGATTACTCACGTGGAACACGTCGTGAACTTTACTCAGTTCATGTGGTAATTCCAACCTATAAGCCACAGGCCCAATTCTTTCTAAGATCAAGAATGGTCCAATGTAGTGTGGGTTGAGTTTACCACGTTTCCCGAAACGTATTACACCTTTCCAAGGCGAGACTTTCAGCATTACTTTGTCTCCAACCTGGAACTCTAAAGGTTTACGTCTCTGATCGGCGTAGCTCTTCTGCCTATCTCTAGCCGCTTGCAACCGATCACGAATCTGAGCTACTTTCTCTGTAGTTTCTAAAATAAGCTCAGGGCCTGTAAGTTGACTATCTCCAACTTCCGCCCAACCAATGGGTGAACGACACTTTCTGCCATATAAAGCTTCGAATGGTGCAGCCTTAAGACTTGTGTGGTAGCTGTTATTATAGGAGAATTCCGCAAGGGGTAAATACTTCTCCCAGCCTTTACCAAAGTCTATGATGCATGCACGAAGCATATCCTCTAATGTCTGAATGGTCCTCTCACTTTGACCATCGGTTTGGGGATGATATGCAGTACTCATATCAAGCCTTGTCCCCAAAGCCGTTTGAAGTGATCGCCACAAAGCTGACGTAAAACGACTATCACGATCCGAAATAATAGATATCAGGACTCCATGACGCGAAATAATTTCCTTCACATATAACTTCGCAAGCTTATCCACACTATCATCTTCACTAATAGCTAGGAAATGAGCAGACTTTGTTAGACGATCCACAATTACCCAGATAGTGTCACAACCGCTAGCTGTCCTCGGTAATTTGGTAATGAAGTCCATAGTAATCCGCTCCCATTTCCAGACTGGAAGTTCTGGTTGCGTTAGCAATCCTGACGGTCTTTGGTGTTCAGCTTTAACCTTAGCACATGTCAGGCACTTACTAACGTACGATGCTATATCTGCCTTCATATTTGGCCACCAATAGAACTTCTTAAGATCCTGGTACATTTTATCGGAACCAGGATGAATGGAGTACCTTGACTTATGCGACTCATGCATAATCAATTCCCGAATTCCTCCATATAAAGGTACCCAAATCTGATCTCCAAAACATAATAATCCATCAGAACGCTTAACAAATCCTTTCTCATTGTCAGCCATCCCAAATATATTCTCGGCAGATCTATTTTCTGCTTTCAACGCTTCCGTTTGAGCTTCGAGTATTTGAGACGGTAATGGCGATACGATAGTCATTCCCAATGACCTAACTCGTAATGGTGGTACTCTTTCCTTTCGACTAAGAGCATCAGCGACAACGTTTGCTTTACCAGGGTGGTAGCGAATTTCACATTCATAATCACTTAGCAACTCAATCCAACGTCGCTGTCTCATATTGAGCTATTTTTTATTCAAGATGTGTTGTAGACTTTTATGGTCAGTAAATACAACACACTTTGTTCCGTACAAGTAATGTCTCCATATTCTTAAAGCAAAAACCACAGCACCTAGTTCCAAATCATGGGTAGTGTAGTTTTTCTCATGCTTCTTGAGCTGTCGGGAAGCATAAGCTATCACTTTCTCTCGTTGCATCAACACGGCTCCCAAACCTTTATGTGAGGCGTCACAATAGACAACGAAATCCTCGTTACCTTCCGGTAACGCTAAGATAGGAGCACTACACAACATTTTCTTAAGTAATTGGAACGCTTCCTCTTCTTTATCTCCCCATTCATACGTAACACTTTTTTGAGTCAATTTGGTCAAAGGTTTAGCTATCTTCGAAAATCCCTCAATGAATCTTCGGTAATAACCAGCTAAACCCAAAAATTGACGAACTTCGGTTGGGGTCGTAGGTGCAGCCCAATCTTTTATCGCCTCAATCTTAGCAGGATCCACATGGACTCCTTGTCTATCAATCACATGACCCAAAAATTGTACCGTCGGAATCCAAAATTCGCATTTCGAAAACTTGGCATAAAGTTTCTCCTTCCTGAGCAATTCCAAAATGAGTCTTAGATGCTCCTCATGCTCTTTCTCACTCTTTGAATAAATCAGAATGTCATCGATGAATACAATCACAAACTTGTCTAAGTAAGGCTTGCACACACGATTCATGAGATCCATGAATATTGCTGGTGCGTTAGTCAACCCAAACGGCATCACCTGAAACTCGTAATGCCCGTAACGGGTTCTGAAAGCCGTTTTTGGAATATCTTCCTCGCGAACTCGTAGTTGATGATATCCCGATCTCAAATCGATCTTCAAATACACACTCGATCCTTGGAGTTGATCGAACAAGTCGTCGATCCTAGGTAACGGGTATCTATTCTTCACCGTTAACTTATTCAACTCTCTATAATCAATACACATACGAAACGATCCATCCTTCTTCTTCACAAATAAGACTGAGGCTCCCCAAGGTGAAGAACTTGGTCTTATGAATCCTTTTTCGGCTAACTCCGCCAATTGTTTCGACAACTCTTCTAGTTTGGTAGGTGCAAGACGATAAGGTGCTCGTGCTACAGGTGCAGCACCAGGTATCAACTCAATCTGAAACTCTACTTGTCTAGTCGGCGGGATTCCCGGCAAGTCATCGGGAAACACATCAGGAAAATCACGAACTATAGGCACATCTCCAATGCACCTTTCCTTTTTCTTCGTCTCTCCCTTCTCAGAAATTTGGGCTAAGAAAAGGTAACATCCCTTCTCCATTAGCTTCGGTAACTTTGTGCAAGATATGACTGCTAATCGGGATGGGCTCCTAGAATCCTTTCGGTCTCCCAATATGTTTAGGACTTCCTTTCCGTATGGTACACGCACGATCTTCTCGTCGCAAAGTATGTGAGCACGATACTTCGACAACCAATCCATACCAATGATGACGTCAAAACTTCCTAACGTGACGGGTAGAAGATCTATGTTGAAAGGGTGGTTCAAGAAATTTAACGTACAACCGCGAATGATGGTATTAATCCGTTCTATATTCCCATTTGCTAACTCAATATCATATCCAATTCCTAAGGCCATCGGGGGTTTCTCTAGTAAGGGTGCAAACGTAGTGGACACAAAACTCCTATCGGCACCAGTATCAAATAGTATGGAAGCATAACGATTATTGAGAAGGAACGTACCAGTAACGACGTTCGGATCTTCTCCTCTCTCGTTCCCGAGTGCATACACTCTTCCCTGAGCAGCTCCAGCTTCCACACGTTGGTCCCCATTATCTTGTCGTCCACGGTTTCCTCCAGCTCCGCGGTTTCCATGATTGTACCCATTACCACCCGAGCCTTGGTTTCCACGATTCCACGATTCTCTACACTCATTCCGATAGTGTCCCTTCTTTCCACACCCATAACAAGTAACATCTGCCTTGTTTCTCATTTCAGGAGCAGCCTGAACCATAGCAAGAGGTCGGGCTCTACAATCCCTAGCTGTGTGTCCTTTCCTTGAGCAATTCTGGCATTTCACACTACACCATCCAGTATGACGCTGGTGGCAACGATCACACTTGGGTGCATCACCGTTCTGATTCTTCTTATCTCCATTCCCAATAGCATAAGCCTTAGCTTGTCTCTTGCTTCGGTGATCATTACTCTTAGAGTGACGGTCTCTCTTTCTTTTTCCATTCTTCTCCTTATCAGCTTCTTCTAATTCCAACGAATCCATAAGTTGTTGAGCAATTGTGATTGCCTCATGGATGTTTGCAGGCCTAGCAGAAATCACATCATTTCTCGTAGCTACAGGCAACCCATCAGTATACCTCTCGATCTTTTGAGTCTCAATTTTCACCATATCTGGGCACAACAAGGCTAATTCCTGGTAACGACGATTGTAAGTCGCCATATTAGTACCTTTCACCTTGTGGTTCCAAAACTCAATCTCTAGCTTCTTGACCTCATTCCTTGGGCAATAAGTCTGAATCAGCAAAGACTTAAATTGCTCCCAAGTCATGGCATAAGCTACATCACTCCCAACTGCATTTCAGTAGTTGTTCCACCAAGTCAAAGCTTCATCCTTGAAAGTAAAAGAAGCAAACTTTACCTTCGCATTCTCCGCACAACCACTGACATTAAACACTGAATCAGTCTTCTCAATCCATCTGACTAAGTAAACCACTCCTTCAGTTCCACCAAACTCGATGGGTCCACAAATCTTGAACTCCTTGTATTGACATCCGTTAGCACGAACAGGTGGAAAAGTTCCAGCAGAATTGTTGGAATGATTTGACTCAGCTAGTAGTTCAGCAACTCTTTGCTCCACAAGTTGATTGATCATTGCTTGATCCACAGTAGGTGCATTAAGTGGAACATGATCATTGTCTCCCTGAACATCAAAATTTTGATTCCTGTTGTTGCGGTTAATAGTGTCCAGGTTATCAGGAATAGGGGTTTCAACATTTCGAGTAGGACGGCGTCCTCGGCGACCAGGGGTAGTCGCTGCCGTACCAGTTCGGGTAGCTCTGACCGGGTTTCGTCGTACAGCCATTAATATAATTCCAAGACAATGTCAACCACGCAAATAGGAACACAATTCTCTATGTACGCCAAAAACCGTAGAATATCGTACGAGATCACCATCGTCCATACAAGTAGCGATCGACACTTCGTTCCAAAATACCAAAGACATGATAAATACTAATCGTTCCATACGAGACGAACGTACAATCCGAATATCATGACATAAGAGCTATAATAACTAGCTCTCCTAACCAAATACTCCTTGGCTTATGTAGTAACACAACAACCTGATTCCAAATCGATCTAGTCACGATGCTGGCGTAGACTCCTCAACTCCGATCCCAAACCATCCAAATTCCTCAATAACGATCCCTGCTCAACACGATGTGTATCTCTATCCCTCTAGAGGCCCGCAACCTCCTTTTCTAACACTGTGTTCCTCTGCCACATCTTGCGATCTCCCTCGCGAGCCGTGAGGAAACCTCTCTGCAGACTCTCTATCTGCTCATGTATCTCTATCAAACATGTTCTAATCGCTATCGTCCTGCCCATGACAGTAGTCAAATCAACTCTCAACTCAACAACAAACTCAGCAATAAACTCAGCAATAATCATCTCAAGTCGGTCAGACATCCGCGAGATCCTCTCGCTCTGTGCAGTAATCTGAGCCCACATCCTACCAGTCTCACCTAACTCTGCATGCTCAGCAGAAACCTCAGAAGGCGCATCCGACGCCACAGGACTACCAGGTGGTGAATCAAACAAAAACGGATGATCAGGTGAAACCGGCTCTAACGGATGTATCGGGGAATCAGGCTTCGCAGAATGAACTGAATGTGCTAGCGACCCATCATCATCAGGCATATCCTCCTCCTGAGGATCATCCTCTTCCCAATCCTGAGGGTCATCATTCTCTTCCTCATCTTGAGGGTTATCATTCTGCTCACCCGCGTACACCTCGTCGAAGGGGTACTCCATCACTCGTCATCTCCGAGCAGGCGAATCATGAGGCGATAAAGTCGGCGACGCGTACTAACAATAACAATTCTTAATAACGACACGTGCAAAGGAGGCTATGATTTGTGACAACGGCGTAGGGTAGGTGTAAGTGTTTCAAAACAACTAAATCACAACTCATAATACCATACCAAATATACTCATCAAATAGTTCAATCATATAATCTCAATAAAAGAATTTCAAACACCGCATTACTAAAATGTTTATAAAACATATAGACCATATAAATCCTCGAGAACGCCATCTTATTACTAAAATCCATGAACCTCAAATCATCTCAATAAATCCCAAATCTAACCATCATCTCAATAATCTCATAATACCTCAAATAATAGAAGATGCTTCGGCTTGGCGGGCTGGCGGGCGGTGGTCAAGGATCATTTTCTATAAAAATACGGTTATAGTTTAGGCGTTTATTTACTTAGTTCTCTATAACCTTGGCTCTGATACCAATCTGTAACACCCCCAAAATTTGATACAGCGGAAGAGTCAACAAGCTTTCGAGGTGCTACGGGGATTGGTATCCAACACAAGACAATATAGAACGAGATAAAGTAAACAAAATAAAAACACAACCAAAACGGGGTTTTAAGGTTTACATTTATCCCAACATACTTCAGAGTCAGGCCCAAAATAAAGTATCAATAGGTCCAAATTTAATTATCAGAGTTTAGAAAAATAGATCCATGAACCGTGTGCCTTGGCCAAGCCTTCCATTCCAAGCATGCATCTCAACACTTAATTACCTGAGAAAACGTGCTAAAAGTCAGCTTCGCTGGTGAGATCATAGATTTAAATTCAACTAACAATATAGTGGACATATACGCAAAACGCTTGCTAGCTAGACTAAGGATTCGCTAAAAGCCTGCGGATACCCTCCGCTCTCAACATAACACACGGATACCCTTCCGTACTAACATAGATATTCGGGTAGCCCCCGCAATACCAATAATAACTCGGATAACCTCCGAAGTATTAATAACCTATAGGTGCACACTATAGTATCTAAATAAGTCAACCTTGAATAGTACACACGAAACTATGTGACTAAAGCTGACAATCCAAATAAGCCAACCTTGAATAGTACACACAACAAATATGTGACTAAAGCTGACAATCCACCAATAACCAAATAAGCCAACCTTGAATAGTACACACAACATATATGTGACTAAAGCTGACAATCCAACAATAACCAAATAAGTCAACCTTGAATAGTACACACGACATGTGTGACTAAAGCTGACAATAGATCCTAGTCCATACGCATAGCAAGTTTAGAAAGAATATAAAAGCGATAATAGTCCACGTAAAATGATTTGCACGTTTCTCACCCCAAGTATTGAAAACATAGTTCAAGAGTAAAAAGTGGGGCTATGACTCACCTCAAGTCCAGAAAATATCAAGTAGAAGTCGGTAGAAATAAGATGTATGATAACTCACGAAACAGCAACTACGGACTTGGCACGACCTAACAATATTAACTCTTTAAGAAATCATTTCCTCAAATATATAATATTCCCAAACCCGGACGAGAATCCGTTTTATTTCCGAAAATCCATTTCGTATTAGTTTGGTGTATTTGCGTTTGGTATCCATACGGGTAGTGGGTCAACTCAAAACAAACCAAAAAGATCGCATAAGAATAATAAAATAAACTATAGATCTAATATTAGCCCAATATATCATTTAAATAAATCGCCGAAGTTTACCAAATCCGTCGATTTGATAATCCTCATATTTATTTACGTAACATACCGTTCCAAGATTACACCCAACCTAAAGCACATAGCACATAATTACTATATAGTATATATCATAGTTTAATAAATTCCTCATATATATCGTCAAATTGGCCAGATTTCCCGATATATACACTCGCAATCTATTACACTTTACATATACTACAACCTATGGGCGTCGTAGGATACGATGCCCACTAATATATTCATTTCATATAGCCAAATAACCCGGTTCAACCTTTCGGTTAAGTGGTTATTTAGTTATAGAAAACGTCTATATTAATCGTCATATATCCGTGACAACACGAACGTCACAAATAGTAACTTACCTGAACTCGAGTGACAACGATTTCGCATAACTCAATAAGTTTATCCGTTATATATCCGAAATGACATTTCATTAACCATTTAATAATTGTCGGGAGTTTCCCGTTTTATAACAAAATTTTATAATAATAATACGTTCAATAATATTACGCCACTTTCGTAGCCTAATATATATATCTAATTGTATTATTTATAATACGACTCGTGATTATTATTATTATTAATATACGCGCCTATATAATTATATATACGTTATTCACGTATATATATTCATATAAACGTTCATCTTATCAATAATTATTATTACGAGTTTTATTATTTTCGTTTCAATTTTAATAGTTATCGAGTCATACGAAATGGTCACATGTCCGAGTCATGACTCTCGGCTCATTGTCCAAGTCCAATAATATAAGTAAAAGTCATAAAATAATACATCTCCGTCCAAACAATCTCAAACCACGTGCTACAACATGAGGGTCCGACTACGGCACCCGACTAACCTATCTCCGTCAATCTAAGTGACCGTCTCACAATCGGTCCCCAATATCTCTTTTCGTCAACAACTTCACAATATCACAATAATTCCCTTGTCGAGACCACAAAAGGTCTCGACCCAACAAAAGCATTCGGCCGAAAATATAATGCCACAACAATGTCAATATTATGTTCACAAATATTACAAGAAATAACATCAACAAAGTTAATGTTCGGGTCGGTTTACCAAGCCAAACCCGAGCCCTCGACTCACTTGAGTCACGGCTCAATACCACGAGTCACAAGGACTTGAACCAAACAACCATGGGTCGCAAAAATAAGCTCCAACGAGCACCCTCAAACTGCCATTCGACCACTTGGGTCGCGGCATCAATAACCATATACGACCATGAGGCCTCGACTCCATCGAGTCGAACCAAGATCAACCATAAACAACATGATAACCATAATTTCCAAGCCACAATGAGCAAGATAACAAGCCATAGGCTCGAATCCCACAACAAGCCGTGAGCCTTCGACTCACGGTTCGTTCGAACCCACAAGAAAAACTAAACCCCGGATACCAAACCATTAGAAAACGTAGTTTCATCAAAAACCCATAAATATATCACGTTTTAAATTGAAAACCCACTCGGATCTCATCAATTCGTGACCCTTGGTCACGATTCGAACCACAAATCGAGTCAAAACTCGACCTACCTTCCAAAACAATACCAAATCGAAGAGCACTCAAGAAAATAACAAGAAGGTGATGATGAACTCGTGATTATTTTGATTCGAATTGGTGTTAATGTAAGGATTAGGGCGCGTGTAGGGGTAGATCGGATAGAGGATGAGATGGGGAGTCTATTGGTGGTGGTCGTGTGGTGTGGGGGTCGGCGGTGGAGCAGTGGTGGTGGCCGGAAGTTGGGGTCGGCTAGGGTTAGGAGATGGGGAAGAAGATGGAGGTGAGAGGGATGGGAGGTTGTGTTTGCTTGTTGTGTACCGAAAACCACAAGGACCATATTTTGTAGTTAACTCTTTTTATTATTTTTTTTTGAAAGTTATTAATAATAATAATAATAATAATAATAATAATAATAATAATAATAATAATAATAATAATAATAATAATAATAATAATAATAATATTACTACGGTGTGGAGCGGGTAACGCGGGTAAATGTCAAAACATGTGGCCCGAACCCGAACTCATTTCAAAACTTCAATATCTCTCGAAAACATCTCGTAACTAATTAAAAATATAGTCAGACTCGTTAAGACGAATCATAAACTTTCGTTAGGTAATCCTAGTGCCAAAGTCAACGTAGTACCAAGTGAGAATTCAAATATACATCACCGAACATTAAATCAAAAATGAATTATGAACATAATTCACGAATTCCATAACGTCATTAATTAAAAATATCCATAAAATAGGTCTTACAAGTTCGTTGTGAAATAAAAATTATAAACGAACTTTAATCGTAATGCGGGTTTTTAAAATAGCTCCCTAAACTGCCGGTTGTCACACGTGCACCCTCATTTTTAATATTAATAAGTTCTTCTTTCTCAATAGCACAAGTTAAAGCGCCGTTAAAATAATATCACTCATCCGATTACGCAAATCACTTTTAATGAGCATCATTTTAGAAAAGCATCTTTCAACCGTAGCGGTAGCAACAGGCAAGACTAAAACCAACTTCATTTAAGCACTACTTTTCATATATATTGTAAATCCGACAACAATAAAAATGCCCCATGACAACACAATTGGGGTACTATTCATATTCTAATATATTGTTGACTATCACTTAAACTTGTTATCCGTATTCGGCTTATAGTTATTCACTTATTCTTATTGCCCTAAGCCCTTATTGATGATGATAGACTATACGGAACCAACAAATTAGTCAAGATTTCATAAAACCAATCAAAACATGAAAACTTTAAAAGACATAATAAACAAATGAAAGATATATGTTACGACTTACGAACATGTTTCATCTTTGTGGTGTTGGTTCAATTTTGGATTTTATAAATTGTTACGATGATGAATAAACTTGTTCCATTAAAAAACCTATTTCATGGGCTTTTGCGCTTTAATTTATCAAACTTGTTTCATATTTGGGCTTTTACAAAATTTTATATTTATTTTTTATTTGTAAGTATACGAACTAAATAATACTAGAGACATATTTTAATGCACCGGGTGCATTTAAGATACATTTAGGAAAAATCGACAATTTTTTCAAAAATTAACACTATATCGAAAAAATCCATGGGGTGCACGTGCACCCGCGCGCACCCCCTTGGCTCCGTCCCTGCCTATATTACAGGCTTGAATTCGAGCAGTGAGATGTTTTATGTCTATTTTACGTAAGTGGGGAAGAGGAGAAAAAAAAACCTTGTTATTTGTGTTTGCCAAACAATATATAATATGCAAATAGTATTCACTACAAAATATTGGCTACCGCATCCATGCTATCAGTCGAGTACATACAAATCCTATAAACTCTTACGAAGACTGAAAAACTATATATAAGAATCAAAACACAGTCGAGTATATGCTACTTGTGTGTTCAATAAAAACAAGTATATATAATATGCTTCTTCAAAGTTCATCAAAGTATCATAGACGATTAAAAAAAATGTATGTTGCTTATTTTTAACTCGAGAATAAATAAAATTATTTGAGAATAAAACTTAAGGATGTGGCCAGGCTAAGCATGGTTTCCTATTACCGTTAGGTCACAAGTTCGACCCTTTATAGATGTCCCACTTTTTTTTTTTACTCATTGTGGTCAAGTGGGAAATTTGATAGATATGCTTTTTCTCTTCATATTGCTTTCGTATCAAGCTTTGTTAGATAACATATGTTTTTGTAATATGTGTGTTTGTGAAACCGATAACGTGCAAATACTATGTATTTTCGATTCACTACAGAAAATGGTATAACTTTGACCACAAATATATTTTTTTATTATATAATACTTGATAAAAAATTATATCATTGAAAAGTAGACTTAAAACCCAATCAAGGTCAAAGTTGAAGAAAAAGACTAAAAAAGTCAATACTAGACAATAAATTTGGGACGGAGGGAGTAATATATTTGTAGTGGTTGTTAGAAATAACACATGCGTGCAGGTACATAAGAAGCAATTTGTTTAGTCACTTCTGTAGTTTAGCGTTTTTGCTTTGTACAAATTTTTTAGATCAGAGATTAAGCTGAAAACAACCATAAAGTAGGATTCTATTTTTGGATTATAGGTATTAGTCATTCCGTGACGCGTTTGTAATTCTGCCAGCTTATAGTTAACTTAAGAATTATAACTTTATCCTCGGATCATCGCCTAAAGCCTCACTATTTCTCTCAATCTAATCAATGCTTTCTATGCCTGTGTCATTCCCGGGAAAATGTTTCAAAATAAATCGGAGATGTATTGTTGACTTTTAACGGTCATAGATACAAATTTCCATTCCTCAAAGTTGGATGACCATGTATTTAGTTTTGTACATAATAGTATAATACAGATAAATACACCACTCCTAATACAGACATAACAAAAAGTATATAAAGGTCTGATATTCGCATCCGCCACTGGTGCTTCAGCTGCAGACGGCATCGCAATGGCAAGTGTCGTTGTGTATCGTTTCTGATACTCTTCAGCTTGTTCAACCTACACCAGCTCACGATATGTTGCATAAAATTGTACCGGTCTGGGGTTTTTTCCCTTCAAAAACCAAACCGAATCGAACCGGTTTTTGTTCAAAACCGGTTCTTGACTGTTGACCAAAAACCGGTCCGTTTTTCAAACCCGAACCAATTTGTGAAAAAAACCAAAAATGTACACCTCTAACTAGCATTCAAAGAAAAGGATGGGCCTGATGTTAAATGATAAAAGACAGATTAGAAATGGTTAATCTCCCAAGAAGGAGATAGAGAAAACGAGATGATAAAGCCCTTTAAGCAAGCAAGACTCCAAGAAAACTAGAGAGAAACTAAGGGTGCATTTAGTTGGTGAAATTTTCTCATTTTTCTAGGAAATTTTTCATGTGAAAATGAAAAAATTGAAAATCCAATTAGTAACACTTTTTTCCTACATTTTTCAAAAAAAAAAAAAAAAAAAAAAAAAAAAAAAAAAAAAAAAAAAAAAACTCATTTTCTAAATTTTAACTAAAAAATTGAAAAGCACATTCTACTATCTTCACTTATTTCTTTCTGAAAAAAAAAATAAAAAAAGAAAAAAAAACACCATTCTACCCCTAATCTCTCGTGTCATCTACCGCCCATCGTCGCCGCCGTCGCAATTTGAGGTAATTTTCTCATCATTTTTTAGAAAGGAAATATATATCCAACTAAACGGGTTTTCAAAATTTTAAAATTTTCTCCAGAGAAAAAAAATCATTCCCTTCTCAAAGAATTTAAAAACGAAAAAAAGAGAAAATATTTTATACAACTAAACGGCACCTAAGACTTTAATCAATTTTCTTCTTAACTTCAACTAAAGCGATGGTTACATATTTATAATGTAATAAGTAACTGCCAACTCTAACTTACGGGCGGAGCCAGGATTTAAAGTTAAGGGGGGCCGGGCCACACTCTATAGTGACAAAACAAAGTCGATTTTTTGTTTTCTTAAATGGAATTGATAGTTCTTTTATCCTAATTAGTGATTAAAAGGTCCAAATTTAAGTACTCTAATTGTTTTAGGCCCAACAAGTGTAAGATAACTAACAAAGTGCATCATATACAAAAAAGAAAATTGTGAATATAGATTTTCAACTTTAATGCTTCGAGTCATAATAATAGTTTACATTGAAAATTTAAATCTTGAATAGAAATTTTTTGAAAGCATATGATACATAAGGCTTCAAGTAGGATCGTTTTGTGAATTTCGAAAGCCCTGTGCTAAAATCAAAATCTGAAATATGACCTTTATTAAGAAAAAAAATAAAGTTTAACTATTCAATAGAGATATGACTTATTTTACTTCAGTTTTACTTTATATCTTTAATAGCATTAGAAAATTGTTTGTTTTTGTTTTTTTTTCCTTCGTTATTAATATATAAACTATTTTGATTTTCAAAATATATAAAATATTAACGCTAAAATATAACAAAGTAAGTAGTAGTTAAGGAAATTCAAAGAATATGTCAAATATTGTTGTCATTTTGGGCCTTCAATACCGAGGGTTTTGAACTAATTTATATATATAACATGAAGGTTGAATTTAACAACTATTAAAGTTTTAAAGGGTGAAAGTGTAACTTTATATAATAATAAGGAGTGGTCCCGCAAGCAATAACCTTCTCTTTCACTGTCCATCTTCTTCATCAGTTTGTTTATTACAACCTCCATTAAAGCACATATACAAGTATAAAATAAATGGTAAAAATTATACCACGAAACACCAGTTAACCAAAGATGAATATCACATATCACAGTATGTTAGCTTGTTAGGGGATGCCGATTACACGTATTCCTTAAACTCAAGGCGATGAACCTATATTACATCCAGGGGTGGCTCAAGGGTAAAGGGGTGGCTCAAGGGTAAAGCTACTAAAGCTATCGCTTTAGGCCCCCGATTTTATAAATCACCATCATGTATAAAGTCATTAAATATGTTCTTCAGCATCGCCTTTAGGGCCCCGATATTTTTAAGCCGAAACTGCATCTACATTTATCTTTGTTCTTTAAGCCCAAAGTTTATTAGATACTAAGTCCATCATTTTAGTTTTATGAAAATGATCTAGATTGTCTTTTGGGGCAAGGGAAAACAGTTAGTTAAACTCATTTTAGTAATTTTTAGGCCCCTGGTTTACTAAAATACATGATACAAGTTAGAATTTGAGGTCACATCTAGTTTTATTTTTATTCTTTAGGCATACGGACAATCAAATACAAAGTCCATCATTTTGCTTTTATAAAACGGACCAAGATCATCTTTTAAGGTAATGGAAAAAATGAACTAAGCTCATTATTGTAATCCAATTCTTAAAGACCGGAGTAATAGATAGGGTTGTAAATGAACGAAAAGCTCGACGGTCTATTTGTGAATTCTCTTTTGATCATGTATTCTTTGTACTTTTTGTTTAATGTGTTAATAAATGAATATGAAGAAACTTTTTTCTTATCTAATGAGCACGAGCATAATTTTTCTTTCGTTTAATTGTTTTAAGTATTCATGTAGGGTTTGTTTGATTAAATGTTCACGAAAAAACACATACAAGTGCACTCGTGTTGTTCAATTAGTTCGTGTTAGCCCTACTTCTAGATCCCGGAAACAACTACGTTTGGTTTTTCTACTTGTCATTTTGTCTTTCAATGATCAACCGGCTCTTAATCTACTAAGCGTTCTTAGTTTTTCTAGATAGACGTTATATGGACAATTTTACTAAAATCATAGCAAATAATAAAAAGGCCCCATTTTTAAACTTTGCTTTAGGCCTCGGTAAGGATTGAGCCACCCCTGATTACATCAACCTTATTGGGTTCATTAGGGGGGGGGGGGGGGGGGGGGGCTAGCACCCGCTAGCCACCCCTGCCTCCGCCTCCCCACTAAGTACCCACTGTAACCTACATGAAACTTGCATTGCATGAGAAAATGTAAACGTGCATGGAATACTAAAACAATTATTTTGACTAGGTCATTCAGTCACCCACGATAACATTGTGCACATTCAGATACATATCATTAAACAACAGCACATAACAATAAGCATTAAGATGGCACGTTTTCCACTAGCTAGATGATTATTCAAGTGCAGGTTCACTGGCCATTTGGTCTCATAATCAAATCATCAAGTAGGTGGTGGGCAGATAACGCAATGCTAAATGGCAAACAATATCAATGTTTTCAAAATCGGGTTTTAAATCGACCCGGTCGAGTCACCGGGCACCGGGTCAACCGGTTCGACCGCCGGGTCAACCTGTTTGACCACCGGATCAACCCGGTTTTTATAAAAAAAAAATGAAAAAACCAAACCCGGCCGGGTTTCAATATCCGGGTTGACCCGGGTCACTCAAAACCCGACGGGTCTAACCGGTTAACCAGGGTTTTTTACCCATTTTTGTGGCCGGGCACCGGTCCGACCAGTTGAACCGGCCGGTTCGACCCGGGTTTGAAAACATTGAACAATATAATGTTACTTGAAAACCTACATACAACCTGCTCATACTTTTAGTTTGGTATGTGCAACTAATTAGTTTCCTCTAAATCACAAACATCTGAAAGACAAGTTAGACATACTAATAGTCAAGTATATGTTACAATATTGTTTAACAAAAGAAATACAGTATCATACAACATTAGTACTCATATGATATCCCATTGCCATCATTGTATTTATACAATAACCTTTATATACTAGTTTATAGTATAAAAACTAAGAAAATGTGTGTTGCCATCATACTTCAAAAAACAGCTCAAGAATTTCAACATATGAAATGAAAAATGCTACAAAAAACCCAAAAGTACAGACGCACAGTCCTTGTCACTTGAATCTACAGTTCTATATGCTTGCATAATAATCAAAATAACAAAAAAACTTAGTGAACAGCCATTGATTAAGGTCAACATTATTAATACATGATCGCCTAGTGACCAAGTAAAACTTTTTATGAAATACTAACAACAATAACCCAAATAGACAAACCACAAGCATCATAATTCAAAAGCTTATATACGACTGCATAACTTAAAAGGTCCCAGCTCCACCGCACCCCAAACTCCTATACCTGCATAACAAATTGTTTTTGAGCAAGAAAATTATTGAGCAAGGCATTTTGCAAAAATTGATTAAATAAGAAAACATATGAAATATCGTAGCTTTCATTATCTAACATCATTTCCCAATATATACATATCTTCTTTTGTTTCGCGCCAAGATCATGTGCTCCCCTGCATCAGCAATTGCATTGAACCACTTGACTTTTCTTGTAGACAACATGCAATATCCCATCACCAATCCGACTAATGTTCCACATCCATATCCCAACATAACCACTTCCCACGTAAATCCACTCTCCTCCTCGTCATCATATTCTCCATCATCTTCAACTTGTGAGGAACTTTGATGTTCACGTTTGGGCAATGGAGACCCATAGAGACCAGAATTCCCTCCAAAAGAAGTGCTAAATGTGCTGAACTGTGGTCCTTCTGGAATGCGTCCCACAAGATTGTTTTGCGAGAGATTTAACACTTCAAGGGTGGTGATGCGTGCAAGACTTTGTGGAATCTCTCCTGAGAGTTGGTTCCAAGATAGGTCTAATGATTCAATTTCACAAAGATTTCCAAGAGAATGTGGGATTCGACCATTGAGGTTGTTGTGGGATAAGTTGAGCACTTTCAAAGAACTCAGATCTCCGATGATATTTGGTATCTCCCTATCGAAATAATTGTTTGATAGATCAATAATTGTTAGGCTAACAATAAGTTTCGGAATATGTCGATCCACCCCTTTCATCGCAACAACGAAGGAGTAAAATGAGTTAGGAAATACACTCATGATCAAATATTCTGGTTGTGTGCTGTTTTTCACCATATTCTTCATGGAATTGAAATTTTGAAAATATTTTGCAGGGAGTTGCCCTACAAACCCATTATAAGACAAGTCAAGAACTTGAATATTTGGAAACGGGAACTCCACATCAGAAGAGAGTTGAATTTGGCCATGAAATCTGTTTGATTTGAGGACAAGAACCCTCAAATATGGAAGATCACCTAACCATCCAGGGAATGTACCATTCAAATGGTTGTTTCCCAAATCAACTACTTTCAAGGATTGACATCTGGACAAGGAAATCGGAACCTCACCTTCTAATTGATTTCCTTTTAAAACAAGCCCCTGTAACTCTTTACAGACATCATATAAACTAGGAATCGTTCCTTGAAAGCTATTGTTCCCCATATCTATCATTTGAAGAGATGAGCTGATATTTCCAAAGCATTGTGGAATCGATCCACCAAAGCGATTATTCGACATATCCAAATACCATAGTTTGCTCATGTTGCAAATTGATTGGGGGAATGGCCCCTCAATCAAGTTGGACCGGAGATATAGTTGTCGTAGTGCATACCATTGAAATTGTGGCAAGCCTGTTATGAAGTTATGTGAGAGATTCAAATATTGCAACCCATAATTAGTACTTCCTATCTCCCCTGCCCAATGAGGAATTTGGCCATGGATTTCATTGCTAGAGAGATCTAAGTGATAAAGTTGTTTCATGGCTTGAAATGAATTCGGAAACACCTTTAGCTTGCAAGAGGCCAATCCTAAGTAAATAAAATCAGGGTTGACATAATGATTGGCATTCTTTGTGGTAACAGCGAAACCGCTGTATGAGAGATCGAGAGATTCAAGGTTTGTGAGGCTGGATAACAGTGTATCCAACTCGAATTCACCACTAAAATTATTATTTGAAAGTTCTAGAGAAGTGAGGTTGGTGAGTTGTCGAAATGTTTGCACATCAATTTGGCCGGCTAACTGATTGTAACCGAGGTATAACTTTTTTAATGATGGAAGAGCAAATGATTCGAAAGGTACATTTCCACTAAACATGTTATCATATAGACAGAGATATTCTAAAGAGGGGGAATTAAACAGCCAAGATGGCAATGTCCCATTAAGTTTGTTAAACGATAAATCCAGATAAGTAAGGTGCGTTAGGTTGAAGAGGGAGCTGCCAGGATGAATTGTACCTTGTAGCTTTCCGCAAGTGAGATCGAGACCGATGACATCACCGGTGGAGTCGTCGCAACTAACACCATCCCAGTTACAACAATCTGTACTTGTGTTCCAGCTCATCATTTTTGGATGATAATCAGAACCATCGTAACAGTACTCATTTGGGTAATTGATGGATGAAAGGTTATGTTTAAAAAGAAGCAAAGCTTCACTCTGATTCTCAGGGCATTTTTTAATCCTATTTAAGAAAGCAGGAGAAGCAAAGAGGGTGAAAAAATAGATAAAGAAAAAGATAGTAATAAACAGTTTTGAATTAATCATTGTGTTTCACAAGTATATGAAAATGTGTTTGGTCTTGGCTTTATTTATAGACGTAGTATATCAAAATTGATAGGCTCTAAACTTTAAATGCTGTTGTTAGACTTTCAAAGTAAAACACATTTCGGTCTACAACTCTTTTGTCACTCCTTTCCTTCATCTTTCCTTCATCAGCTGGCCCTTTTAATGTTTCGGGCATTTATACGCAAATGCCATGTAACATAAACTATTGGTTCAGAAACATGAATTGCTTCATAAATCAAATTCACAAGTATATCTGTAACATAAATTTGACTTTATAATTCACAGACTGTTATGGGTTAGGAACAAGGGACTTAATTAAAGCGATTTAATGCACTACTTTTAAATCAAAAACCAACAAAGATTGAACACCCAGTGATCTCTTTCGGTATGATTTATGCCTTATATGTGTATTTTTTTTAATTGGCCAAGTGTTCACAGAGCCAAAGCTGTGCGGAACTGCAGCATCCACAAGGCTACTTTCATTATGAAAAACCGGGCTTGAAGTGAAATCTCCTCCAACCAAACATGGAGCAAGCCAAAGCCAGACTTTGCATGTGATAACTTTTCCTCAATCAGAAGAAACTCTTCCTATAATAACGAAAGACTCCACAGAGGGTCTTTTTATTTGTCGATAAGTAATACCCAAACATCAAATTCTAACAATTACAGATATTCTGTGGATCCTGACAATTATAAAATTAGATTGGCTAAAGAAATACCAATGCGTTATTGACTGAACGCAAGCAATCATTAGTCTTTAACATTAAAAGGATCACACGTGGCAGTTTATGCAGAAGTTGCGTGATTTGAGGAAATAGAGGGAAGCATACATCTGCAAAACAAGAAAAAGGTTCCATAAGTCAATAGAGCCATAACACTTGGGTATTAAGATACAGATGCTCAATTTTCATAACCAAGAGAATGAAACTAGAGCATTTGAAAAAACTACATGTTTACCCCCAACAACAACTTGTATTTGAGAGCCAGCTTTAATCAATCACCTAATGGACAGTGTCATTGCAGCCTACGTGCTACATATATTGTTGCTAAGAATAAAACGTCATGTTTACCCCTAACAACAACATGTATTTGAGAGCCGATTTAGACTAATTAGCTAAAAAAACATATACTTGACTTTAAACCTAGATATAAATTGATTACTTTTGGCATGAAATCGGCTAATTATGAGAAGACTTGGTCCTTTTTGTTGTTAATGTGGTATCTGTGTGTATCAAAATATAGTAAAATATGCTGAAAATGTGTACGTAAAAAGGATGTTCCTCGCCTATAGTTTGCGAGTTTTATTGTTTAATTTACTCCCCTTGTACTTTAGAGTTTAGACGCATCATAATCGAGGGTCGGTCTTGTGGTCGGCCGCCCCCTTGAACGCGTAGAGAAAATATGAGGAATATAAAGTCGGGGTAAATGCATTAGTAGCAAAAGGTCGGAAAATACCAGAGGACGGATGGACCATGCAAGATGGAACACCATCGCCAAGAAATAACCCAAGAGACCATCCTAGCATGATTCAGGTAAATTATCAATTTACCCTGTCCTACGTTATCGCTAATTGCTTATTACTCATCCAAAAGGTCAAAATTACCCTTTCAAAAGTCAACTGAGATGCTTATCTGTTACCTGCTTTTTTGTTGCATATATAATGTGATTGGTGGTTTAGATAAGGACTATTAAATACCCTGTTTGTTTGATTGGGTTGTGACTTGCTGTCAATATAATGCACCATTTGCTTTTGAACCCTGAAACATTTAAGTATTTCCACAACCAACTAATTAAGAATGCAAGTATAGGACGTTCACACGTTTTTGAGGTTATTGTTACACTTGGGAACTCAATGTTGTTGACGGTTAGCTTAATTGTTTTTTTTGGTTAAAATGTCAAAAGACCCGGTTAGCTTAAATGTTTGAGGAAATGGTAGTCGCAAGTCACGGAAAGTTGTCACTTTGATTGGACATTATATACTTTTGGACAAAGCTTATCTTTTCTTAGATTAATGGTATTAATCTATACTACTATACTAGCCGGGTACCCGCGCGTTGCGGCGGCGGGTACCCGTGTAATTGAATTCCGGCATTAAACTATCAACGCTTATGACAATTTTTAAAGACATAAGTTTATGATTTATTGTCTACCTGATAATATTAGTGTAAAAAAAAAAAAAAAAAAAAAAAAAAAAAAAAAAAAAAAAAAGCGATTCAAAATTACATATAAAATAGAATGATAATAATTAATTGTTGTAAATAGTACCATGAGTCCATGGCGATAGAACAATGTCACCGGTATAAAAAGTTACTATATATTAATATGCGATTTGTGACTTATACAAAATAGTTGATTGTTGTAAAACGATTTTTTTTTCTTTTTTTTTTTTTTTTTTTTTTTTTTTTTTTTTTTTTGTTATCTCGACTCGAGCATAGATGACTCCAAGATGCTCATTTTTAACAACATTAACAAATTATGTCTTTAATCACCAAATAACTTGTTCACCTCTAAATGATCATTTTTATACTTAAAAGAATAATCAATATTTTAATTATCATAAAATTTTCAAAATTGTAACGGAAACTTAGTTGTATGACATTAGTTTTTCCGTTAAATAAGATAAATCATAATAATGTGAATAATATTAGTAACTTGCTTATGTTTAGTCTAAGTAACATAAATTCTCAATATGGCCATAAGATATATTTTGATTATCAATGTAACATCAATTTATTGGCGTAAGATAACTAAGATACAGCATACTTGTACCATATTTAAGATAGTTGCATGTTTTTATTAACGAATATTAGTTCTTTTTTTTATAGTTACAATGAGTATAACTGTATATGCAATTGTAATTACCCACCAAATAAGCCCTTAAATTAACATGACTTGTTTTCATTTGAAATTTGAATATAATCAAGCAACCACTCAATCTCTAGGTCTTCTAGAATTCAAGGATATGTTTGGCGCAAAGTTTTTTGGAGCTTTTTGTGCGATGAGCGGTAAGTAATGAGCTTTTTTATTTTTAGTGTTTCGTTTGGCAAAAGAGAGGTGAACTTTGCTACTTTTTAGGAATGCTCATTTTTCTTATACTTTTTTAAGGCTATGTTTGGGTAAAGTAGCTGCGAGCAGTAGCATTGAGCAGTAGTAGTGAGCAGTAGCCAAAAAAGCTCACAGCTTTATAAAGAAGCATTGGGAAAATGAGCTTTCTTAAAAAATAGCAAAGCCCACACAGCTCTCATGCCAAACAAACATCAAAAATAAAAAAACTCATTCTCACCGCTCATTACCCCAAAAAGCTCCAAAAAAACTCCGCGCCAAACATAGCCTAAGAAGCTGTGAGCGATGAACATTTAGCTGTGGCTACAGCTACCACTCACAGCTCACTGCTACTTTTGACAAACATATCCCAAGTCAAATGTCTCAACTACCCACTTTTGAAAGGTTTATTTTAGATTTCAATGAGATTGTTTATCTATGTATACGCAGGTCAAAGTATTATTCTTGCTTTACTTTACTGTAGTTTTTAACTTTTTATTGCTCGGATTTTGAGATTTCAAATCTTGTCAAATCTTCACAACGCTGGGCTTTAAATTTATCCCGAATGTTTTCCATTACAAGATTATAAATCTGACTCATGAAAGATATAGGTGATACTAAATTACAATGTTGGTGCACTTCCAATTTGATCTAGTTTTAAAATCTCTACTACTAAAAGTCTAAAATTGATAGTTAAATATGAATCAACGAAAATTAAATTAACTAAAACTAATTGAAATAAACTTAAAGTCAATCAATGAGGTCATGAATATAATTTTCACCTATACATAATACACAAGATATGATAATACTATCGCAAAACACAAGATCTAACCAATAAAACACAGGATTAGTAATAGGAACCCATCAAAAAATCATAACAAATAGAAAAATTCTTTTTAGAAGTAGAATTAGATCTACAATCAAAAAATCATACTAAGCAGTCACGGGTATCAAAATTCCCAAACACAAAAATGATAATCAGCTTCATGGGTATCATCAAATCTAAGATTAACCTAAAAGTCGAAGAAGCAATGTCCAAAATGAACTCAAGCATCATTTTAGATTTATTACTAAACACACAAAACACCATTAAAACACACCTTTGGCCCAGAAGCTGATGTAACACAAATTATATACATAATACACACATTATTCACCATCGGTTCACCAACACCGCCGCAAAAACAAAAACGATCAGTGCCTCAAAAACAGAACTCGAAAGATCAAAAAACAAATGCAAGATTTTCGGACAAAAAACTTTGTCATCGGCCTTAAAAGTTAATAACATATCTCGAAGTATCTAAAACCACCAAGCCCACCGCGAGATGATGGCTATGAACAACCGAAATCACCTAAACCACCAAAAGATGGTGGCAGTTTAGATGATGGCGGCGACGACCGTTGTTTGAGAGAGATTTGGTGTGTGTTTGTTGCTTTTTATTCTCTACGATGGTAAATGGGCTGTTACAAGTAATATTAAATGGGCTGTTACAAGTAGTATTAAATGGGCTTTTACGAGTAGTATTAAATGGGCTGCATCATTAGTCGAACTGTTACCAATTTAGATCTAAATGCACTTAAATTTCTAGCTTTTAGTTACATTACATGTGTGAGTCAATTCTTTCCATTATAAGTAAGATGTTGAATCTGAATTTTTAAGCCTTCTATTAATAGCATGTCCCAAATGCATTATAAAGTAGTATGGATAATGCATGGATAAACCAAGCCTAACTGTTAACCAAAAATTAAGATAAGGAGCTCCAATCATGAGGTGACATGTGTCACTTCTCAACTAACTCCAATCCTAACTCCTAACCAAAAATTAAGATAAGGAGCTCTAATAATAAGGTGACATGTGTCACTTCCCAACTTAAAATTTATCTTTATTTTCAAATTGAAATATCTTTTTATCTATTTATTTTTTTTGTTATCTAATTTCATCATATTTTCTAAAATTTTGTGCTCTTTAATTCAACATCCATTTTGATATATTTTTATAAGTTTTTAGTTTTGTAGATTTTTAGTGGGTTTTTTATTCAAAATTTTACAACTTTAACCTTTATTTCAATCAATACAATCTTGATTCGTTAAAATCATATACTTTTGGGTGAGTGTTTGACAGGAAAGAGATTGCGAGGATCTTTCTATATACGGTAATAATGATGTCACGAGAAAGCTACGGAAAACCAAACAAACACATATACGTTCGGAGTGTTGTGAAACGAATTCACTAAGCGGGTAGGGAATTGCGGGGAGAGTTGGGCTAGCAATTCATTACTAACCATGTTACTATATTTTTCGCCGCAGCTGTGCGCGGGTATCCGACTAGTAATTTAAATATGTATTTAAAAAGCATGTACTACTACATTGAGTTACCGGAGCACTTGAAGTGAGTTGTCAAGATTATGACTGGAATTTGTTTTAATATTCTTATTTGCGTGTTCTTAACCAAACTGTTAATCATACTTTGCTTTTTAACGTGTATCAAATACGTACTTACTTTCGGTATGTGAATGGCTGGTTAGTCAAAGGACATCCTTACATGAATTAAGTCATAGCAAAAAAGACTAACTTTGAATTGGTCCTAATACCAGGGACTAAATTTGCCAAAGTTTGAAACTTTATATTTTGAGAAAATAAAGTTTAATACTGTACATAAGTCAATAAGCTTGAACCTGCATATTTAAGGTAGAATGATGAGGACTTATCGTATGTTTGTAGCTTGACAAATTTTCCTACTACAAGGTATAAATGACAACTTGTTCTCAAATTCGTGTGTTTTGGCTTACTAATTATGGGCAAAGCCTAATGATTAGGCCTTTATGCCAATTATACATGATAATGTGAACATATGATTTTTGAGAAATCATCAAGAACCTTAGTAATCATGTATAAATGATTAGACAAGTGACGGGTAGCTTATTTAGATGTTGTAACACATGTTAATTTTCAGAAATAGTGTTGGTATGGTTTGACAATATGTCAGAAAATGTTGAATCTGCTGATGGGTCACATGCGGCTGAAGACACTGTTAGTACTAGTCACGATGGTGTGACACCAGATGCCGAGTCTGCTGATATGGGAATACCAACTGCCAGTGGGATGTCAAATGGCATTGATTTGGAACGAAATCTCGAATCTAATGATGGGTCACATGCTGTTGAGCACCCTGTTGGGACTAGTCCGGATGGTGTGGCACCACATGCCAAGTCTATTGAGATGGGAATAACAGCTGAAAAGGGGATGTCAACCGGGAATTGTATGGAACCAAATCTCGAACCTGTTGATGGGTCACATGCTGTTGGTGACCCTAATGCGTCAGGTCCCATTGACGTGGCCCCGCATATCGAGTCTAATGAGTTAGGAATTCCAGCTGTAGAATGCAACAAAGAGAATATGGATGATGTTACTGTGAGGGCTGGCACATCGCAAGGTGTTGAAGACCATAATTTAACATCTGGTTCGAGTAGCAGTAGTTCATCTTCATCTTCTGCAGATGTAGCACTTGCTGTTTCAGATCATTCAGTACCACCAATTCATGTAGGTTATCCACATTTTTACTTTCTAATTTTTGCATCTTTCATCTAATCTTGCAAATTAAATTTGACCAATTTCATATGCCTCGGCATAGTAAATACTGACTTGTTTGGTTTTTTAGGATATTCAAAGTGAGTGTCTTCAAGTTCAACAACCTCCGGACAGTGGGATTCAAAGATCAAGAAGTGCAACCTAAGTCTACTCCAGTAGTTCAAATTGAAGATAATAATCTACAACCTATAGACATGGTGGAAGATGATCAAACAATTATAGATAATTCATCACCGGATCCTCACAATGAACCAGTTGTGGCTGCTGAGACACCCATTACTGAAGAACTGTCAGCCACTCGTCCAACAAGTGAGGTTTTGGCTCAAACCACTTCTGAACCTATTGTTGCTGCTGAGACTCCCATTACTGAACCTATGGTTGTTGCTGAGGCACCCATCACTCCACACAACCTAATGCAAAATGCTTCACAGCTCGAACGAATGTCTGTTCTTCAACGGAATGGTAATTTCAACCATATGGGTTTACGAAGGAATCCCAATGATCCACTTCATTTGGAACTGCAGCGATTACATTCTGAAAAAGAAAACATGGTGAAATTTCATCAAGAGAATGTAAGTCTTGTGTAAAGTAACTCAAACTGTGTTTCTCATGTGTACATTCTCAGCATGGTATTGTATTTGTCTTCATGCAGATGCAAAAGATAGATGTGGACTGTGAATGAGAAATAGCAGAAGTCACTGCTCAGATAAGGTTGAAGTATGGGAATAAGCGTCCAGAAGCAGAGACAGCTTTTGACTCACAAAAGAATGAAGTTGAGAGCAGTATGCACAAAGTAGCTTGGAACAAAGTATTGGCAGCAGCTTTCAGATCCAAGTGCCTGGATCTAATTCCTGGCAATGCAGGACTACAACAAGGTATGCTTATCTGGAATCTTAAATATTCTGTTGTTTGAAATATAGATGCAAATCATAGTGACAAAATCGTTATCTTAGGGTTTCCCATTCTGTGTTCAGATTACAAGTATTTAACTCACCTTATTTATAGACCAGCCTATTTTGGTGCTAATTCCTGTTGTTTGGTTGATTATTTTTCACTCCATTGCCTGAAATTCTGCACTTAGACTTGGTGCTTCTCAATCTAGTTGGTGCTCTGTTATTTTAATGTACCTGTGAAACATAATTACGAGATTAACCTGCTTTGTCCCAAGGAAAGAGCCTGGTTTTCACTTTTGTTTTTTTTCCTAGTAGTTTTCAGACTCAATATTCGTTTGTTGTTTTTGTTTAGTATTTCCAGAAAGTTTCTATACTTGGTAGTTGGTACTGTTGGTAACTTGGTATAGTTGTCCTTTTTATGTAGAAAAAATAAAATAAACCTACTTTTTCTGTTTTTAAGTTGAAAACAACGGACGTGGAACCTAAAAAAATAATAAAAAGTTGGCTATTGTTCTGCGACAAAGGTGATACTTCGGACGACTAATAGGATGTCATTATACTCATTTTTAAATTTAGGGGATATATAGTTGCTCAGATGGTGTTCAATTTTTTTGAAGTTTTGTTTTCAACCTAATCAGATGCTACACCATTTAATAGTTTTTTTTCCCTTTGATTTTATAGTTTTGTACTTCAGTAATTATTTTTTTCCCCATTTAATCAGATGCTACACTATTTTATACTTTTCTTTTGTTTCGTTTGATTTTATAGTTTGTACTACTGTATTTTTAATGCAAGATCCACTTAGCAACTTTTATCAGTTTTTGCATGTGTCTAAATGGTTCTATAAATTATCCAGATATGCGCTTAACCAATAGAGATTTAGCATAACTGTTAACTTTTTGGTTGCTTTTGTACTTGGTTTTTATGTTACACTTTTTTATTTTGGTCTTATATGTTTATAAACTATTCAATATCTTCATAAGTTAACCTTCTTTGCAGCATCTCAAGCTGGATTGATGCAGCAACTTCATAGATTTCCTGGTTCATCTTCTGTGAGGCGCTCACCTGGCCAATCTTCTGGAACCCAGCAGGCACCAACACCACCACCATCAATATCAACAGCAGCAGCACCACCACTGCTGCCAGCAACATCAATGCCACCTCCATCGCTACAGCGAACACAACCACCTCTTCAAATAGTTGACAATCCCTCGGCTCTTTTCTCAAATCCACTGACTAGATATTCACATAATACCAGCCTCAGACCCACCACTACTACACCAATCAGACCACAACCTAACGCCAATCCTATCCCCAACATCCCCTCAACAACCACCACTAACAGAGTACTAACTACTTCCACTACTACACCAATCAGACCACCACCTAATGCCAACCCGATCCCCAACATCCCATCAACAACCACCACTAGCGGAGTACTAACTAGCGCTACTACTACAACAATCAGACCACCACCTAACGCCTACCCTACCCCCTCCATCCCCTCAGCAACCACCTCAACCACCCCTTCTACTGCTATTGCTAGACCACAACCTAATATTTTTCCCATTACCCCCTTGACAACAAGCCCTACTACTAGTAGTAGTAGCAGACCGCCACCTGCTGTCATTCCAATTACTCCCTCCACTACCCCTGCTAGCAGACTGTCAACTAGTGTTACCTCAATTACTATCTCACCAACTACCACTAGCAGACCATCAACGACAGTCACCCCAGTTACTTCCTCAACAACCACCACTAGCATAGCTCCACCTACTGTCACTCCGATTACCACCTCAACCACATCTTCCACCATCAGATTGCCACATGGCTCAAACCATCTTTCTCTATCAACCACACCAATCAGACCAACATTCAGGTTGAGCCCTTTAGACATGTCTGCTGCCAATCTACGAATTAACACCGAAACCCGTGGTCAATCACCGCATAGTCGACCTTTGGTAAACGGTGCAAGTCGTGGTGCACATAAGCTTAGTCATGTTCTTAATAAGCTTCATATAATTGTATGTTCCTAGGCTATAATTCTACTCAAGCGATTTCGAGGTGAGTAACATATTTAAGCGTAGAAACGGGTCCTTGGTAACCCGTTAGTCTGCCACTTTAATTGTGGTATTCACGTTCATGTTCATGTAGTATATTCCAGTTACGAATTCATGGTGTTATAATTATACGTTATGTGCCTAAATGAGTTACTCGTAGTATGTTTATATGTCAATTTTGCTAGATGGGTCGAAACAGCCCCGAATGACCCGTTGGGGTTTAGTTATGCGATTTTAACTCTAATTCCACGATATTACTAGTATAGATGTCCTAAGTGGACGACCGAGCCTTTATATGTTATCTCACTAAGCGTTGTGCTTATGTTGCTTTGTTGTACTTGTTATAGGTGAAGCTAGTGGTAGTGCTACGAAGGGTACGAAGACCGAGAACTAGACCTCGGTGGGATACTTGGGTAATGAGCCTTTTTCCCTACATGCTCTTTTACCAACAAACGCCCTAGGACGTCGTGTTTTGGTTTGTAATTATGTAAACACAGATTTGGTTAATAACTTGATGGTTATGGTTGTGTTTAAAGATCAAAGGGGTGTTTGGCATAGCGCCACTGTAGCTCCAAATGACCCATTTTGATATTGTACGGGTCTAAAGGTTAGCAAAAGGTCGGAAAACACCAGGAAATAACCCGAGAGACCATCCTGGCATGATACAGGTAAATTATCAATTTACCCTTTCCTACGTCAAATGAATTATCTGCTAATTGCTTATTAGTCATCCAAAAGGTCAAAATTAGCCTTTCAAAAGTCATCTGAGATGCTTATCTGCTAACTGCTTTTTAGTTGCTTATATAATCTGATTGGTGGCGTAGATAGGGCTGTCAATAAGATTTCTCATTGGATTGTGACTTGCTGTCAATATAAATGCACCATTTACTTTTGAACCCTGAAACATTATACGATATACTAAAAGTGACTTTTTGCGTAAAAGGCGCCACCCCATTGGTTGCAACATTAGCCTGCTACTGTTACTCCAATTGTAGCCCACTGTAGAAACAACTGTAGCACTCCGTTACAGCATCCCATTTATCCACACACTTCTCCTCAACTCCTAGAAAATTCCAGACCACTTCCTCTCATCAAATCCACCAGCTGATATCACAATGATAAACAAGTGTATTTTGTTTCAGCTTATGCTTCGAGACTCATAGAGGGTGTTTGTTTCGGCTTATATACGGATGATTAGAGGCTATCTCATGTTAATTTTTCGTAACAGGGTGTTTGGATATACGATATAATACTCATGTTAATTTGCAAAAGTCATTTGGATTTGTTTGATGCACACCAACTGTTCAATCAAATGAGAATTTAAAGTAGATGTAACATTCTAAGCTCAATAATTGGCTTTTGATTTTTTCAGTTTTTGTATTTTGATCAGGATGGAAATGGTCGTCTGAATCTTGCTCTGTAAGGATGGCTACATACTAGCGTAACGTTGGTGAGTTTCACGAAGTATTAAAAGCGATGAAAATGACACTTTGTTTTCAGTAGCAGTATAGCATTTATGTTCCTTTGCAAAAAGGAAAAACTCTTAACTTGAGTTTTTATGATAGATTTCTTATTAATCAGTTTATCTGAGATGCAATTTTGACAAATGGTTCCGATTTTGTACATTTAGAAGTCTGCCTATAAAGGGACCGTTTAAGTGGGTTAAACGGGTTAAATGTAGTTTGTCGTTAATTAATTTAGACACAGGCTAATTAAAGTAAGTTGCTCTAATATTAGTTTCTATTTTTGCATATTGATTACCAATTTAGTGGGCTTGAAGACTATGAAAAGGAATCCGTTTTTCTTACTGGCTACGAAGATTCAGAAGATGATAGCCACTATGAGACTGAATATGGTGAGTTGAGCTTCAACTACCACATGAATGACCCCAACGTTGAAGTTTCTACCTTAGAAAACTCGATGGAGGTAGTTTTCCAATATCTTTTGGTTTATGTGGTTTTTTGTTACAGTATGTCGTTCCCTTTTTTTTGTACTAATTTTCTACAGTTAGACAATGCATGCGTCACTTTTCTGAAGTCGGAAGTTGGAGGGCTAAAGCATGACTTGCAGCACGCGAGGTATTTGTGTAAACAACTCTAGAGTCAACTTTCTAATTTTTAACCTGCCTTTCTTGAACTGTGATAAACCATCTTTTTTAAAGTCGTGGGTCTGTAGCGCCTATGTCCTCGGATAAATTAGCGCACCCTGTGGAAGAAAAAAATAAGGATTTTAAGGAGGTATAGAAACCTCTTATCATGTTTGAACAAATAATGGATTTTTCAAAAGAATGAGTATATATTTCTCTTTTGTCCTTTAATTAGCTTTAGCTTTAACTTTAATTTTTTCTTTTATCTTTTTCTTTTTCTAATATAAAGAAAATGTAAGATTACAAAAGCAATGCCCTATGTTTTTTGTTATTAAACATTTAAACAAGACTGAGCTATCTCATGTCATATTTTTGAAACTGCAAAGATACTTGATACTTCCATTGTGGTTTGCCTAATAAGCACTCAAAGCATATTAATATGTTCTCCTTTTCTTTATCTTATGGTAAGTTAAATAACATCGAGGCAACTTTTAGTTTTTTATGAGATTGAATTTTTGTACACACTTAAAAATAAAAGCTTAACTATTTTAAAGTTAAATATTCTCTACAAGTTGTATCAAGAAAGGCTTGATACCAGTTGGTTCTACCTCGAACTCGACTCGAAAAGCTCGATACATCCATAAATAAGTATTTACTTTTAGTGCATTTATAGATTAGCACGTAAAAGCTCGAAAACCTCGACAATTACTTAAGTCGAGTATATATAAGCTCGAGTTCGGCTAGATAAACATTCCAAGCTCACTTTCTAGGCTCAACCAAGAGACTCGATAAAGTTCGACTCGAACTAGCTCGACTCGTTTATACCCCTAAATTCAAATACTTGGTATGTAAATCCCCTTCTTATTTTAACAGTGTGTCAGCTTGTAGCATTCTATGCCACATATTGTACTACTTATTTTTCCTCTATTGATGTTATTATTTTTTCTTCTTGTGAAACATCTGATGAGCAACATTTTATGAATTACAACTAAAGTATACATATTCTTACCTGTTTATCTTATTGAGTCTTTTCTTTTTTAAAAGGAAAAGTAAAATAAAGTAAAAGCTAGTACTACTGCTAAATGTTAGTAATATATGTGGAATAAAGGACAAAAAGAGAAAGAATGCAGATTCTTACCTTAAAAGACCAAACTTAGAATTTTTAACTTTTTTCTTAATCTAACCCCCCCAAGTTTCGTATATGGACTCCAATTCCAAATTTCAAAACCTTGAAAAAATAATTACAGCGGTGCAACATCAGCATCCGCTTCATCTCGTAGATTTGCAGCCTCGTTATCCAGACTATGTAGAATTTAGTGATGACGAGGAGGAGGATAGGGTTTTAAAATGGGATTTCACTCATACATGTAATCAGTGTCACAAAGATATCAACGTGTATCATAGGTATTACTACAAGTGTACTGATTCATGTGATTATGCGCTCCACACACTGCGTGCAAAGCTTCCTTCGGCGCTAATAGTAAAATCCCATGATCCAAGTCATACGCTTACCCTTGAGAAGTGAGGTGATCGGCATGGCTTTTCCTATTGTAGTGTATGTGATAAAGGGGAGCCTGAGAACTAGTGTTATGGGTGTTCAATTTGTGTCAACAGGTCACTTTGTTTTAACATGGTACATGTAAAATGCGCCATGCTTGAAAGAGAAAATCATATCGTACTACTTATTTTTTCTCTATTGATGTTATTATTTTTTCTTCTTTCAATTCTGAAACATCTGCCGAGCAATATTTTATGAATTACAACTAAAGTATACATATTCTTACCTGTATATCTTATTGAGTCTTTTCTTTTCTAAAAGGAAAAGTTAAATAAAGTAAAAGCTAATAGTAATATATGTGGAATAAAGGACATAAAGAGAGAGAATGCAGATTCTTACCTTGAAGACCAAACTTAGAATTTTTTGCTTTTTGCCAACTTAATGGCTATAAAAGCTTGCTCATATCATTTAATCTATATTGTACCCAATTCTGATTTCCATCTTCTTTGTTTGCTCATATCATTTAATCTATATTGTACCCAATTCTTTTTTGTTAATCTATCCCCCAAGTTTCATACATGGACACCATTTCCAAAATTCCAAACCTTGAAAAAATAATTACAGCGATGCAACATCAGCATCCGCTTCAACTCGTAGATTTGCAGCCTCGTTATCCAGACTATGTAGAGTTTAGTGATGACGAGGAGGAGGATAGGGTTATTAAATGGGATTTCAATCATGCATGTAATCTGTGTCACAAAGATATCAATGTGTACCATAGGTATTACTACAAGTGTACTGATTCATGTGATTATGCGCTCCACACACTGTGTGCAAAGCTTCCTGCTGCTCTAATAGTAAAATCCCATGATCCAAGTCATACGCTTACCCTAGAGACGAGGGATAATCGCTATTCTGGTTGTAGTGTATGTTGGAAACAGGAGCGTGTGAACTTGTGTTATGGTTGTTCAATTTGTGGCAGCTCATTTTTTAACATGGTACATGTAAAATGCGCCATGAATGGAAGAGAAAATCATATCATCTATCATCCAAGTCATCCACACCCACTACAGTCTGGTACCTCTAAACCAATTTTGTGTGAATGTGATGCGTGTGGGAAGAAGCATGAAGGTATCTTCTATAATTGTACCACATGTTTTGACCACACCGTCCATATTGAGTGTGCATTCCTCCCCAGAAAGTTACACATTCAACATACTCACCCACTCATTATTTCTTATTCCTCCAAAGATATTACATATGGTAATAAATGCAGGATATGTCGTGAGCCTTTCGATTATCCTAAATATCATTGGAGTTATAAATGTGAAAGTTGCAGGTACTATGTGCATCTAAATTGTGCAACATCTCCCGGAGGTAATAAAAATACGTATAAATTTACTAAATATCTCATGCTTCGAATGATTGAGTGGAATTTTGTTTGATAAGAACCAACATCTTAATATCAACCCACTTTCAATATATCTGCAGGTATAGGCAAAACAATGAAGAATTTCAAAGATGCTGATCATCCTAATCTTGTCAATCTCCCATTCCCCGATCACAAATACAGCATACTACAACACTGTCTTTCCAAAGAATTGGGATCTACAAGTGAAAGGAACCTGAACTATAGCGGTCATCAGCATCAGCATGTGTTAAGTCTGGTAGGCACACAATCCATTGACAGTAAAGGTGCAACAACTTCAAGCGGCGTTAGTTCATTATGTTGTCACGACCCAATGAAAAGGGTTGAACTATTATGTAACGGGTGCGTGAGACCAATCATGGATGTGCCCTTTTACAAATGCTCCATCGAAGACCAAAGTTGCAACTTTGTACTTCATGAGTGGTGCACTCGTTTACCTGCTGAATTGCCAAATCACCCAGGTGACACACACACTCTCACTTTCCTTCCAAAAGTTTCAGAAAATATATTCGGCATTTTCGATTGTAAAATTTGCAAATTAAGTTGCAACGGGTTCGCTTACGGGTGCACCAAATGTCATTACTACATTGACGTTAACTGTGCATTCATCCCCGATGAAATTACACATGAAGCTCACCCCGATCACATTCTTTCACGGTGCAAGGGAAGAATGAAGGAGCCATGCGTTGCATACGGCATTTTTGGAAGTGATATTTATTTTAGTTGTCGATCTTGTGATTTTTACCTACATTCTGAATGTGCTTTATTCTTGCCTGGTATTATAAATCACAAGTTGGACAAGCACCCCATGAGGTTGACATACGGTCCGGTAGAGAACCATAAGAGTGAATACTTTTGTGAAGTTTGTGAGGAAGAGCTTGACCCAAATTGGTGGTTTTATCATTGCCATGAGTGTGCCTACTCTTTACATACTCGTTGTGCTCCGGTGATACTTAACTTCGAAGCAGCCTATAACAATTACAGAAGCGTTTATCAATATTTGAATATTAAGTTTGGGGGAATTTATAATATCGAAGGTCACGAGCACTCTGTATCACTTGCTGTAGGGTCTGACAAAGATGGGAAATGCTCAATCTGTCATGTTGACGTGATAAAATATATAATCATTAAGTGTCAGAGTTGCAAGCTGGCAATGCATTGGTATTGTTGTTAGAGATTGTAATGTGTTTTTTAAGTAAAGTCTCGAATTTGATGCCTTGGTCTCAGCTTGTAATATTTAAGTTTTTGCTTTTTCATGATTTATATTTTCAATAAATCTATTCATATTTAAGTTTTTGCTTTTTCATGTATGTGTTTTCTGGGTGCTATATGTTATCTTAAAGAGGTCATCAAAGTGTTTGATTTAACGCCTTAAAGAAATGTAGTAGCTTAATGATTGTATCGAACTAAACATTTATCTTATAGTTCGATGAGATAGCATTCCAAGAAAGCCTCATGGAGTTGTATTCCTTTCTTGATATAATTACTAGAGAATACTTACCTTTAAATTTATTAAGCTTTCATTTTTAAAGTGTACAAAAATCCAACCTCATAAAAAAAGCAAAAGTCGTCATGATGTTATTTAACTTGCCATATGATAAAGAAAAGGAGAACATAGTATGCTTTTAGTGCTTATTAGGCCAACCACAGTGGAAGTATCAAGTACAAAGTATTTAGTTCTCTGAGTTCGTTAATAATATGCTCGTGTTTTGCCCATCATCTTCTATTTTGGTTTTAAATATTTCATATATCTTTGCAGTTTCAAAAATATGTACTTGAGATAGCTCAATATCTCTTCTTTAATTAGAAAAAATATTGATTGTATCGTGATAGCATTGCTACAAATCACAAATTTTAATTTCAAGTGTACGTTAGGTGACTAGGTTGAGTATTAATCTGAAATTATTGTCTTTACTTCTTTTAGTCTTTTATATATCTTACAGTTTCTTTTTATTATAAAAGAAAAAGATAAAGTTAAAGTTAAAGTTCATAATACTTAAATGGTATATGCAAAATAAAGGAGAAAAGTGAAAAATAAAGCACTATACAAATTCTTACCTTACATGGAAATGATTAGGAAGTTTTAGCTTTTAGCTAACTTAACATAGGTATTACTACAAGTGTACTGATTCATGTGATTATGTGCTCCACAAACTATGTGCACAAAGGAGCTTCCCGGAACGTTATAATTGTAAAATCCCATAGTCTTAAGTCATGAGTTCTCCCTTAATCAGCTATGCGCATACAAGTAGGTTTTGCTATTCATGTCGTACATATATAGATGATGAAGTGTATTGTGGTGGGGTGTCATAGTACCGTCCCTTTTCCTCCTGGTCTCGATCGATGATGAGGATAATAAAATGTTAAAGTCGTCATTGCACCTTCAACTGTGGCTCTTGGTCTGAGATCTTAATGTAAGAAATGATAAGTAATAATTGTCTACATATTAATGTTATCGTGTATGAGATAAAAAAATCTTGTGTTTATGCATAAAAACATCTCGAGCTCACTTTTTTAGTTGATAGAATTCGGCTTGAACGAGCTCGAGTTACTCAACAAAACTCGACTTATTTACAATGCAAATTCCAATACTTAGTACTCCATTTAAATTCCCTACTTATTTTAATAGTGTGTCTTGTAGTATCCTATATCACATATCGTGCTACGTAAGTTTTTTTTTTTTTTTTTTTTTTTTTTTTTTTTTTTTTTTTTTTTGTCATTTTTAAAAGATACTTTTCTAAAAGATAAATGAATGTATGTCTGTCTTCATTCCTCTTGAATGGTAGGTCTCGTGTTCGAGTCCTCATACTCACGCATACTTCTTTTTACTCTATATATTGATGTTATTATTTTGTCTTCTTCTTAACATCTAACCATGAATACTTTTTATGAATTACAACTAATTTATATCAACACAAATGTACATGGAAAAAACCGTGTAGGTTTAAACGTAACGTGATGTGCAAAACATACTTACATACATATCGGTGTACATCAATTCCTTGCCAATTTGTATGTTTTTGTTGCTTAATTTTCAATCGTTAATATACATTTCACCAACGTTTTTATATCCACGGAACGCGGTAGTGTCACTCCCTAAAGTGTTAACATTCCTTGAACAAGTTGTAAAGAAGCAACAAAATCTGATACTATTAAAATAAAGTGGCAAAACATGCTCGATCCAGCAAGAAAACAAAGTCGGAGTTGAAAGCATGGCTCAGATCATACACAACACGTTACACATTCTTATCATCTAGCTAGTTCTCACTATAAAAACCAACCATTGGCATGGGTTTGGTTAGATGCACTGACTACAAGAATGTCCTTATTTGTCATATCATGCCTAAACAACAAATGTGTTGGTTTTGGGTCAGAGCTCATAACTATTACATATGGATTCACCCCAACTTTGGTCATGACTGAATTCTACCCTATCAATAGTGATTGTGGATTGTTGCAACAACTTTGCATTAATTATACACAACCTTATGAAAATTGAAAACTATTAAAATTAAATATGAACATTTTGGAATGCATTGTGGAATTAGTTGGGAACCCGAAGGCACATTATTGTAGTATGCAACCGAGATCTGGAAGTATTAGGAGAATGTCACACTGATGCATCGCAAAATTAGTAGTTATATTTGAAGATGAGTGTTTTTTTATTAAGGTATAACATGAAAATGTATATTATACAAGCACACCAATCTTAAACAATTTTACAAAAGGGAACAATTTTAAAACATTAATAGTTTTTAAGTTTGACATAAAGTTTGATACCAATTTGAAACACTAATAAAACTTGGTTATCATTAGGTGACACAAGTAAATGCTACTTCAATTCAAAATAAAGCATAAGTATCATAGACCAAAACAAAGGAATAAAAGACAATAGTATAGTTGTTATTTTTTCATAAAAATATCAAATGCATTTGAAGCCTATTGAGATAGCGTAGATATACAACATCATGGACAATAAATAAATATTTGAATTTGAGAATTGAACTTGAGAGTGTGGATGGCTTGATGGGTAAGGTTGATATCCTGCAGGTTGTAGGTCTTGAGTTCGAGTCAGAAATATATCCGCCTCCTTTTTTTGTTTTTTCTGTCATTTTTTTTTCTTTCACTTTTGCTCTTTAATTTGTTACCGTGTCTTAACCAGAAGGTAGATTAATAATAACTTCTTCTTTTTCTCAGATAAGTCGTTAGTGACCAATGGCTCGAAGTTTTTTTAAGTCATTTGACCATCTACTGCACTTTTTTCCAGCTAACTCTAACCGGCCTTTCCTTCCGGTGTCTTTCATGCTAACTCCATATGACATAGAACTTCTCTATAAACATGTACTATATAGACATGCTTTAGTTACCAATATGAGTAAATATACATATTTAGTTGAATCATGAAGTACAATCACAAAAGAAAGAAAACATAGAAGTATAAATCATTAGCATATATAAACTCTTAAGAAGAAAAAAATATATAGAAATCAAAAGCATCATGGACCAAAACAAGAAAAGACAAATGTATATATGGTGCTTATTTTTAGCACAAGAACAAATAAATAAATTTGAGAATGTAACACGTAAGTGGGGATGGGTTTATACACAAGCTCGAGTCTTCATACTAGTCTCCATTTTTTTTTTTAATGCCTTCTCAATGTTAAAATGTGTTTTAATAATATTTATAATTCCAATAATTGTTCCTATCGAAAATAAATATGTGATTTGTGGATCATGAGGCTTGTGTTTAAGCATATATCATACACGTTGAAAATTGTATATGAGTGGTCAAGTGATTAAAGTTTGTGAGTTGCGATTATAATCACCGAAACGTAAGGATCTTGAGTTAAACTATATATATAACAACCATGTAAGGCTTACATCAACTTCCTTATACTTTTCTCGATTTGACTATGTGTAGTGGGTTGGTAACAAGAAAATTAAGAAACTACTCGAACCAAAGGTTTAGAGCACTAGGTGCAAAGACAAGCTTCACCCTCTTCATTCGGGCCCCACCATGTCACATCACTAAAACACCTCAACTTCAACTAACTACAACAAACCCCCTTCACCAAACAACAAACCTCAACTTCCTCATTAAAGCCCCACCTCTTACACATTTATTTTTTTATTCATTTCATTAAATAAATTAAATTCATTTCACAAATACTAAAAAATAACAAAAAATACTAATTTTATTTCATCAAATAAAAAAAGTTACAATACGGAAAACAAGATCGCAGGAACAGAAGAGCCGAATGGCGTTGGGCTCAGGGACTTCCACCTGTCCCATCCAGTGAGGACGACTCAAGTGCCTCTTACTCGAGTCAGGAGGGAAACGTGTCGGATGATTCATTTTATTGAATCATAGTTTTTATTATCGTATGGTAGTTTATGCTTTTTAATTTTCGTTTTTAAGTTTAATGTTGTTATCGTATTTGTAAAATAATTGTATGTTGTTTCAAGTTATTTTAATCCTATGTTTAATATAGTTGTATTATTCAAAAAAAATATACGTATAAAAACATATATATACATATACATATACATTTTACAAATAAAAACATACATATACACATACATTTTACATATCACTATTCAAAGTTTAAAAAAAAAAAAAAAAAAAAAAAAAAAAACGAATCAGAAAGCTTGTCAGATTTTCACCTCGCCGTCCCAACGGGGAGTTTGCTTATGGCGAAGAACGGCGAGCACCATATGGTGTGGCGGCGAGCAACGGCTCGCCGTTGTCACTGCCACCTCGGACGGCGAGGGCTGCTTCCCCGTCTGCACCTTGTGCTCTTATACATTAAGACATAAGACTATTAAGCTCGTATTCAACACATGCTTATGTTAAGTTTTTTAAACATGACATATAAAAATTATTATCAACAAGCTCAGCTCGAGCTTTTTAAATAACTATCAAGCAATGATCGAGCGTTAAATTTACAACTCGATCTCAAGCTTCTTTCTAAAACGAGTAGAGCTTTGCTAGACTCGTTTAAAGCTTTGATTAGTATCTAGCATTATTTAAACTCATCGGATTTTTAACGATGTCTCGGCTTGTACTATTTCAAGTTACACATCATACTACAGCACGATTGGCAATTGGCAATCATTAAATTTACATGGTCTTTTTGTCTTTTCTATAAAACTTTCCTTAATAAATAATTGTATTTGAGAAATATGTTTGGTGAGTGATATTGCGTTTTTTGAGTGCGTATCAAAAATATACAAAGTAGACGTGAGTGAATTTACCAATCAACTTTTAGGAAAAGGAAGACTTGTAAAAACTCGTGAATACAATATATATATGTGATACCGGGTAAGTGAATACCCGGGTCGTGTCCCAACGAGGTGTGAATGGGCAATATCGTGTAAGATTCGAGATTAAAATGCTTGTAAGGAATGGTGAGAGATTATTTGGTATTGTTGAATTACGACAAATTGCAAATAACGTACAAATAATTAAATAAACGTAACTAAAATGCAAATTCAAACAAGGAAACGAAAATAAAACTTAAAATCTACTTAAAAGTCTACGGGAATGATAATAGAAAGTTAGGGAACCCTAAAACGTAATCTAAAATTAAAAAACGCGAAAGTTATTTTAAGAAAAACGCGAGTGCGCGAAATAAAAAGTGATTTTAATGCTACGCTAATCCTACGAGTATAAAAATTACTTTTCTACGATTCTAATGTTAAAAGAAAATTTTTGGAAAAAGAAAAATATTATTTTAGCCTTTTTAATTTTTTATAATGAATTAAAAACTAAATTAATAAAATAAATCGTAGAAAAATAGTAACACTAATTAGAAAATGATGAAAATTTTTATACAAGGTTATTATCTATTAAAGAAGCTGGGAAAAATAAAAAAATTGAAAAAGCAATTACCAATAAGCATAAATAAGCAAATTATATATAAGCTGAAATGCTAATATACCAATTAAACTAACATTGCTATAGGTACTAAACTAACCAAAGTATTACAACAATAATCACCTAGCTCAGTTGGGAGTGTAGTCTGTTTTGTGTCTGAGTTGTGACCTGGGCAACCCAGGTTCGAAACCTTTAAACCACTTTTTTACTAAACATTATTATGATTATTTTTTTTTTACTTTTTCTTTTTGGAAACCTTCTCAACAACTAAAAACAACATCTTTTGTGAAAACATTTTTTTTTCTAAAGGCAGATAAGCATAGAGAAATAAGCAGACATGGAAGGTAAGGGTTAAACAAGCCAAACGGCTAACTTAAAGGATGTGAAACAGTTGACAAAAAAAATTATAAAAAATAGAATAAAAATATAAACATGTAAACTACCATGTAGACTATATGTAAATCAAATTTCAGGCCAAGAGAATTAAAAATGAAGAACATAAAAATACAAGCTAAAGGGGCATTTGGTGAACTGATGTGCAAGGCTGCAGTCCTAGGAGTGACATTGCAGGCTATGTTTTAAACTACAAAGCTAGTTGAAAATGAAACATAAGTCCTAAATCATGGAGTCTATACTACTAACAACTAGAATGTTACATAAGAAATACTAAAACCTACTCACACTAGTCTAATGCTGAAATAAAAAAGGGGCTGTTGGGTAGGTTTTCTATTGAAGCAGCAGATATGGTAATGGGTCAACAATGATTTTTTTGACCAACAAACCTAGATTTCCAGATGGTAAACAACTTCTAAGACATATATTGAACAGGTTCCAAGTAAAACTAACAACTAAGCATTGCCTATTCTAGATTCTAAACTATTAGCAGTGTTAAGATGAAACTGGAAAATGGGTAAAAACTAGCTTTGGGCAAAAAGTACTTGCTATGCCAAACACCCCTTTAAAGGTTAACTGATTTGGTTTTGCCTAAACAAGGGGAGGTAGAAGAAAGGTTGGATGGATATCTGACTAGGTCAAAGTGGAGGTGGGGCGTTTTTATTATAACGTATTGTGGGATTGGATTGGGCCAAGCTGATGTTTGTACGTTTTGGGCTGCAAGGGTAGGTTTGTGGATTGGGCTGGTTATTTACAAAGAGTTATAAGGTGGGGTGTTTAATGGATTAGGTTGTTGGAGTTAAGATTTAGTGTAAGTTTAGGATTAGGTTTAAAAGTGTTTTAATTATTTTTGTAAAATCGTTTTTTTTTTAATAATATTAATAATACTAATAATAATAATACTAATAATGATAATAATAATAATAATAATAATAATAATAATAATAATAATAATAATAATAATAATAATAATAATAATAATAATAATAAGAAAATAAAAAACTTAGACAAAAAGGGTTTTTGGTGATTTATTTTGCCATTTTCTGAAAGTTCAGGGACTGTTTTTGCCAATTATGCAAACTCTGCTCAGTTTTCGTCTGTTTTCAATCCTTTGTACCTGAAACACACAAAAACATACTCAAGGGATATTTGTGATGTTATTTGACCATTTTGAAGTGTTTTTGATTGTTTTGACTCAAAAATTGGACGAAAAGATATGTGCAAAAAGACACATATCAGTGAGTTTGGGTGGTATTTGAAAAATATGCTTGGTGAGTTTGGGTGGCTTGATGGCTAAGGATCGTCTCTCATAAATGGTAGATCTCGTGTTCAAGTCATCAACTGTCCAAATCGGATTAAAAATCAAGAAACAATGTCCAACGACGTTATTTGGTAAAAATGTCCACATATTAGAAACGCTAAGGGACATAAAGAACGCGAACATGTCCTGAATCCACAAATCACATACAAAGTGAATATCAATATCAAAGTTGATATGTTTAGTACGTTAATGATGTACATAATTGGTAGATAAATAAACGACACTCATGTTATCGCAATATTCATGCGTACCAATAAAAAGGGGAATATACAACTCTCGTAAAAGGTTGTGAACCGATGAATCTACAACTGCATTAGCCACCCCTCTGTATTCAGTCTCAAAACTTGAATAAGAAAGTGTTCTAGTCGCTTACATAAGGTTTCACCTAAAGACAAACTATAGCCGAATTGTGGATGTATGTGTTGCTGGGCAACCTGCCGAATTGGCATCAGAATAACCAGTATGTTGAGTAGTAGATGAAACATAAAACTATAATCCAAAATCAACGGTGCCACAAATATACCTTAAGATACGCTTCAAAGCATGGAAATGAGGTTCTCGCAGATCACGCATATAAACAAAAATATGTTGAACGGCATCGGATATGCTTTTATAGTTTAAGTTAGTTATACGAGACAAAAGTCTTACATGTATACCACAATATATTTATTAACCCATTTGCAAATGTATTATATGTATGATATAAACCACGCGATTTAGAAGTACGCAAAATACTTAATGCAAGGGGAAAAATGCATAATTACTTAATGTAAGGGAAAAAATGTACCTGAATACTTGATAAGTAGCAAATATAAACTCTTATGAGAAGAAAAAAAAATCATAAAAATACACGCAAGTTCAAAGTCCATCGATGACATTATCAAAAATCAAAACAATAAATAACATGTATGTTGGATACTTTTAACATGAAAATAAATAATTATGTTTGAGAATGAAGCATGTGAGTGTAGGTGGTGTGATGGCTAAGGATCGTAAATGGGGGCCGTTATCCCCACCATCCCAAAAATGTTAGTCACACCCTCCACTTTTTTCTTTTAAATTTTTTTTTTTATATCAAAAAGCTATAAACCTGAAAGTGCGGAACATAAAATATAAAGTTTAATATGTCAAACGCTTAAAACTGTCAGAAATACGGAACAGAAACGGGCAAAAAATTGTGCTGTACTGAAAAAAATTGAGAGACAAAGGAAAAAGACGGGCCAGAGGGTGTGGTTACATCGTAAATTTTACTTTATATGAAGCTAATATCCGACAATGTCCACTATGAGATTAGAGTTCTTGGGTCATAAGCAATGATAATCCTAAATTTTGCTTTCACTATCGACATATACAAAATATAAACATTGTTCTCAAATTCGAACTTGAACCGGCCTTTCATTCTATAGTCGCGTGGGTGTCCTTCATTTTACCTCCATATGACATAGACCTTCACTATAAACTTGTACGAGTAAATATAAATGTTTATGAAGTACGATCACAAAAGAAACAAAACATAGAAGTATAAATCGTTAGCATATATAAACTCGCAAGTTCGAGTCTTCAGCTGTGCTACAGTTTTTTTTTTTTTTTTTTTTTTTTTTTTTTTTTTTTTTTTTTTTTTTTGTACTTGTTAGTATGTATTCTCAATGTTGTTAGTGTAAAATCTATTTTATAAATATTACAATTCCGATTATTATTGCTATTGAATTAATGTGATTCGTGGACCATGAGGTTCGACTTCAAGCATATATCACACACATTGAGTGGTCAAGTGGTAAAAGTTTGTAATTTCTGCTACTGATTCTTGCTATCACTATCTTCGTCAAACATACCTTATGTGCTTTTTAAAAAACTACTCGAACAAAAGGTTTATACATTAAGACATAAGACTATTAAACTCGCATTCAACACATACTTATATTAAGCTTTTTAAACCTGATTATAAATAAATATTAATAACAAACTCAGTTCTAGCTTTGGGAATAACTATCGAGCAATGACCAAGCGTTAAATTTACAACTCGAGCTCGAGCTTTTTTGTAAAACGAGTAGAGCTTTGCTAGACTCTTTTAAACCCTTGATTATTGTCAAGCCTTATTTAAACACCTCGGATTTTAACGATGTATCAACTTGTACTATTTTTAAGGTACACACATCATACTACAACACGATTGTCAACTAGCAACCATTAAATTTACATGGTCTTTTTGTCTTTTTTAAAATACATTCCAATAAATAATTGTATTTTAGAAATATGTCAGTTGGGTTTGGTTGGCTTGATGGCTGTGGATCATCTCTCAAGTCTCACAAATGGTAGATCTCATGTTCGAGTCATCGGTAAACCAAATACTATTTTAATTTCTTTAGGCTTCTTTTTTTAGTTTTTTAATAATAGTGCACTTAGGCTTATCAACACAAAAATAGTGAATCTTTAACGATTAAATTTTTGGTTTGTTGATACTATGGATTAACCAAACACCATTTTAGTTTGTTTAGTTTTACTTTCAAGTTAGACGAAAATTTTGAAAACGTTCACAAGAATAAATTCAATCGCTTAAATACTTCTTTTTTCTTTTATAACGGCAACTACATATTCTTACAATATTTACATTGAAAATATATCTCACACGTTATAACCAGTACTTGAATCGACAATTATTTAATTGAAGAGATTCTTACACAACATATGATACCCACATAACACAAACACTTTGATACACAATATTAGTATAGTATAGTAAAACTATGACTTTAGGAAATATATATTGACACACTCTAGGGGTAGCCACTTTGACATATAGTAAAAGCCTAGTATGTTTTCAGTTTCGGTCACGTGTACCGGTCGGTTTTTGTCGGTTTTCGATTCAATTTAGATTTTTGTGGTTTTTTTTCCGTAATGTATCATATAGCTACTTTACAGTATTAGTTTTTCAATATATTATATGTCGTTCAAAAACATTAATGAATTCATGATTTATAAGAACGCAGGTGATACTAGCCGAAACATGCCATTTTCTTGCTGGTAAAAGAACAAAAGCTTGTGATAATCGAATTACATGCTTGTTGAAGAAATATGCCATTCTTCTTCCAGTCTTGGAACTCAAAAGTTTGTGTTTTCTAATAGGTCTAGCGAGTTATTAAATATATCTTTAATAACTTCAGACATATATAGGTAATGAATCCAGATCGATTGAGAAGACTTTTATATTGAGAAGATTGAGAAGAAATAATGTCCGATCATCTCATCAAACCATCAAAAGGTATAATTGGTATTATAGAACATTCATTAATTACGTCTACAAAAAGTTTTTTGTTCTTCTCCATACGGAAATGATAATCCAACTGGAAAAAGAATTAAGTCCAAATTGTGTCAACGGAGACACATAACTTTTTCTTCATCTTACCAACTGGTAAATATTCAAAAAGAAAAGTTAATGATTTGCGAATAACTGTTTCATCCACTGATTCAAAAAGGTGAATTGAACTCATTTATTTGTTCCCTAATTCGAATATGATTCAAAAGTAAGCACGAACACATTCGTGTAAGGATTCACTCGCTCGATTACGATTCACAATTTTTATCATGATTCACCTATCTAGTCCTTACACTCGCTCGATTACGATTCACAATTTATATCATGATTCACCTATCTAGATAAATAGAATTCGTTAACAGGGCCGGATTTGGCTATGGGCGGCGCGGGCGACGGGCCAGGGCATCATATAAACAGGGAGCATCAAATTTTTAGTGTTGTAAATTGTTTTTATGTGATATATATAGATCGAGTTGCAATGTAAATTGATGTTTGGTATAATTTTTAAGAAGAAAAGATAATGAAGAAAACATCTTACCAGAGAAATAGATCATCATCGGAAAAAAAAAGAAAATGAAAGAGACAAAAGAGAGAAAGAGATGGTGTTAAACTAAAAGACGAAATGCTTTATATTTATTTATTTATATATGGGAGGTTAGATCTAATTGTACATAGTAGAAAAGAGTCAAAAAGCAAATGTTTGTCATAGGAATATGAGTTTATGAGAAACCATTTTTTAACTTCTTATTCTATTGTTTTCATTTTTTAAGTTTACCTTTTAGTTTTCTTAATTTCTATCATAATTTCATCCTTTTAAACGTGATTTTACATGGTTGATAATTAGCTAATTTAATCATAATTGGAAAATAAACTAATATGAAAATTTACGTAATTCTCATTTATTTTATATTTTTGTGACGTCTAACAATATACTCTTACGTCACTATATTAAACTGTATCAAATTAATTATTCACTACAAAAATAGATATGAAAATTTGGTTGAGATTACTAATATTACCCTTACTTGATATTGTTATTACAAACTTTTAGTATAGCAATAATTAGTTAGTTAAAGGTAAAAGTGTTATTTCGCAAAAAAGTAAGAAAAAAATCGCTAATAATTATATTTTTCATAAGCTGTCTGTTTTTTGTCGATGGCCAATTATTTTGGGACGGTGGGAGTTTTGTGTTTATGACATTGGGCGAGATAACCGAAGGACCTGCCCTATTCGTTAATACGATTGTGATTCACTTTTTGAAATGTGATTCGAAATAAAGTATTTACAAACTCTAGTAATTAGAATTTTGATGTTTGATTCAAGAATTCATAAAATGATTCAAAATAAAAACAAAAACTTTTTTCAATGATTCATTATTTATAAAATTATAGCGTTTGATGATTCAAAATTCAAACAATTTTAACAGTTCACACTATAAATACTAGACGAGTACCCGTGCATAGCAACGGGATTTTATAGCCACAGATCGTTTAGTGATAAAAAAAAAGTTTATAGGTTATAAACGAAAAATAATAAAAGTTTGAAGATTTAGAGATTAAACATAATGTTTTGAAACCCGGTTCGACCCGTTCTGGATGAAAAATGGGTCGATTTAAATCGAGTGAACCCGACGGGTTGGGTCGAAAACGGGTCAAATTAAACCGGGTCAACCCGCCGGGTTTGAAGCGTCCCAGGTCAACCCGGTTTTCGATGTGTATTAATAGTTTCATTTTGAAATATATGTTTTCGTTTGGGTTTTTTTAGTTAGACGAACCGGTGGCGACACCAGTTCCCGGTTGAACCCGTTGGTCCGGTCCAGTTTTCAAAACTATGTACCATCAACTTGTTAGCTTGTATGAAGCTTTGTGTGATTAATTTGTATAATGTGTAAAATAACATTAGTTAGTGTGTTAATTATTTTATATTTAGATTATGTTGTAGCTTGTTTAAATTGTACATTGTGAAAATTTTATTGTACTTTTTAGTAAAGGGTGTTTTAATTGGTTGTTTTTAATTTGATATATATACTTTTAATTGGTTGTATAATGTGAATAAATTATTGTACTTTAAAGTTATGGGGTGTTTTAATAAGAGTATTAATTATACTATGCATTTCTCTCACTTTTAACTTTCAAGATTTCACTTTCAAGATTTGACCATACATTGTTTATAGCGACAAATAGTTTATTCGACAAATAGTTTATTCATCAAAAAAAGTTTATAGGTTATAAATGAAAAATAATAAAAGTTTGAATATTTAGGAATTAAACATAATGTCTTGAAACCCGGTTCGACCCGGGTGGTTCAACCGGGTGAACCGTTCCGGTCGATAATTGGTCGATTTAAACCGGGTCAACTTGCTAGGTTGGGTCAAAACCGGGTCAAATTAAATCGGTTCAACCCGTCTGGTTTGAAGCGTCCCGGGTCAACCCAGTTTGTGATTTGTATTAATTGGTTGTATTTAATTTGGTAGATATGTTTTTAACTGGTTGTACAATGTGAATAAATCATTGTACTTTTAAGTAATGGGGTGTTTTAATAAGAGTATTAATTATATTTCATAATTTTCTTTAATAAGATTTTTCAAGATTTCCACTTTTCAAGATTGACCATTTTTCCTTTATATGTAATTAAGATATTAACACTCAATACACATGAGAAAGTCATGTTGCATAAGAAAATGAATCATGTATCTAAATAAGAATTTTATTAGTGTAGTTTGGATATTCGAATATCGTCTACGATTCAGTATGAATCTTCAAAATAGATACTAAAAAATTAATGATTCAATAATAGAGCATGGAGATGTAAAATTTAAAAATACTTGAACTGATCGAAGAAATGAATAGTCATCCTAATTTGTCGTAAACAAATTCGAATGATTATTGGAAGCGTAAAGGTAGAAATTTATGATTCATTAATTAATTTTTATTGATGTAATTACCTTTTTACCCTTATTATTATGAACAGCTTTATCAAGCAGATTTATTCTTTGAACTGATTGAATTTGTTGGGTAAGGGATATATATACTAGCACTCGAATACTAAGAATGTAAGTACAAATCACAAAAATTAGCATAACCAACATAAACATTTTTTTATAAACAAGTAAGTATCCCTAAACACCCTTCTTACGTGTTAGTTTGGTTATATCCCTGATTAGAGATCTGACTAATTAAGATTTTGGTTGCATGGCCTTTCTGTGTTTATTTTCCGCTGTGCATGTTTTATAGGCCATGCGGATGACCACCAAACCCCTACGGTTTGAACTTCAAACTTTGAAGTTTACGCATTTTAATAGTATTTTTGGAACAAGTTATTGCTGGCATGAAGTTTTTAAGTGATATACTAACGTCTAGCAAAATGGCACTCGAGGACCTGCAAGTATCAATTGATAGGTCTGAACTTTCACCTAACCCATAACCTGTGCGCTGGTTGCAGAAGCTAGCTACAATTAATACCCAAAAGTGTTTTAATTTGATAGGTACAAAGGTTAGTAAAAAACATTTATATAACTAAATATCTCATGCTTCGAATGATTGAGTGGAATTTTGTTTGATAAGTACCAACATCTTATATCAATCCACTTTCAATATATCTGCAGGTATAGGCAAAACGATCAAAAATTTCAAAGAGGCTGATCATCCTAAACTTGTCAATCTCCCATTCCCCGATCAAACATACAGCATACTACAACACTGGCTTTCCAAAGAATTGGGATCTACAAGTGAAAGGAACCTGAACCATAGCGGTCATCAGCATCAGCATGTGCTAAGTCTCGTAGGCACACAATCCAGTGACAGTAAAGGTGCGTCCACTTCAAGCGGCGTTAGTTCATTATCTTGTCATGACCCAATGAAAAGGATTGAGCTGTTATGTAACGGGTGCGTGAGACCAATCATGGATGTGCCCTTTTACAAATGCTCCAGCCAAGACCAAAGTTGCGACTTTGTTCTTCATGAGTGGTGCACTCGTTTACCTGCCGAATTGCCAAATCACCCAGGTCACACACACACTCTCACTTTCCTTCCAAAAGTTTCGGAAAATATATTTGGTATTTTCGAGTGTAAAATTTGCAAATTACTCTGCAACGGGTTCGCTTACGGGTGCACCACATGTGATTACTACATTGATGTTAACTGTGGATTCATCCCCGATGAAATCACACATGAAGCTCACCCCGATCACATTCTTTCACGATGCAAGGGAGAAATGAAGGAACCATGCGTTGCAGACGGCAGGTTTTATGGAAGTGATATTTATTTTAGTTGTCGATCTTGTGATTTTTATCTCCATCCTGGTTCTGCTTTATTCTTGCCTCGTTTTATACATCACAAGTTGGACAAGCACCCCATGAGGTTGACATACGGTCCGGTAGAGAACCATAAGAGTGAATACTTTTGTGAAGTTTGTGAGGAAGAGCTTGACCCAATTTCTGAGTGGTTTTATCATTGCCATGTGTGTGCCTACTCTTTACATACTCGTTGTGCTCCGGTGATACTTAACTTTGAAGCAGCCTTTGACAATTGGAGAAGCGTTAATGAGTATTTGAATATTAAGTTTGGGGGAATTTGTAATATCGAAGGTCACGAGCACTCTGTATCACTTGCTGTAGGGTCTGACAAAGATGGGAAATGCTCAATATGTATTGATGACGTGATAAAAGAAATAATCATCAAGTGTCAGAGTTGCAAGCTCGCAATGCATTACTATCATTGTAAGAGATTGTAAATGTGTTTTTTTTTAAGTAATGTCTCGAATTTAATGGCTTGGTCTAAGCTTGTAATATTTGTTTGTTGTTCAGTTTTCGGTTCTTTTATAATATTCGCTTCCTCAATTGACTCTTTGTTGGAGCGTGTTTATTTGTTTGAATATGAATTAAATGAAAATAATCCTTAGTGATCAAATTATGAAAATTACAATTGAGAGATATCCTTGCTTCGTGATATTAATAGTAAACTTAACGTGGTTGGAAAATCTATGATTTTAATGATTCATATTTTTAATAAATCTATTCTTATTTAAGTTTTTGCTTTTTCATATTTGTGTTTTCAATAAGTCTATGATTTTCATGATTTATATTTTCAATAAATCTATTCTTATTTAAGTTTTTGCTTTTTCATATATGTGTTTTCTGTGTGCTATATGTTGTCTTATAGAGGTCTTCAAAGTGTTTGATGTATTTGCCTGAAAGATAATAATTGTATTTTGTTATAATTCGAAGAAAGCCTCATGGAATTGTATTCCTTTCTTTATACAATTGGTAAAGAAAATTTACCTATAACTAAATTAAGATTTCTTTTTAAAAGTGTACCGTATGATAAAAAAGCAAAAGTCGCCTCAATGTTATTTAACTTACCATATGATAAAGAAAAGAAGAACATAGTATACTTTGAGTGCTTATTAGGCCAAACCACAGTGGAAGTAACAAGTACGGAGTATTTTGTTCTCTGAGTTTGTTAAAAATATGTTGGTGTTTCGCCCATCAATTTTTTTTTCATACATCTTTGTAGTTTCAAAAATATGTACATGAGATGGCTCAATCTTTTCTAATAAGAAAAAATATTGATTGTATCATGATAGCATTGCTACAAATCTCAAATTTTAATTGCAAGTGTACGGTAAGTATTAAGTAACTAGGTTCGAGCCTTAATTTGAAACTATTGTCTTTACTTCTCTTTAGTCTTTTGTGTATCTTATACGAGTATTTTTTTTTTCAATTATTATTATAAAAGAAAAGGGTAAAGCTAAAGTTAAAGTTAATAATAATTACTGTATATGCATAATAAAGGGAAAAAAGAGAAAAAAATAAAGGAAATGATTAGGAAGTTTTAGCTACACATAATTTTAGTGGGGTCCACATAAGTTTTATTTGTAAAATTTATATGGGTCTCACTAAATTTATGTGTATGAAGTAAATTTCTATGTGGAGATGTCATTACCCTTTAGCTTTTAGCTAACTTAACACAGTCTATAAATATTTGGAGTATATCAAATAATATATATATTAATCTTAGCTGACTAAAATAGTTAAATTAAAAAAAATTAAAGTAAATATAGCTAAAATAATGTACTCAAACCCTTTGAGGGATTTTTTTTTTTTTTTTTTTTTTTTTTTTTTTTTTTTTAATTATTTTTTTTAACAGAAGAGGTTTGAATTTTTAAATGAGCTGAACACTTGAATCCATTAAAAGTTTTGTAAAATGTATAGTAGCTTATAACCATTTCAATCTTGTTTAATCAAAAAATGAATTATAGACTAGCATGCACCTTTGTTATGAATTCCCGGTACTAGTTGTGGTCACACTATTAAATTAATTTTGAAAGGTTTATGAACCGCCAATTTTGTAGTAACAATTAAGATATCTTTGTTATGAGAATCATACTAATAATTCTTGTTACAGAGGCAAGTATCTAGTAATGAAAACACGGAAAATCAGGGCCGGCTTTAAGGGAGTGCAAGAGGTGCAATTGCACATGGCCACCGCCTAACGAGGGCCACGAAATTTCATGCATTTTATTATATGTATATACACAATATGAGACTTGAGTTTAATTAGTTCACGCACTAGTGATACATGTGTATTTTGTATGTGTGTTTAAGGGCCTTGTTATGGTGATGGCACAGGGCCACCAAAATCCATGAGATGGCCCTGCGGAAAATATAATCAAAGTGATGCAACATGAGCATCCACTTCTTCTTGTAGATATGAAATTATATATAAACGTCCATGTAATCGGTTTCACAAAGATATCAACGTATGCCATAGGTATTTCTACAAGTGTACCGATTCATATGATTATGTGCTCCAGAAACTATGTGCACAAAGCAGCTTCCTGGAACGTTATAATTGTAAAATCCCATAGTCTTAAGTTAAAAATTCACCCTTAATCAGCGGTTTTGCTATTCATGTCATGTAACACCCCCAATTCATGGATGCAGCGGAATTCAAACTGGGTGTTACTCGACGACACATTAGTCACAATAATAGAAAACGAACTCTAATTGAGTCGTTTTAAAAGATTTATCATTCAAATTATATAAATATCAGAGATTACAAAATGAGGTCCCAGATGGTTCCATGTTTACAAATTACATTAAATGTGTTTTTGAATGATAATAAAATTTATAGCCCTCTTGAATATCCGTGCCCTTCCGTGCCTTCCGTGATCATCATGGACCTGAAATACATGCTTAAAAGGTCAACACAAAGGTTGAGTGATATTCATAGAGTTTGTTTAATGGTTGAACACAATATGTTGGTAGTGTGAGTTAATTAGACTCGAAAACGATGGGCTACGTCGTTATACGCCCATAAAACGTATTATTGCACTAAGCTCATGACACCAAAACGTTAACGGGTACCAATATAAATCGGCGGAGTTATCCCGGTAGGTACTTTGCCGTCATACCTATGTCTCAAATATTAATGCATTTGTTTGAACTTAGTCAATACAAATGGGATTCGTCAATCCCAATTGGCCTATTCACAATATTCGCGCTGACTATTACTAGTGATTAAATGGTTCATGTAGGACCCTTGGAAACAATATCTAACACAAGTTTGTATAAAGATTAAAGAAGAGATAAGTAGAGAGAGAGAGAGATGGTAACTTCAAGAGAGAGAAAGAAAGATGTATTAGATTAGAGAGAGAAAGAAGGAAATACACATAGAAGAAACCCTAGAAGCAACACCTCCAAATGGGAGCATTTGGAGGTATTTATACGAAGATAAGAAGATGGGCCGGGCTTGGGCTTATGTAATGAACTAGACATATCATTATACAATATTAGATTAAACCAAGCCCATTTACCCTTAACTAAACTACAAGACTGTTACAATATTATTACAAGACTAAATGACTTAATAAATGATCGTCACTTCTATTTCTAACAATCTCCCCCTAAGGGGCGATCATTGAGATCTCTCTTTGATTCCATTGATGATCAACACTTCTATTGCTAACAATCTCCCTCTAAGGGGTGATCATTGAGATCTCTCTTTGTGATCTTGATCTTTGAACTTTGAAGCTTGTTGTCTTGAACTTTGAGTCTTTGTAGAATAGTTTTTAGTCTTTGTTCCTTCATGCTTTGTGATATTTGATAATTGACTTTTCATCGTTCTTTGTTCTTTTATTGTTGTGGTGAAGTCATCTGCCTTTCGTCACTTCTTTGTCTTTGGTGGTTGTCCGCCATTCCAACATGCTCATACGTCTTAAGTCTTTGTGATACATGCATTTGTTGTTTCCGTTCTTTCACTTTGATCTTTGTCACTTTACTTTGTAGATTCTTCTTATTGGCGTATAATCTTTCTTTGACTATTGCTATCCTTTGATCTTTGTGAGAACTTTTCTTTGACTTTGTAATGCATGTATGAGCATGTGGAATCTTTCGCCATGGAGATGATGTATAGCTGCAGGTAAATAGTTAGCAATAAATCAACCGGTACTTACAGATAAGGAATTAGAGATCGTCAACAGCATAGTATGAAGACTCCTTCTAACCCTTACCAAGGCCGTTCCCATGTCAGATACTCCCGAAAGAGCTTACGAGACCTACTAAGTAGCTCAATGACTGGGTGAGTCGCTGGGGATCACTCCACGACTGTAGACCGTTTGAAACCACCGCGAACACTAAGCGTAACCCATAAAGAATTACCGAAGTGACCTGCTGTCAGGGCTGCTTGATGTTGACCCTGGCAGGAATTTCCGTTCAATCATTGAGAAAATACATAAGTAAATCCTCTCATAAACGTTCTAGGCAGATTGCTAAGATCTGCATAGGACTCTTAAGTTTACATCTGGCGTTCCTTAATGATGAACAACCAGTGTAGAAATATCATGTGTTCTTATGAGATCTTTTGATGAATCTCAGGGCTCTAGACTCGATAAGTGCACATTTGGTTTCCTATGCGGAGATTAGGGAGAGGTCTCCTGCTTCAATATCAACCATCTCTAAGAGACAGGTCGATAGATTACACTGGTTTCCCGTGAGAATGAAACAAGCTCTTTTAAGAGAACTTGAGTGGTTAAGAAGGTTAAGTGCAGTGCGTCACTGGGTCCATGACGTCTTTATCTTCAATACCGGTGGCACCTTAGCAACAACCAGTAGCATATGAGTTGAACCTGGTGTCTGCCCTAAGGTTGAACATATGGAGGGCTATTTCTTTTCACCCTTTTTCATAACTTTTCTTTTTAATTCTTTAACCCCTTCTTTCTCCTTTCTCATTTTTTCAATCATACCTGAGGACTTCTAATTCTAATTTATTGGATTTGTCCTTGGGTAGATAAATGCATTTGATAATGTAAAAGTTTGGTTGTCCTGATGGCTAAACAATATATATATATATATATATATATATATATATATATATATATATATATATATATATATATATATATATATATATATATATATATAGTATATCTTTATTTTCAGAACCCTGTTAAGTGCGGGAACTGCGAGAACTCTAATTTTGCATTAGAAAACATGCATGTTCATATAAAACATGTATGTTTTCTTACATACATTTTAATACACATATCTGCGTAACATACATGTTCGTATAAAACCATTTTGCATTGATATATTGCACTTAACAAGGTTTTATATGAACATGTATGTTACGCAGGTATGTGTATTAAGGTGTATGTAACAAAACATACATGTTTTATATAAACATGCATGTTTTCTAATGCAAAATTAGAGTTCTCGTAGTTCCCGCACTTAACAGTGTTCTGAGAATAAAGCCCCCTATATATGGGGGGCTTTATTTTCAGAACCCTGTTAAATGCGGGAACTGCGAAAACTCCAATTTTGCATTAGAAAACATGCATGTTCATATAAAACATGTATGTTTTCTTACATACACCTTAATACAAATAGCTGCGTAACATACATGTTCATATAAAACCATTTTGCATTGATATGTTGCACTTAATAGGGTTTTATATGAACATGTATGTTACGCAGGTATGTGTATTAAGGTGTATATAAGAAAACATACATGTTTTATATGAACATGCATGTTTTCTAATGCAAAATTGGAGTTCTCGCAGTTCCCGCACTTAACAGGGTTCTGAAAATATATATATATATATATATATATATATATATATATATATATATATATATATACATTTTCAATATTCATTTTGCTTACTGTTATGTCAAATTTTATTTAATGACAATCTATACTAATTATTGATATATTTCAGTTTGAACTTTGAACACATATCACAAGAATTAAACAGTACGTGTTCTCATGTTTATTAATTCAAAAATAAAGAATTATACACCATTATTTTAAGAACAAAATTTTCTTATGTATTTCAACTTTAATTTTGTGAGAAATTGAACCGTATAGAAGATTCACCAACTGTAAGTTGTTCAATCATGCATGCTAGCGAGTCCATCTAAACCAAGGGAGTTGATTTACACGCAACTTGTCATACCATTGAGGCCTTGTTGATTTGTGGAATCATTTTCAAGCTGCTTACTTAGAAACACCGAACACGACATATTAAAATGATTATCTCAACGTCCAAGTCTGTTATAGGAATAGAATCACATATATGCCTATTTGATAAACATAGATGAATTAAACTTTCTCAAAACTAATTATTTCAACTTAGTATTGCAATATACTTTTGACAATTTTTTAAAATTTAAAATTTTTTCTTTCTTGATGTAATGGAAAATACAAAATATGGACATAGTATTGTAGATAAACTAATGTTGGCTACGAGTTAAATGTTTGATTTAATCTTATGTACGTATGCATCGGTAGATGTTAGTCGTTGCGTACATATGAACAGAGGTTAAGAACGAGAACATATCAAGAGTAAGTATGGGTGGAAGTAATAAGCAAATTGGCTTGATTGTGATATGTTTGATGCTTTTATTTGTTAGAAAAGCTCATTAAGCCCGGCTTTACATAAGGGCTCAAAGCCTCAAAGGGGTGGGGACTTTATGTGCAAGGCAAATAGAGCCCGGTTTTAAAAACAAGAGTAAATTACACCATTCGTCCGTGTGGTTTGGCTAAAATAACATCGCAAGTCTCTATGCTTTCATTTTTGCATGGCCGATCCTTATAATGAAGATTTCTAACGTCATTGATCCTTATCACTAACAGCCGTTAAGTTAGTTCGTTAAGTTGTACGTTTTCTTACGTTTTTATCCATTTTCATCTGTTTTTATACGTTTTCGTCCGTTTCTATAAGTTTTCATCTATCATCCAAGTCATCCGCATCCACTAATTATTGTTATGTCTCAACCAATTAATTGTACTTGTGATGCGTGTGGGAAGAAGCATGAAGGTATCTTCTATAATTGTACCACATGTTTGTTGGTTTTATAGACAAAATAATAATAGTTGTGTGTTAGGATCGAACTTGAGATCACGGGATTGCCCACAATACGTATGAAGAGAAAATGTAATAATTATTTATAAGATGTTATAATTAATTATTAAACACAAAACAAATAAATAATAATTAGTATTATTGATTAATGACTAATTAATTATTAAACGAAGATTAGGAAAGTAAATACTAGACAAAACATGGAAACAAGAGAAGGTTCCGGAATCCTCTAGGGGATGCCATAGCCGATCGGCCCAAGGGGTAAACCCACCTCCTTTGTGCCTTGAGCTCAAGTTTTGTGTAGTATATAAGCAAACCCAAGATGTAGGTTTTTCTCATAACTTGTACACACACATCTTGGTGTTTTCTTCTCCTTTTCTTTCTTGGTCGATCCAAAAACCGAACACCCTTAAGGGTTTCGATTTCTTGCATCTAAAAAAGGGTTTTGTGTTTTATTACTTGCAAATAATTTTCTTGAATTAGTACGTGTGTACAAGAACGTGAATCAAACACACTATTGTTTGATTCTTGGATTGAATTACAAAAAGGTAAGGGGTAATTCATATAATCCTTATAAACCCTAATTAGGGTTCTTGGTTCCGGAAGATTGCATTGATTCTTGTTCGGGCTAGAATCACAAAGGTACGTTTACGATTTTAATAATTGATTAATTAATTACATGTTATTCGATCTATTATAATTGCTTCCGCTCATGCTCACTTTGATGTTCTTGGTTTATTTATATGAATGTCATGATGTAATAATTCCAACAGTGGCATCTAGAGCCGTTATAATGTGTAATTAATTATCGAAACGCATAAAAATTGGATCTTGATTCGTTTAGTTACATGTTTTTAGGGTTTATTTGTTAGAATCCCTAACCCTAATTTTTTTTTTGGGTCGAATGACCTTTAAGGGTTATTAGGGTTTATGGTTTTTAATTTTTAATTTGATTAGAAACCCTAGGATGTCATGTAATTGTTATGCGTTTTAGTAAACGATCTTGGTGCAATGTGTTAATTGTTAAGCAAAATCCATGAAAAAGTGCATATTTGCATGGATTTTTATTGTGTTATAATTTAAACTGTTTAAATTGTTTATATGAATTAATGGTTAAGTTATATATTAAAACATGTAAATTTTAATAGATGTCGAATTGGGGAAGACTCCAATATTAAGTAATCAATTATGTGCTATGTGATATTTATTTAATTTTGGCTTACGCAATCGATTTATCAATGTATGTGGCTCTTTTTCCAAGAAAAAGAAAGCCTAATTGAATTAATACGTAATACACCTAGATTTGATTATTAATAGGACTTTTGAATAAGATTTGCATGTGGCTACATGTTTTATACATATTTAATTGTTATGATTATGTATATGAGTTTATTTAGTTGTTTTATTTTTATTGTATATTACTTGTTTTGTTTATTTATTGTGTTAGACATGTTTATATAAACGAAAAGGGTAATTTTTTGAATAGAAAAATAATACGGACTAAATAATGGCGAAATTGTTTTGGTTTTTAAGAGTTTAAAATTTCAAAGGATTGGTTGATTGATGTTTTTGTACGTAATGGTTAAATAGGCTCGACCGAAGTTTACACACTACAAGATGGGCATAAGGATGGCAACGCATTAAATTGTGGCCTTAGATAGACAACACTCTGTCTTAACGCTCGTTTGTGTGTAAATTAGACTTACCGAACAACCATTACATGTACATTGTCATCTTAAGGGTGAATAATCCACAATTCCACAATGATTATCCGAAACACTAAGCCTTCGGGCTTATGCAAAAGTAGGATATAGTGGATGATAATTGATGGTTATTCTTTAATTGGTGAATCCGATACCTCAATCAAAACTTTGTTATTTTGCTCTTAGCTAAATTGGTAATAAAAATGTTTTGTAAAACCAATGTTATGAAGTTGTATGCATGCTTCTTCATACATTATTTTGATCAAATCAAAATATTAATACCCTTATAAAATTAAGTCGAATGTCATCTAATTAAGAACACTTGAAGTTGTAATTTACGTCATGTGAGAACTTGGCAAGATTGCAATGGAGAGGTAAATTTCATAAATTCATTGCTAGCAGATCAACTGATGTGATGGATTTGTGAGTTTACATTTTTTAAGTTAGACGACTTAAATTGAGTAGGAAGTGAGACTTGGACTCAAGGCATTAAGATGGGGACTAAACATGCTTACAATACAAATGTTTTGTGATTGTAAATCCCATATATCTAGGAATTGGACAAATGTTATGCCAATAACTTGTACGACAAGTTACCTCATATTATACTTTCATTACTAGCAGATCAACTGATGTGATGAAACTATTTTTATGGAGGATCCTAGTTTTCAAGATTATTCTATGGATTTTATTTTCCTTGGGTATTTTAATTTTCTTGAAAAATTGTATTATCAAAAATACTAATGTTTTGAACTTTCTTTATCTGTAGAAATGGCTCAAACTGATAACACCAACTTTCGTTCTGTGTTCAAAACTTATTTTGAACGAGAAAAATTGACTGGCTCGGAAAATTTCAATGATTGGTACCGTTCACTAAGGATTGTCCTGCGAGTGACTGGTCAACTTGAAATCTTGAAAACGCCTTGTCCTGCTGAACCTGAAGGCACGGAAGCTACTGATGCTGCTAAGGCCAAATGGAATCTTGATTGCAAGGAACATATTGATGTGGCCGCAATGATGTTAGGGGCAATGTCCACACCTCTTCAAAGGCAGTTTGAGAAGTATTTCCCCATGAACATGATTGATGAACTCAAGAAACTCTATGAGAAACCATCAAATGTAGAGATTTATGATTTGATGGAGGCTCTACATGGTTGTAAGCAGGGTGATGGTGAACCTGTGAGTGCTCATGTGTTGAAGATGAAAAGTTTCATGGATCAACTACAAACACATAAGAAACCCTATGATAATGATATGGCTGTGAACTTAATCAATAGGTCCCTTAACAAGGATTTTAATGGTTTTGTGAGGAACTTCAATATGCATTGCGTGGGGAAGACAGTAAGTGAATTGCACGCACTGCTCATTGATTATGAGAAAGGGTTGACACCAAAGGCTCCTACGCCCCAAGTTCTTGCTATACAAGGGGGTAGAATTAACAAGCCAAATGCGAACAAGAAGAAGGGTAAAGGAAAGAAGAAGGCTGATAAGACTAAGCAGGTTATGGCTTATCAACCACCTCAACCTAAGAAGAACCCTCCTGTCAAGAATAATCCAAAGAAGGATCAAGGATGCCATTTGTATGACCTTAGATATATCAACTTTTACACAAATATAAGCACTAGAAGAAGGAAAGATGGTGACTTTGTATGTATATGTATGGCGTTAATAAGTATGAAATAGAGATGAAGATGAAAAGAACTTATATTAAAAAACACACACAAATACACACACAAGCACACACCTCAAATGAGCTTTGAGGTGTTTATATAGTACAAGAGTTAGGATGCCTTAAAGGCTTTCCATGGGCTTGGTCTTGGGCATGGCTTTCTTTTATCTATAAAGGCTTATGAAACATAACTAATAGCATATTAGCTTACCAAGACCAAGGCCCAATGACTAAACTATTACTAATCTTAACAAACGACACAAAGTTACAATATGAGAATGACCATCACTTCTATATATAACTATTTTAATGCTAACAATCTCCCCCTAAGGGGTGGTCATTCGAATGATGCTCCACGTGAGTGGGTCTTCCGTGTTCTTTGTCTTTAACTTTGTGTGTCGTTGTAGAATAGTCTTTAGTCTTTGTTCCTTCATGCTTTGTGATCTTTGATAACTGATTTTTCATCGTTCTTTGTTCCTTTATGATGTGGAGTTATCTGCCTTTCGTCACTTCTGCGTCTGTGGTGGTTGTTTGCCATTCCAACATGCTCATACATCTTTGGACTTTGATATTCATATGCACGTAGTTCCCTTTCTTTCACTTTGATCATTAGTCTTTATACTTTGTAGATTCTTCTTTTTGGCGTAGAATCTTTCTTTGAACTTAGTGTTGTATAGATCTTTGAGGGAGCTTTCTTTAACTTCCAGATGTATGTATGAGCACGTGGAATCTGTCGCCACGGAGATGAAGTGTCCCTGCATATAAACAGTTAGAAATAAAACATCCGGTACTTACAGATAAGAATTAGAGATCGTCAACAGCATAGTGTGAAGACTCCTTCTAACCCTTACCAAGGCCGTTCCCATGTCAGATACTCTCGAGAGAGCTTACAAGACCTACTTAGTAGCTCAATGACTGGGTGAGTCGCTGGGGATCACTCCACGACTGTAGACCGTTTGAAACCACCGCGAACACTAAGCGTAACCCATAAAGAATTACCGAAGTGACCTGCTGTCAGGGCTGCTTGATGTTGACCCTGGCAGGAGTTTCCATTCAATCATTGAGAATCACTATTGTGAATCCTCTCATAAATGTTCTGGCAGATTGCTAAGATCTGCGTAGGACTCTAAAGTTTACATCTGGCGTCCTTAATGATGAACAACCAGTGTAGAAATATCATGTGTTCCTATGAGATCTTTTGATGAATCTCGGGGCTCTAGACTCGATAAGTGCACATTTGGTTTCCTATGCGGAGATAAGGGAGAGGTCTCCTGCTTCAATATCAACCATCTCTAAGAGACAGGTCGATAGATTATGCCGGTTCCCCGTGAGAATGAAACAAGCTCTTTTAAGAGAACTTGAGTGGTTAAGAAGGTTTAGTGCAGTGCGTCACTGGGTCCATGACGTCTTTGTCTTCAATACCGGAGTCACCTTAGTAACAACCAGTAGCATATGAGTTGAACCCGGTGTCTGCCCTAAGGTTGAACATATGGAGGGCTATTTCTTTTCACCCTTTTTCACATCTTTTCTTTTTAATTCTTCAACCCCTTCTTTCTCCTTTCTCATTTTCTCCTTTTTTCAATCATACCTAAGGACTTCTAATTCTAATCTATTGGATTTGTCCTTGGGTAGATCCCTCCGGCTCTGGCGGATCATAGGACGGTTTTCCCTAACCTTAGTCACCTTATAACTCCATGACTATCCTATCATTGCCATGAAACCATTTATTGAAAAATCTCTCAAAGTGTTTATGATAATAAAACACGTTGTTGTTACCACTTTGAGAGTTTTGAATTTCATAGAAAGGACTCCCCCTTCACATGTGCTCATGTAATTTTTAAGAAATTTGCACATGCGGGAAAAGTTTGCACTTTTTGAATTGATCCACTTTCAGTGAACATGACCGATTCGAGACACGCTTACATCACTAGTTAGACTAGCTTGAAATTATTACCTGTCCTGGTCAAGTCCAAAGACAGTCTCTCGATACGGTACATTCTACTCAGACAAGTCCTATTCGAGACACGCTTACATCACTAGTTAGACTAGCTTGAAATTATTACCCGTCCAGAACAAGTCTTTTCGATTAATGACATTTTAAGCTTCGTCAATTCATTGGTACTTACTGAGTCGAGCACTTCTGAGATTCAGCCACAATCTTTAAACATCTTTGATCACATTTTAATCATGTCTTCTCCCCCTCAAAAATAGCATATCGTGATATTTTTGATATCAACTGATTAAGAAAAAGCTTTTGGAGAAAAAGACAGATTTGATTTTGCATGAAATCGGAACATTTTAGTGTTTGTACTCCCCCTTAATGATAGCACATTTTAAAATCAATTAAGGGTTTAGAGGGAGTTATCTTGAGCACTAGTTATGAGAGATTTTGAGAAATCTTTGAAAAAATGCTCAGGAATTCTTTTTGAAAACGAGTTTATGCTTGAAATCTTTTTCGTTTGTTTAGACTCGAACTTTTTGAAAAAGAGTTCGTCATTGAACGTACGAGTCCTTGATTTGAAAATAATCAGAAGTCATCATTCGGGTCCGGGTTTCGTACTGAAGTATACGAAAGCCATTGTGAAGAAACTTTAAGAAACGACATGTTTTTGAAAAACATTAAAAGAACTCTCGCTCAAGCATCTGTACATGTCCGTATCATTGTTGAATGACATTTCTAGAAACGTACAGAATATTGATTTATACGAGAGACATGTCGTGAGAAGAATATTTTTGGATTTTTTGATTTTATATTGTTTTTGTGTTTTTTGAAAATTTTATATTTTTGTATTTTGTTTTTGTTGGTTTTTCAAATTTTGTATTTTGTTTTTCAAAAATATTTACAGCGAAGCGATTTTGAAAACATTTTTCAAGAAGATTCGAGAAGACGTTCTAGCTCCTCAGGAGTTAGGCTTCGCATGCCAATTCGTCGAACTAAATAGTCAAACCTTTCTTTTGGAAGGGCTTTAGTAAATAGATCGGCGAGTTGATAATCAGTCTTAACGAAAAATAATTCAACAGTACCCTCTTCCACGTGTTCTTTGATGAAATGGTAGCGGACTTTGATATGCTTCGTCTTAGAGTGATGTACGGGATTGCACGAGATGGCTATGGCACTTTTTGAGTCACAATACATAGGTATTCTGTCAAAAGTAAAGCCATAATCTGTGAGCTGTGTCCTCATCCAAAGAACTTGGGCACAAAACGCAGATAGAGACACATACTCGGCTTCGCCGGTTGATAGCGCAGTACAATCCTGTTTCTTTGACGACCAGCTTACAAGCTTTTCACCCAAAAATTGTGCTCCACCTGATGTACTCTTTGCTGTAACTTGATCACCGGCATGGTCTGCATCTGAAAATGCTGTTAGATTAAACTCCGAATCCTTCGGATACCAAAGTCCCATGTTGATGGTGCTTCGTAGGTACCGAAAGATCCGTTTAACCTCTTTGAGGTGAAGTTCGGTAGGCTTTGCCTGAAACCGTGCTAACAAACAAACAACAAATTGAATATCGGGTCGGCTAGCAGTTAGGTACATGAGAGAACCGATCATGCTCCGATATTTTTTCGGATCGATGGGTTTCCCAAACAAATCAGCACCTATTTTTGGTGAAGTGACCATTGGTGTACCAACAGAATCACAATTTTCCATTCCATGTTTTTTCAAAATCTCTATTGTATATTTAGCTTGATTGATAAAAATACCACGAGGGGATTGATGGATTTGTAAACCAAGAAAGAATTTTAGTTCCCCCATCATGGACATTTCAAATTTACTTTTCATGAGATTTTCAAAATGTTTTGAATGGTTTGGATTGGTTGATCCAAAAATAATGTCGTCCACGTAAATTTGGACTATCAAAATGTCATCTTTGAATTTTTTGATAAACAAGGTGTCATCAACCGTTCCTTTGGAGAAATTGTTTTTAAGCAAGAAAGATGATAGTTCGTCATACCACGCTCTTGGAGCTTGTTTTAGACCATAAATTGCTTTCTTAAGCTTGTAGACGTAGTCTGGATGATCTTTGTCGACGAATCCCTCTGGCTGACTCACATACACTTCTTCTTTCAGAGTTCCATTCAAGAAAGCTGTCTTAATGTCCATCTGATAGACCGTGATGTTTTTGTGAGCGGCATAGGCTAAGAAAATCCGGACTGCTTCAAGTCTAGCTACAGGCGCGAATGATTCTTCGAAATCTATCCCTTCTTCTTGTGGATATCCTTTAGCAACGAGACGAGCTTTGTTGCGAATGACAGTCATTTCCTCATCCAGTTTGTTTTTCCACAACCACTTGAGATCAAGAACACGTTTATCAAGTGGTCGTTCAACAAGTTCCTAACTGTCATGTAACAGGTATTGAAGAAATTCCTCCTGCATCGCTTCAATCCATGGGTTTTCTGCCATTGCTTCCCGAATGTTCTTTGGTACTTTGGTGCTTATTGAGCAAATGTAAATGCACAATTCGAGATCGGTGGCAAGTTGTCTCCTCGTTTGAACTGGCATTGAAGGATCACCAATAACATGTACTAACGGATGGTCTTTTGTCCATTGAAACGTAGAAGGGTACCTTTGGTTGAACGAATGTGTGTTAGATGGTTCTTGTAACCTTGAAGAAGATTCAGCAGAGTCTGATGCAAACGGGTTTTCAAATACTTCTTCTTCTAACGCAACATCGTTTGAATTATTTGTTGGTTCTTCTTGAAAATTTGTAGTTTGATTTTGCTCATCAACTCTTGGTAGAACAGATTCAATAACTGGAGTTGCTTGAGTAGATGTTGATGATGTTGAGGTTGTTGGTGCTTCAGCTTCAATTGTTGTAGATGCATCTTGAGATGGTGGTGGTTGATGGTTTTGAGCGGGTGTAGCGGAATGTAGATGAGATGCATTTGTCGAAGTTCCACCATAGTATTCATCAAACATTAACTCGAAGAAATTTTCCAGATCTTGTTCTGAAGGTTTATCCGTGTTTTTTGATTGAGCTCCTTGAGGCACGAGTCCTGAACTGATGTGTCCAGAAGTCTGCTGGTTTGGTGCGGGTCCTAATCCGTTTTGATTAGAAGCCATCGGATTAAGCGCGGGTTCTAGAGCGTATCTCTCAGAAGTCATTTGTGAAATCTCGTCAAACTTCACATTCATCGTCTCCATTATCTTTTTCGTTCTTCTATTATACACCTTGAATGCCCTCGAGTTTTCTGAATATCCAATGAAGATTCCAATATCACCCTTAGCTTTCAACTTTCCTAGATCTTCTCTGTCGTTCGTCGGATAGCGTAAAGCGCCAAACACGTGAAGGTAAGAGATGTCAGGTTTACGGTTGTTCACTAGCTCATATGAGGTTTTATTGAATCTCGGATGGACTAGGGATCGGTTTTGAGTAAAACAAGCAGTGGCTACAACATCTGCCCATAAGAATAGAGGTGCACTAGAGAAAATCAGCATTGTGCGAGCAGCTTCCACAAGAGTTCTGTTTCTTCTTTCAACTACCCCATTCTGCTGTGGAGTTCTAACAGCTGATGTTTGGTGTGTTATTCCAACATCTTCAAAGTAGGTTCTTAACTCCTGATTAGTGAATTCTGTGCCATTATCTGTTCTTACAATCCTTACTAGAGCTTGAAGTAGAACTTGGATACGCTTCAGAAAGGTGATGATGGTACCTGGTGCTTCGTCTTTTGACCTCTGAAACTTTACCCATGTATATCTTGAATAATCATCGACAATAACAAGAATATACTTCTTCCCATTAATGCTTTCAACTCTCATTGGGCCACATAAGTCCATGTGCAACATATGTAACCTTGCTTCCGAACTAGGTACGGTTTTGGGTTTATATGATGCTCTTTTGCTTTTTCCTTGTTCGCATGATGGACAAAGGTGTTCCTTGGTGTATTTGAACTTAGGAAGTCCGGTGACGATGTTGTCTTTGGCTAACTTGTTGATGGTGTCAAAATTGAGATGGGATAAACGTCTATGCCACAGCCAGGACTTAGTTTCGGTTGCCCTTGTCATAAGACAAATTGGTGATGTAGAAGCCATTTGGTTGATGTCGATAGCATACAAGTTTGTACCACGATTACCAGTTAAGAGATCATCACCAACCAAATTTCTAATAAAAACCGTGTTTCTCCTGAATGCAACTTCTAAATCTGCATCACAAAACTGCCCAACTGAAAACAAGTTGTGTCCCAACCCTTCGACGTAGTAAACTCGAGTGATTAAAAAATTCCCAAACTGAAAATCTCCATAACCCTGAATAGCTGCTACATGATCATTTCCAAAGCGTACAGTTCCCATGAATTTCCAGATGAAATTGATCAGCAGCTTTAAATTCCCGGTCATGTGCTTGGAGCAACCCGAGTCGACGATCCAAAGACATATTTCGATAACCTGCCAAGAACAGAAGAGTTTGTATTTGGAAACCGTTTTGAATTTGGTTCCATGGGGTTAGGAGTAAAATCTAAATCACACTCATAGACAGTTGCTACTTGTTTAGCTTGAGCTATTTCTAATTTGCCGTTCTGAAGAGTGAACTCTCTACCCGTTGGAATCCACATACAAAACTTAAGGTAGTTCCTAGGCATTCGACTACTAGTGGTAGACCTAAAGCGAGCAACTAATCTTTCTATAGATCTAGATCTAGCACTAGTTCCCTTTGGAACATACTTCTGTGCAGGCGTAACATTCACATTCTTAGAAACACATTCATCATGAACATCATTAATTAAACATTTCTTGCATATTAAACAAACAGAGTCATTACATGCATTAGAACCAGTACTTTCGACATTACATTCAGATGAATCATGTTTCTTATTACAAAGCGATAAATTCCTAGGGTGTTCTTCTACTTCTTCAACTTTATTCTTGCTACTACTCGGAGAAACAGGCGAGACTCTATTGTTCCTTGTATTGCTCCTAGGCTTTAGTCTGCTGCTCCTAGAGGTGCATTCTAATCCTGTAGAAGGTAAGGCACACACATTAGGATTTATATTGTTGTCCTTTTTAGCATCACTAGACTCTTTAGAATTATCCTTTTTGCACGCATTTGTCTTAGATGTGGAGGCAGACGCATTAGTGGGACTAATCCTAAAAAGGCCAGGTGCTATCACTTTTGGTGTTTCGACAACCGCTTTTCCTTTATCAACAATCTTATCATTTTCACTTTTCTTGGGCAAGGGTGTTGGAGTGACTGGTTTTGTCAAATTCTTTTTCTCATCGACTTTTGGAGCAAACCTTGAAATTGACATCTTTGGTTTTTGAACCGTGTTTGAAACATTTGGTTTCTCCGAAGTCGACGGTTTTGCAAACTTAGTTTCCTCACCCTTTCCTTTTTGACTTTCAAGCTGAGTCCTCAAAAGATCATTTTGCTCTTTCATGTTCTTGAAAGCACGCTCATACGACAGTTTGTCATACTTGCATTCTTCCTTTTTTTGATCAAGTTGTTTAAAACATGACACATTTTCTTGTTCAAGCCTTATAAGAGCATTTTCATATTTGGAAACAATTTCGGAGGTCTCAGCTCTCAGTCTTTCATCGTCTTGAACAGAGTATGTTTGTAAAATGATGGACATAATGTCAGTGGTCATAACAGCTTCGAAGAGAGAATCATTTAGGTTTTCCAAAACATTCATGTTTTCACGAGTTTCATTAGTTTCGTTTACCAGGGATTTGTGGTCCGTGACAAAGTCGGCCGTTTCTTTTAAGAAAGCTTTTTCAAAATGGATTACCCTCGCACTGATGTTATTCAGTGGGATAGTAATTTCGTTTTCAAAAACTTTTTTCTGCTCAATATGAAAACTGGAATGCCAGTTGTTAATATCGATTGTAGTTTTAGAAGCAACTATATTTTGAAGTTCTTGAATTCTCTTTTTAACGTCATCCAGAATTTCTCTAGCCTCACTTGTATTAAAAGTGTTGTTAGAAGAAATTTGTTCCATTTTTGAAAGAGATTTGGAAACAATTACTTTCTTAGAAAACATTTTTGAGAATGGTCGTTTTATGGAAAACACAGATGGTTCTTTTTGTGGAACAAAAGTAATTCCCGAAAGTTTGTTCAATTTGTTGTAATCAATGGGTTTCAAATCCTTTTGTTTCATTTTAGAAATGCTCTCTTCGACATGTTCTATCGTTTGCACAGAATCCCGAACGACGGGAAGATCATGTTTAGTGTAAAGCACATTACCATTATACAAAACATTCTGTTCTTGCTGAGCTTTCTTGAGATTACTGGGGGTGTTGTTACCAAGAGCCACTTTATGTTTCGTATGGTAAACCGGATTAGTTTGATTTAAAATCATTTTCATTGTTTGACTTGACTGACCCGATTTAACCACCAATTCTTCTAAGTGAGCAATCATGTGTTCTGACTCTACGATTTCGGCCAAAAGTTTGTCTTCTTTCTTTGCAAAGTCCTTTTTCAGCTCGTCCCTTTCTTTTTCAAGATTGGTATAAGCTGGCTTTTGTTTAGAAAGTTGGTTTTGTAAATCAGAAATTTCCGCGTTTAAAGCTTTTATCTTTTTGAAAGAATTAACATCAAGTGTGTCAAACTTGAGTTGCAATTGTTTTTCCCTTGAAACGGAATTTTGATAACCAGTTTCTAATTCAGACAATCTTTTGTTATGAAATTCAAAAGCTTTAACGTTTTCTTTGTAACTCTCAAGCTCAGCGGTCAATTTAACATTCGCGGCCTTAACATCGCGATTGACCTTTTTCACATTCTCAATTTCAATACGACAATTATTCAATAATGATTCAAACAAAGCACGTGTTTCCTCATCATTCTCAGCATGCTGTGAAACGAAGCCTCCATTATGATTCACATCTGGAGTTGCTGAAGGAGTATTGCTACTACTTGGCGTGTCCAGGTATGTATCATAAGTGGGTGCTAGCTTCTCAGATTGTTGTTCCTCATGAGGAGACATATCAAATATATCATTATTGTGACATGTGTTGAAGTTGGATACCTCAGATGGTGCATTGGTGTCATAAACAGGAAGTGTATCAGAATCCGTGTCATACTTAGCTTCCTGAAGATTCGCCATGAATATGCAGTTCGCATCGATATCCTCTCTATCTTCCATGTCATCCATAAGAGCCATAAAATCATTCTCCTCTGCGTTTAACTGAAACCCTGCCTCATTCTTTTGTGCCAACAGTAATGCTTTCTGCAAATACGCTGTGTCTTTCTTGTTCGGCTTAGTAGGACAGTTCCTTGCCATATGACCTACACCCTGACAGTTAAAACACTTTACCGGATTACCCTGATTCACATTTCCCAAATTCCCAACTACTGGAGCTGCAACATTTCTATTCTGATTACCCATTGCCTGATTACCAACATTCTGACCCCTCTGATTTCCAACAAACTGACCCAACTGATTCCCTGCATACTGACCATACTGATTTCCTGCATTCTGATTCCCTGCATTCAGCATATTCTGATTCCCCATGTTAATTCCAGTGGCATATCCTTGCTGATTCCCATAAATTCCAACCATTTGGCCTCCATTGCCCATATTGAAACTCGGCTGAGCAATCTGCTTGTTGCGAGTGTTCGATGAAATCCTTTGGTTGTTGTTAGTTGGTGTAGAATAGCGTCCTTGGAATGCCTTTGACAGAAAAGCAAACGCTTGGGTCAATGCTGCAGTAGCTTCATCATTTTCAGTGAATTCTGGTTCTTGGAATTGTTGGTATTGCTGTTGTGGAATAACATGGTGTTGTTGCTGTGGGTAGAACTGTTGTTGGTAGACCGGTGTTGGTTGTTGAATGTATGATGGTTGCATGTAGTTGTGAGTGGAAGATGATGATGGTTGTTGTGTGTTCACTGGTAGCGGTGTTGGTGTAGTAGCAATTAATGCAAGAGGATCATGATTCTTTGCCAATCTTTCTTTTCTTACTTCATTAGCCTCAGCTTGGTTTTGCTTCAAAAAGTCATAGAGTTGATCATAATTCACCTTATGTAAATCCTTTGTTTGATTGACAATTGTAACATAACGACCCCATTCTTCTGGAAGGTTATTGATGAATTTGATGTTTGTTGCAATTGTTCGAGGTGTCAACTTGTTTCTGATTAACTCATTCATCAAAGTGCAAAACCTTGTGTAGTAAGATTCAATCTGTTCACCTTTAGTGGATGTAAAGTTCTCCCATTCCGTAAGAAGTTTGTTCTCAACGTCCTGTTGTCCAATCTCTGTTCCATGACATATCCTTCTGACACGTTCCCACATAGCATAAGCAGTTTCACAACTGTCGACCGCAGCAAAGATCTCCCGTGGTAATCCAAGTTGGATTAAATGCATTGCCATATCATCAGCGGCGATCTGCTTCTTGTCTTCCTCTGTGTAATCTGCTTCTGTTTGTTCACGCACGAATGGTTGAGTAGGAGGTGCTGCATTTGGATTACCTTCAATTTGAACTTGTCGTGGCTTGAATGGACCATTTGTAATGGAGTTGATCATTAATTTACCATCAGGCTTTGTTTTGATGTAACGAAGCATGCGGCTTGTCCATGGGAGATATCCACCTTTTTCAAGCATCGGAGGTCGGTTTTCCGCACCGGCTGCATGAATATCTTGCTGAGTAGCCATTGATGAAGTGTAGATGGATAAAGTTGATTCTCGGATCGTTTCAACGAAGTAGGAGTTGTGTTTAGTGTAAGTTGATGCAAGTTTTTATGGTGAAAATTTTGATCTGGAACCTTAAAACCTCAATAACTTCCGTTCGGAGTGGATTTGGGCCTCGAAGCTTGGCTTGAATGATCTTTAGATCATTCAACGTGTCCTTCTTCTCGGTCTCGCAGTCGTTTTGACAGCTGATTCGTCGAAAACGGAGTTACGGTTCAAAAGTTATGGCCGTTTGAAGTTTGGTTGTCGAAAAGTCAAAATCTTACGCGTAAACCTTGAATCTTACGCGTAGACAGTAAACTTAAGCGTAGAGAAAATGTTATGCGTAAACAAAAACTTATGCGTAGGAAATGTTATGCGTAAACAAAAGTTATGCGTAAACAGTAAACTTATGCGTAAGATTAGTAGTTTATGCGTAGACTTTGTGTTTATGCGTAAGATTAGTTACGCGTAAGGTTTGGCTTATGCGTAAGATTTTTTACGCGTAAGGTTTACAAACCAAAGTGATCTCTCAAACTTATCCAAGCTTGAAAGATATCCCGTGTCGAAGTATTCCACAAACTTATCCAAGTCAGGGAAGTACTGAGTCACCGTAGCACGAAGAGAAGACCTTTGATGAAGTTATGCGTAGAATTCTGAAACTTACGCGTAAGATTAAATCTTATGCGTAAGATCTGACTTATGCGTAGAAATGGCGACTTCTGCGTAGGATTTGATCTTACGCGTAGGAATTAGGCGTAGACTTCCAAGTTAAGCGTAGAAAGAGGGTTTTGACTAAAGTTACGCGTAGAAAAAGGGTTTTGACCTCAAACTTACGCGTAAACAGTACTTTTTATGCGTAGAAAGGACAGAAAGTACTGTAGACAGCTAAGAAATTGTACTATTCACCCAACTTACGCGTAGGATGACCAGAAAACTTCAAAAATACGATTTTTTCACCCAAAAACTCCTTTTTCACTTGTTTCTAATGATCAAATCTTTCCCAAAACACTTAGAATCACTAAAACTTCAATAAAAACAACAACTTTAACACTAAAACCACGTAAAAATCAAACCTTTTTTGAAGAAAAAGTACACAAATGAATGAAAAGTGTAACTTTTTAACAAAAAACTTGATAAAAACACTCCTAAATCATTGTTAGGCGATTGATACCACTTGTATGACCTTAGATATATCAACTTTAACACAAATATAAGCACTAGAAGAAGGAAAGATGGTGACTTTGTATGTATATGTATGGCGTTAATAAGTATGAAATAGAGATGAAGATGAAGAGAACTTATATTAAAAAACACACACAAATACACACACAAGCACACACCTCAAATGAGCTTTGAGGTGTTTATATAGTACAAGAGTTAGGATGCCTTAAAGGCTTTCCATGGGCTTGGTCTTGGGCTTGGCTTTCTTTTATCTATAAAGGCTTATGAAACATAACTAATAGCATATTAGCTTACCAAGACCAAGGCCCAATGACTAAACTATTACTAATCTTAACAAACGACACAAAGTTACAATATGAGAATGACCATCACTTCTATATATAACTATTTTAATGCTAACACCATTACTACAAGGTGATGGGCCATTGGAAGAGGAATTGTCCTCTTTATCTCGATGACTTGCGAAACAATAAGGTTAAGAAGACTGGGCACATGGGCGCCAGCACTTCAGGTAACTTATTTGTCATTGAATTATTTACTTTATCTCATAAATTAAATTCCTGGGTATATGATACTGGATGTGGTATTAATATTTGTAATACACTGCAGGGGTTTAGAGAGGAAAGGAGACTAGCTTATGGGGAGCAATTTCTGCATGTGGGCAATGGAGCACAAGCAGCAGTTGAAGCCATAGGAATGTTTGATTTAGTTTTACCTTCGGGTTTAGTACTTTGTTTAAACAATTGTCATTATGCACCTTCTATAATTAGAGGTGTTGTTTCCTTTTCATGTTTGTTGGATCTTGGTTTTTCTCATACTATTGATGGCAATAAAATTTCTGTTTCTTTAAATGGTGTATTTTATTTTAATGCTATTGCTGTGAATGGTGTGTTTGAAATTGATATGAATAATTGTGTGACTTCCAACAATAATAATAATTCGATGTACAGCATAAGTAAGAGAATGAAGTATGAATTGAATTCGTCTTACCTTTGGCACTGTAGACTTGCCCATATAGGTAAGACTCGCATGCAAAAGCTGCAACGTGAAGGGCTTTTGAATAATATCAATGATGAGTCATTTGATAAATGCGAATCTTGTATTTCTGGGAAGATGACGAAGAAACCTTTTCATAATAATATGGAAAGAGCTTCAGATCTACTTGGTTTGATACATACGGATGTATGTGGACCACTTAGACATGGGTCAAGGAGAGGTGCTGTCTACTTCTTAACTTTTACGGATGATTTCAGCCGTTATGGTTATGTTTATTTACTTAAACATAAACATGAAGTGTTTGAAACATTTAAAGTTTTCAAAGCAGAAGTAGAATTGCAATTGGGAAAGAAGATTAAAGCTCTTCGTTCTGATCGAGGTGGTGAATACCTTAGTCAAGATTTTAAAGATTTCTTAACTGAGAATGGAATTGTCCAGAATCTCACATCTCCATATACTCCACAACAAAATGGTGTATCTGAGAGAAGAAATCGTACATTGTTGGACATGGTTCGATCAATGTATGATCTTACTAATCTTCCTTTGTCTTTTTGGGATTATGCTCTTGAATCAGCTGTTCGTATTTTGAATATGGTTCCCACCAAGAAGGTTGATAAGACACCATATGAGATATGGACTGGAAAAGCTCCGAACTTGTCTTATTTAAAGGTCTGGGGTTGTGAGGCGTATGTTAAACGTGATTCACAAGATAAACTCCAACAAAGATCTGTAAAATGCATTTTCGTAGGATACCCTAAGGAAACTATGGGTTACTACTTTTACTACCCACCTGAGAACAAAGTGTTTGTTGCAAGATATGGTGATTTTCTTGAAAGTGAATTTGTGGTTCAAGAAATCAGTGGGAGAGTATATGATTTAGAAGATGATCTAAATAATGCATTACCTTCAGAAAACACTAGCTCACTTCCTATAGAACCGGAAAGTCTGGGTCCTCCACCGGAAGTTGAAGTAATTCCCATTCGCAGATCTTCAAGATCTGTGAAAGCTCCTGACCGTCTATGTCTTAATGTAGAGGTTGATGAACATACACTAGGGGATCTTAATGAACCTACTAGTTATAGAGCTGCCATTAATAGTCCTCAAAAGGCTAAATGGAAAGCTGCTATGGATGGGGAAATACAATCCATGCATGATAATGAAGTCTGGGAAGAAGTTGACTTACCTCCTGGTGCCAAGGTAGTTGGGAGTAAGTGGCTTTACAAAATCAAGACTGACATGGATGGATATGCACACATTTATAAGGCTCGTCTAGTTGCTAAAGGTTTTACTCAAACTTTTGGAATAGATTACGAGGAGACGTTTTCTCCTGTAGCAGACATAAGAGCTATAAGAATTCTCATAGCTATAGCGGCGTACTATGACTATGAGATTTGGCAAATGGATGTGAAAAATGCTTTCTTAAACGGTCATTTAGATGAAGACATCTATATGGCACAACCAGAAGGGTTTGAAAATCCAGATTTCCCAAATCGTGTTTGCAAGCTTAAGAGATCCATTTATGGATTAAAGCAAGCATCACGACAATGGAACAAGAGGTTTGATGCTGAAATTAAAAAGTTTGGATTCACTCAAAATCTTGATGAGCCATGTGTGTATCACAAAGCTAGTGGGAGTGATAATGTAACTTTCCTAATTCTATATGTTGATGACATATTGATCATGGGAAAAGACATTCCAAGTTTGCAAGAAGTTAAGGCATATCTTGGAAAGTGCTTTTCTATGAAAGATTTAGGAGAAGCTGCATATATGTGACAACTGGCAAAATAGGGAGCCGTTTTATAAAACCCGCATTACACTTAAATAATAAATATGGAATTTTTGGAAATTTATTGTGACGAGATATTTTACGAACGTTGGTACTTGATTGTAATCGTACGATGTTTATGGGATTTAGTTATTTATTTATGGTTTGTTTCATTTCGTTCGTGATGATTCATTTTGAGATCGTTATCTTTGGCACTACATTGACTCCGGCACTAGATTAACCTAACAAGATTTTTATATTTTACAAAACGGTCGCGGTTCACCGTTAAATTAATATTATGTCTTTCGTACATATCTATATTTTCGGGAAGTGTTGTTGGGAAATCAATTATGACGTGTACGTGTATGGTTGATAAAAATTGAATACTTTTATGAACGGGTAATCGGGTTACGGGAAAACCGATTAAAAAGAGTTCACTAACTATAAAAATATTTGTGGCTAATATTGGAAAAAGAAAACCTAAGGGACTAAAGTGAAAAATTCGGGTATAATACCCTAACCCTAACCCTCCACCCTCACAAAACTAACTTCATCTTTTTCTTTTTCCTCTCCTCCCTTGTCGCCGCCGGTAACCACCCCAACACCATCACCACCGCCGACCTCCACACCACACCACCACCACCAAAACGATCCCCATCATCTTCTTGTTCGATTTGTGTGAAGCACGCGCCTCCCCTACCCCTTTTCTTTTAATACCGCCGACCTCCACATCTCCCACAACACCACATCATCATCTATTTTTGGTTTCTATTCGATTTGAGGTGAGAACACATGAGTCTTGGGTCGGGTTTGACTATTTTGAGTCAAACCCGAATTGGATCTTGACATTTTGGGATGATAACATTAAAAATGAAGATGGGTTTTGTAAATAATACGAGTTTGGTATCCTTGGGGGTCGATTATTGATGTATTTGTGCTCGGATTTGGAGTTGTACGCGATTGGTTTTGGTTTTTATGGCTCGAAGTGAGCTTGACCGAGACCCTAGGTCTCGGTGTGACCCTCCTCGACTCGATGAGAGTCTTGGAGGTGTGATTGGTTCTTATTTTCTTGATTCTTGATGTTGGTTATTGGTTGTTGGATTCTTGGGTCTTAGATGGTTCCGAATTGTTGTTGTTGTTGTTTTGGAGTCTCGGCCGAACCCCCCCCCCCTTCGCGGGCTGTTTGGGTCGAGGGGCTCATTGGAGCTAGCCGAGACCGAGAGGTCTCGGGTGAGGTTGTTGTTTTGGTTGTGACCTCACAAGTTGACCCGGGTTTGACTTGGTAAGTCGACCCGTATATTTGGTATATTTTTCTTGTTTTAACTTATATGGTATATATATTTGTTGTGACTTATTTTTGGGCCGAATCTTTTGGACATTGGTCATTTGTATCTTGAATTGGAGTTGTGTTGACGAGTATGGAATTGGGGACCGATTGTGAGACGGTCAATTAGATGACGGAGATAGGTTAGTTTGGGTGCCGTAGTCGGACCCTCATGTTGTAGCACGTGATATGGGATTGTTTGGACGGAGTTGATTTATATTGTGGCTTGATTTTATTATTTTGGACTTGGACTATGAGCCGAGGGTCATGACTCGGACATGAGACCAAATTCTATGACTCGATAAATATTTAAAAGTCGAAATCAAAAGTAATACTCGTTATAATATTATTAAGAATATAATCGTTTATATACGTATATATAGACGCGTTAAACGTATATATATATAGATATAAATGCGTATATTAATAATAACACGATCACGAGTAAACGTATAATAATAAGACGATAGTTATTACACTATGAAAATAGCGTAATAAATGTCGGGATATTATTATAAATAATAACTATAAAAATAACGGCGAAACATAAGTCGAGAAAATAATAATTAAAAATGTGATTTTATTTTATAAATTAGAAATTTATCGAGTTATACGAATTGTGGGTTTTTAAAGTCCAAGTGGGCTTTATATTGTGACTTTGTGTTGTCACGGATATATGACGGTTAATATAAACATTTTATATTATCGGATGACTTATTCTAGATTGAGTTATTTGACAATATAAAATGGGTATATTAATTGGCATCGTATCCCACGACGCCCATAGGATGTGGTATATATTTTAGGGTAATAAATTACTATATGTCTCGTGGAATTTGGCCGATTCGACGATATATATAGGGAATTTATTGAGCTACGACATATACCAAATAGAAATTTATGTGCAATGTGCTTTAGGTTGGGTATAATTTTGGAACGATATATTACGTAAATAAGTATGGGAGATTATCAAATCGACGGATTTAATAAGCTTCTATAATTATTTAAATAATATGTCGAGCTAACATTAGACCTATAGTTATCTTATTATTGTTCTTTGTTGAGGCTTTTCGGTTTGAGCTATGTCGACCCTCCACTCGTATGGATACCAAACGTCAAATTTCAAATTAATATGAAGTTAATTCGAGAAATGGACATTTTGGAAAGTAAAATGAATTACGTTCGGGAATGGGAATATTTTATTTTGAGGAAATGATTTCTGAACGGATTTGATATTGTTAGGAAGTGCCGAGTCTGTAGTCGCCGTTACGTGAGTTGTTTGAGATTTCTTGCGTCTTTCTTCTGTCATTTCTTTTGAGGATTTCTGGACTTGAGGTGAGTCATAGCCCCACTTTTACTCTTGAACTTTGTTTTCAATACTTGGGGTGAGAAACGTGCAAATGCTTTATGTGGACTATTATCGCTTTTTGATTTCAAAACTTGCTATGCTTATAAAACTAGGTAGAGCGAGGCCTAGACTAGATCTAGGTAAGCTATTGATTTGGTTGTTGAGCGAGGCCTAGTCCCCGAACTAGGTAAGCTATTGGATTGATATTAGAGCGAGGCCTAGACTTGAGCTAGGTAAGCTATTGATTGGTTTGATTTGAGCTATAGCGTGCACCTATAGGGATGATTTGATTTGGTTGGTTTATTTTGGTTGGATGAGTGAGCCCTAGTCTAGCTAGCAAGCGTTTTGCGTATATGTCCACTATATTGAATTAAGAATCTAAACCTATGATCTCACCAGCGAAAGCTGACTTTTAGCACGTTTTCTCAGGTAATTAAGTGATGCTCTGCGGATGCTTGGGATTGGAGGCTTGGCATTTGGCACTGGTTATGGATCTATATTTCTAAAACTCTGATAACTATTGTGGACCTATATTTATTTCTTTTGGGCCTGACTTTGGATGATTTTGGGATAATGTAAACTTTAAAACCCCGCGTGGTTGTATTTTATTTTGTTTACTTTATCTCGTTCTTTTATGTCTTGTGTTTGGATATCAATCCCCGTAGCACCCCGAAAGCTTGTTGAGTCTTCCGCTGTACCAAATTTTGGGGGTGTTACAGATTGGTATCAGAGCCAAGGTTATAGAGAACTAGGTAAATAGACACCTAAACTATAACCGATTTTTATAGAAAACGATCCTCGACCATTGCCCGCCAGCCCGCCAAGCCAAAGCATCATTGTTTATTATTGAGGTATTATGAGATTATTGAGATGATTATAGATTTGGGATTTCTTGAGATGATTTGAGGTTTCGAGGTTTATTGATTTTGTGATATGATGGCGTTTTGAGGAATTATATGTGTTTGAGGAATTATATAGCTTAATTGTTTTGCGAATGGTTTTAGTAATGCGGTAATTTAAATCATTCTTGATTATATACGATTTGGAATTATATGATGATTATTGGATATGGTATTTTGAATTCGCGGCTTAGTTGTTTTGAAACACTTACACCTACCCTACGCCGTTGTCACAGACTATGGCCTCCCATATGCCTGATGTCGTTGAGGATATTCTTGCTACACCGGTATTGCCAGCACGGTTCACCATGGCCCCTGATGACCCTTACCAGGTTGCCATGCATTCAGCTACTATGACACCGACAGGCTCTACTTCAACACTACCTGCTGCATCTACGCAGGGACCCTCATCTTCTCTAGGGCTCCCTGGTACATCGAGGCAGCTTACTCTTCATCAGGCTTTGGCTCGCGTGGCACCTCGCTTTGCCCACCGAGCTACGGCACGCATGTCAGTACGCCCTACTCCATCACCTTTACAGATTGATGCTCATTCTCTTCTGTCTGAGGCGCCGCCCACATCATTGCGTCGTCGTCCTAGATCACCTACTACATCTCCATATGTTTCACCAAGTAGGAGACGACGATTGATGATGTACTCTTCCGATGAGGAGGAGGAGGAGTGCGAGGGTGAGGATGAGGCTGATGACCCTGAGCAGGAGGATGACCCTCAGGAGGATGAGATTCCTGATGATGATGATGAGTTAGTACCACCAGCTCAGGCTGAGGAGCCTGATTCACCTGTACACCCGATTGAGCCTGATTCACCTGATCATCTGTTCTTGTTTGAGTTGCCACCTGGTAGTCCCGTTGAGTCGGATGCATCTTCTGAGATTTCTGCTGAGCATGCAGAGTTGGGTGAGATTGGCAGGTTGTGGGCTCGGATTACTGAGCTTAGTGAGAGAGTTGCACGTGTATCTGATCGACTTGAGAGAGTTATTGGAGAGTTTTTAGCGGATTTGAGTGTTGATTTGACTGTCGTTGTGGGCAGGACTACTGAGTTGAGGAGAGTTTTGATGGATGTTCACGAGCATATCGATAGTTTGCAGCGAGGATTTGTTACTGCTCGTGAGGCTGACCGCAAGCTATGGCAAAGGAATGCCGAGCTAGAGAAGGAGGTGGCTGACCTCAAGAGAGACCGAGACACCCATAGCGTGGAGTTAGGATCGTTATGGAGGGATCTTGATGGCTTGAGGCAGGAGTTGAGGAGCCTCCGCCAGCCGCGTGGCTAGTTGCTCGGGTTATGTTGTCTTGTTGCTTTCTTAACCGAGGAGCGTTCGGTTAGAAAAGCTAATTATCATGTTTTGATGTATTTTGTTCAGTATTAGTCTCTTGTGGAACGATTAGTACGTTTTGTGTTATCCGTTAGTTGGAACGATGTTAGATCGCTATTGTATGGTTGATGGTTATTAGTATATGGTATTATGTGATTTTGGGTGTTATGGAAATTGAGTCCTTATCCGTTTTATTGATGTTCCATGGTGTATTGTTGCTATTCTTTCCGTGACTTGGCTTCGTTGATTTAATTCTTGTTGAGCATATGATAAGTCCTATCAGAGACTCACAAACTTATATGATGTTTCAAATCAATGGCCCCACGAAGAAACCCTGTTAGAGCTACCAGAACTGGACCTGCAACGGCTACCCCTAGTCGTCGAGGGCGCCATCCTACTCGAAATGTTGAGACCCCTACTCCTGATAACCTGGACACCACTAACCGCAACAACAGGAATCAAAATGTTGATGTTCAGGGAGACAATGATCATGTTCCACTTAATGCACCTACTGTGGATCAAGCAATGATCAACCAACTTGTGGAGCAACGAGTTGCTGAGCTACTAGCTGAGTCAAATCATTCCAACAATTCTGCTGGAACTTTTCCACCTGTTCGTGCTAATGGATGTCACTATAAGGAGTTTAAGATTTGTGGACCGATTGAGTTTGGTGGAACTGAAGGAGTGGTTTACTTGGTTAGGTGGATTGAGAAGACTGAGTCTGTGTTCAATGTCAGTGGTTGTGCAGAGAATGCGAAGGTAAAGTTTGCTTCTTTTACCTTCAAGGATGAAGCCTTAACTTGGTGGAACAATTACCGTAACTCGGTTGGGAGTGATGTGGCTTATGCTATGACTTGGGAGCAATTTAAGTCTTTGCTGATTCAGACTTACTGCCCAAGGAATATTGGAAATTGAGTTCTGGAACCACAAGGTGAAAGGTACCGATATGGCAACTTACAATCGCCGTTATCGAGAGTTGGCCTTACTCTGTCCCGATATGGTTAGGACTGAGACCCAAAAGATTGAGAGGTATACCGATGGATTGCCGGTAGCTACCAGGAACGATGTGATATCTGCTAAGCCTGCAAACATACATGAGGCTATCACTATCGCTCAACAATTGATGGACTCTTTGGAATTGGAAGAAGCTGAGAAGGATAAGAATGGAAAGAGAAAGAGGGATGATCACTCTAAGGGTAATGATCGTCGAAACAAGCGACAAACAACTGCTAGAGCTTATGCCATGGGAGATGGAGACAAGAAGAACTACAATGGAGATGCGCCCAAATGTAACCGATGTTACAAGCATCATTCTGGTCGATGTACGGTAATGTGCAAGAATTGCTCTAAGATGGGACACATAGCTAAGGATTGTAGAGCTCGACCACTTGCTATGGTTCAAGCTACTCCTGAAACTATGAGCAAAGTAAATGTTACTTGCTTTGGATGTGGAAAGAAAGGACATTATCGGAATGAATGTAGGGAATCGTGGAACCGAGGAAATCAAGGATCGGGTGGTAATGGGTACAACAATGGAAACCGTGGAGCTGGAGGAAACCGTGGACGACAAGATAATGGGGACCAACGTGTGGAAGCTGGAGTTGCTCATGGGAGAGTGTATGCACTCGGGAACGAGAGAGGAGAAGATCCGAACGTCATTACTGGTACGTTCCTTCTCAATAATCGTTATGCTTCCATACTATTTGATACTGGTGCCGATAAGAGTTTTGTGTCCACTAAGTTTGCACCCTTACTTGAGAAACCCCCGATGGCCTTAGGAATTGGTTATGATGTAGAGTTAGCTAATGGAAACATATAAAGGATTAAGACTATCATTCGTGGATGCACGTTAAACTTTCTGAACCGTCCTTTCAACATAGATCTTCTACCCGTCACATTAGGAAGTTTTGATGTCATTATCGGCATGGATTGGTTGTCAAAGTATCGTGCCCATATAATCTGCGATGAGAAGATCGTGCGGGTACCTTACGGCAAGGAGATTCTGAACATACCAGGAGATAGAAAGGATTTGAGAGGCCCATCCAGATTAGCGGTTATATCTTGCACTAAGTTGCCGAAGCTAATGGAGAAAGGAAATTACCTTTTCTTAGCCCAAATTTTTGAGAAAGGAGAGGAGGAGAAGAAGGAAAGGTGCATTGGAGATGTACCTATAGTTCGTGATTTTTCGGATGTGTTTCCCGATGATTTGCCGGGAATTCCGCCTACTAGACAAGTGGAATTTCAGATTGAGTTGATACCTGGTGCTGCACCTGTAGCACGAGCGCCTTATCGTCTTGCACCTACTGAACTGGAAGAATTGTCGAAACAATTAGCGGAGTTAGCCGAGAAGGGATTCATAAGACCAAGTTCTTCACCTTGGGGAGCCCCGGTCTTATTTTTGAAGAAGAAGGATGGATCGTTCCGAATGTATATTGATTATCGAGAGTTGAACAAGTTAACGGTGAAGAATAGATACCCGTTACCGAGGATCGACGATTTGTTCGATCAACTTCAAGGATCGAGTGTGTATTCGAAGATCGATTTGAGATCGGGATATCATCAGCTTCGAGTGCGCGAGGAAGATATTCCAAAAACGGCTTTCAGAACCCGTTACGGGCATTACGAGTTTCAGGTGATGCCGTTTGGGTTGACTAACGCACCGACGATATTCATGGATCTCATGAATCGGGTGTGTAAGCCTTACTTAGATAAGTTCGTGATTGTGTTCATCGATGACATTCTGATATACTCGAAGAGTGAGAAGTAACATGAGGAGCATCTAAGACTTATCTTAGAATTGCTCAGGAAGGAGAAACTGTATGCCAAGTTTTCGAAATGTGAATTTTGGATTCCGACGGTACAATTTCTAGGTCATGTAATTGATAGACAAGGAGTTCATGTGGATCCTGCTAAGATTGAAGCGATTAAAGATTGGGCTGCACCTACGACCCCAACAGAAGTTTGTCAATTTTTGGGATTAGCTGGTTATTACCGAAGATTCATTGAGGGATTTTCGAAGATAGCAAAACCGTTGACCAAATTGACTCAAAAGAGCGTTAAGTATGAATGGGGAGATAAGGAAGAGGAAGCCTTTCAGTTACTTAAGGAAATGTTGTGTAGTGCTCCTATTTTGGCGTTACCCGAAGGTAATGAGGATTTCGTCATCTATTGTGACGCTTCTCATAAAGGTTTAGGAGCTGTGTTGATGCAACGAGAGAAAGTGATAGCTTATGCTTCCCGACAGCTCAAGAAGCATGAGAAGAACTACACCACCCATGATTTGGAGTTAGGTGCTGTGGTTTTTGCTTTGAGGATATGGAGACATTACTTGTATGGAACCAAGTGTGTAGTGTTTACTGATCACAAAAGTCTGCAACACATTCTGAACCAAAAAGAGCTTAACATGAGGCAGCGACGTTGGATTGAGTTGCTAAGCGATTACGACTGTGAAATTCGCTACCATCCGGGTAAAGCAAACGTTGTTGCTGATGCTCTTAGTCGAAAAGAGAGAATTCCACCATTACGGGTTAGGTCATTAGGAATGACTATCGTATCGCCATTACCGTCTCAAATATTGGAAGCTCAAACGGAAGCATTGAAAGCAGAAAATAAATCTGCCGAGAATGTATATGGGATGGCAGAAAATGAGAAAGGATTTGCTAAGCGTTCTGATGGAGTGTTACGTTTTGGAGAACGAAGTTGGGTACCATTGTATGGAGGAATTCGAGAATTGATTATGCATGAGTCGCATAAGTCGAGGTATTCCATTCATCCTGGGTCGGACAAAATGTACCAGGATTTGAAGAAATTATATTGGTGGCCAAATATGAAGGCAGATATAGCATTATATGTTAGTAAGTGCTTGACCTGCTCTAAGGTTAAAGCTGAGCATCAAAGACCGTCAGGATTGTTGACGCAGCCAGAACTCCCGGTTTGGAAGTGGGAGCGGATTACGATGGACTTTATTACCAAATTACCAAAGACAGCTAGCGGTTGCGACGCTATATGGGTAATTGTGGATCGTTTGACTAAGTCTGCTCACTTCCTGGCGATTAGTGAAGATGATAGTGTGGAAAAACTTGCGAGGTTGTATGTGAAGGAGATTGTTTCTCGTCATGGAGTTCCGATATCGATTATTTCGGATCGAGACAGCCGTTTCACGTCAGCATTGTGGCGATCACTTCAAACCGCCTTGGGGACGAGACTTGATATGAGTACTGCATATCATCCCCAAACCGATGGTCAAAGTGAGAGAACTATTCAAACTTTGGAGGATATGCTTCGTGCATGCATCATAGACTTTGGTAAAGGTTGGGAGAAATACCTACCCCTTGTGGAGTTCTCCTACAATAATAGCTACCACACAAGTCTTAAGGCTGCACCATTCGAAGCTTTGTATGGTCGAAAATGCCGTTCACCTATTGGTTGGGCAGAAGTTGGAGATAGCCAACTCACAGGCCCTGAGCTTATCTTGGAAACTACGGAGAAGGTAACGCAGATTCGAGATCGACTGCAAGCAGCTAGAGATAGGCAGAAAAGCTACGCCGATCTGAGGCGTAAACCCCTAGAATTCCAGGTTGGAGACAGAGTTATGTTGAAGGTCTCGCCTTGGAAGGGTGTGATACGTTTTGGGAAACGTGGGAAACTTAATCCCCGCTACATTGGACCATTTCTTATTCTGGAAAGAATTGGGCCCGTAGCGTATCGTTTGGAATTACCTATGGAACTGAGTAAAGTTCATGATGTGTTTCATATTAGTAATCTGAAGAAATGCCTTTCAGAGGAAACACCAGTGATACCTATCAAGGATATTCGTGTGGACGAAAGTTTGAATTTCGTAGAAGAGCCGATTGAGATAATGGATAGAGAGATCAAACGACTCAAGAGGAGTCGTATTCCGCTCATCAAAGTTCGTTGGAATTCGCGGCATGGACCGGAATTTACGTGGGAACGTGAGGATGAGTTTCGGAAAAGATATCCGAAGTTCTTCACTTCGTAGATGGGTTATTTCAAGAGAAACCCGGGACGGGTTCCTTCTGAGGCTGGGAGGATGTGACAACTGGCAAAATAGGGAGCCGTTTTATAAAACCCGCATTACACTTAAATAATAAATATGGAATTTTTGGAAATTTATTGTGACGAGATATTTTACGAACGTTGGTACTTGATTGTAATCGTACGATGTTTATGGGATTTAGTTATTTATTTATGGTTTGTTTCGTTTCGTTCGTGATGATTCATTTTGAGATCGTTATCTTTGGCACTACATTGACTCCGACACTAGATTAACCTAACAAGATTTTTATATTTTACAAAACGGTCGCGGTTCACCGTTAAATTAATATTATGTCTTTCGTACATATCTATATTTTCGGGAAGTGTTGTTGGGAAATCAATTATGACGTGTACGTGTATGGTTGATAAAAATTGAATACTTTTATGAACGGGTAATCGGGTTACGGGAAAACCGATTAAAAAGAGTTCACTAACTATAAAAATATTTGTGGCTAATATTGGAAAAAGAAAACCTAAGGGACTAAAGTGAAAAATTCAGGTATAATACCCTAACCCTAACCCTCCACCCTCACAAAACTAACTTCATCTTTTTCTTTTTCCTCTCCTCCCTTGTCGCCGCCGGTAACCACCCCAACACCATCACCACCGCCGACCTCCACACCACACCACCACCACTAAAAAGATCCCCATCATCTTCTTGTTCGATTTGTGTGAAGCACGCGCCTCCCCTACCCCTTTTCTTTTAATACCGCCGACCTCCACATCTCCCACAACACCACATCATCATCTATTTTTGGTTTCTATTCGATTTGAGGTGAGAACACATGAGTCTTGGGTCGGGTTTGACTATTTTGAGTCAAACCCGAATTGGATCTTGACATTTTGGGATGATAACATTAAAAATGAAGATGGGTTTTGTAAATAATACGAGTTTGGTATCCTTGGGGGTCGATTATTGATGTATTTGTGCTCGGATTTGGAGTTGTACGCGATTGGTTTTGGTTTTTATGGCTCGAAGTGAGCTTGACCGAGACCCTAGGTCTCGGTGTGACCCTCCTCGACTCGATGAGAGTCTTGGAGGTGTGATTGGTTCTTATTTTCTTGATTCTTGATGTTGGTTATTGGTTGTTGGATTCTTAGGTCTTAGATGGTTCCGAATTGTTGTTGTTGTTGTTTTGGAGTCTCGGCCGAACCCCCCCCCCTCGCGGGCTGTTTGGGTCGAGGGGCTCATTGGAGCTAGCCGAGACCGAGAGGTCTCGGGTGAGGTTGTTGTTTTGGTTGTGACCTCACAAGTTGACCCGGGTTTGACTTGGTAAGTCGACCCGTATATTTGGTATATTTTTCTTGTTTTAACTTATATGGTATATATATTTGTTGTGACTTATTTTTGGGCCGAATCTTTTGGACATTGGTCATTTGTATCTTGAATTGGAGTTGTGTTGACGAGTATGGAATTGGGGACCGATTGTGAGACGGTCAATTAGATGACGGAGATAGGTTAGTTTGGGTGCCGTAGTCGGACCCTCATGTTGTAGCACGTGATATGGGATTGTTTGGACGGAGTTGATTTATATTGTGGCTTGATTTTATTATTTTGGACTTGGACTATGAGCCGAGGGTCATGACTCGGACATGAGACCAAATTCTATGACTCGATAAATATTTAAAAGTCGAAATCAAAAGTAATACTCGTTATAATATTATTAAGAATATAATCGTTTATATACGTATATATAGACGCGTTAAACGTATATATATATAGATATAAATGCGTATATTAATAATAACACGATCACGAGTAAACGTATAATAATAAGACGATAGTTATTACACTATGAAAATAGCGTAATAAATGTCGGGATATTATTATAAATAATAACTATAAAAATAACGGCGAAACATAAGTCGAGAAAATAATAATTAAAAATGTGATTTTATTTTATAAATTAGAAATTTATCGAGTTATACGAATTGTGGGTTTTTAAAGTCCAAGTGGGCTTTATATTGTGACTTTGTGTTGTCATGGATATATGACGGCTAATATAAACATTTTATATTATCGGATGACTTATTCTAGATTGAGTTATTTGACGATATAAAATGGGTATATTAATGGGCATCGTATCCCACGACGCCCATAGGATGTGGTATATATTTTAGGGTAATGAATTACTATATGTCTCGAGGAATTTGGCCGATTCGACGATATATATAGGGAATTCATTGAGCTACGACATATACCAAATAGAAATTTATGTGCAATGTGCTTTAGGTTGGGTATAATTTTGGAACGATATATTACGTAAATAAGTATGGGAGATTATCAAATCGACGGATTTAATAAGCTTCTATAATTATTTAAATAATATGTCGAGCTAACATTAGACCTATAGTTATCTTATTATTGTTCTTTGTTGAGGCTTTACGGTTTGAGCTGTGTCGACCCTCCACTCGTATGGATACCAAACGTCAAATTTCAAATTAATATGAAGTTAATTCGAGAAATGGACATTTTGGAAAGTAAAATGAATTACGTTCTGGAATGGGAATATTTTATTTTGAGGAAATGATTTCTGAACGGATTTGATATTGTTAGGAAGTGCCGAGTCTGTAGTCGCCGTTACGTGAGTTGTTTGAGATTTCTTGCGTCTTTCTTCTGTCATTTCTTTTGAGGATTTCTGGACTTGAGGTGAGTCATAGCCCCACTTTTACTCTTGAACTTTGTTTTCAATACTTGGGGTGAGAAACGTGCAAATGCTTTATGTGGACTATTATCGCTTTTTGATTTCAAAACTTGCTATGCTTATAGAACTAGGTAGAGCGAGGCCTAGACTAGATCTAGGTAAGCTATTGATTTGGTTGTTGAGCGAGGCCTAGTCCCCGAACTAGGTAAGCTATTGGATTGATATTAGAGCGAGGCCTAGACTTGAGCTAGGTAAGCTATTGATTGGTTTGATTTGAGCTATAGCGTGCACCTATAGGGATGATTTGATTTGGTTGGTTTATTTTGGTTGGATGAGTGAGCCCTAGTCTAGCTAGCAAGCGTTTTGCGTATATGTCCACTATATTGAATTAAGAATCTAAACCTATGATCTCACCAGCGAAAGCTGACTTTTAGCACGTTTTCTCAGGTAATTAAGTGATGCTCTGCGGATGCTTGGGATTGGAGGCTTGGCATTTGGCACTGGTTATGGATCTATATTTCTAAAACTCTGATAACTATTGTGGACCTATATTTATTTCTTTTGGGCCTGACTTTGGATGATTTTGGGATAATGTAAACTTTAAAACCCCGCGTGGTTATATTTTATTTTGTTTACTTTATCTCGTTCTTTTATGTCTTGTGTTTGGATACCAATCCCCGTAGCACCCCGAAAGCTTGTTGAGTCTTCCGCTGTACCAAATTTAGGGGTGTTACAATATATTCTGGGAATCAAAATCTATAGAGATAGATCAAGGCGGTTAATTGGATTAAGTCAAAGTGCTTACATTGACAAAATATTGAAAAGATTCAATATGCAAAATTCCAAGAAAGGATATTTGCCGATGTAAGTAAAACATATGGCTTATGTAATGAGTTTTTTGCTTCAACACCTGATGAGGTGGCTCGCATGAGTAAAGTTCCTTATGCTTCGGCTGTAGGATCTATTATGTATGCGGTTAAGTGCACAAGGCCAGATGTGGCGTTTGCTCAAAATATTACCAGTCAATTTCAACAGAATCCAGGTGATAAACATTGGATTGCTGTTAAGCATATTCTTAAGTATTTGAGAAATACAAAAGATATGTTTTTGGTATATGGTGGAAATCCATCTGCAGAACTTTGTGTTACAGGTTTCTGTGATGCATCCTTTCAAAGTAATAAAGATGATTCGAAGTCTCAGACGGGTTATGTCTTTGTTATCAATGGAGGAGCTGTAGACTGGAGGAGCAAGAAGCAGAGTACAATTGCGATGTCTGCAACAGAAGCTGAATACATTGCTGCTTCAGAAGCTGCTATGGAGGCTGTTTGGATTAGGAAATTCGTTTCTGGGCTTGGTGTTATGCCTTCAATTGAATTACCTATTAATATGTATTGTGACAATTCTGCTGCAATCATATTTGCCAATGAACCTGGAGTCATGAGAGGCACCAGACATTTTCTACGGAAGTATCACTTTGTTCGTGAAAAGGTTGACGAAGGTGAAATAAATCTGCTGAAAGTTCACACAGATGAAAACTTAGCTGATCCGTTCACTAAGGCTTTGGCGAAAGAGAAGCTTATTGAATTAGCCAATGGAATTGGACTTAAATTAGCTAGTAGTTTCATGCATAACTGTGATTAGTATTTGGATAAAGAATATTGTAAACAATTATTATATTAATGAAATAAAGTATGTTGGTATGTTTATTTCTGTTATTAATTATTGTTGTCCTATTTTGCATGTTTGAATCCATGAATAAAGGTTATTCTAAATTGTCCGTTGTCGGTTAATGATATGAGAATATTATTAAATTAAGACAAATCTGAAGTTGGTATAATATACTTAAAGTATATTGATGCGTAGTCATGCCATTTCAGACGATATTCGATGATACTGAATATAGGACTTATCCCAACTATATGATGTTACTTTATGGATCTTGTCATTAAGTAAATCATAAGAAGTTATCCTTAGACTTGAGATACAAGATAACGGTCATGAATGTAGTACATTTTTGTGGAACAACTTAACGCTATACGTAACTGGTAGTCATAAGGGTTGTTTTCGGAAGTGTTACAAAGTTTGTGTGTTTTGCTTGTAATCAATAAAGAATTTGTTCCTTCAAATTAATTTTTGGAGTTTAATACTGCTGGGCCCCTCGTAGGGTTGTCAAGGTGTTTGCGTGGCCACGCCCAAGGTCTTTCTTGAAAGGTTCAAAAGATTTGGTAATCTTGTCAATTTCTAAAAACGAGAAACAGAATGATTAATTAAGGAATGACCTAGATCCATATCCTTATTTAACACGGTATTAGAAACAAAGGGATAATAATAATGAGAAATCATTAAAAGGTTTTCCAGGAGCCTTACTCAAGTTGTATTAGAGGCATCGGCGTGTTGCAAGACGCTAACCGATGTGATCACACTAATATGATATGTCTAAGTGGGAGCTGTTGGTTTTATAGACAAAATAATAATAGTTGTGTGTTAGGATCGAACTTGAGACACGGGATTGCACACAATACGTATGAAGAGAAAATGTAATAATTATTTATAAGATGTTATAATTAATTATTAAACACAAAACAAATAAATAATAATTAGTATTATTGATTAATGACTAATTAATTATTAAACGAAGATTAGGAAAGTAAATACTAGACAAAACATGGAAACAAGAGAAGGTTCCAGAATCCTCTAGGGGATGCCATAGCCGATCGGCCCAAGGGTAAACCCACCTCCTTTGTGCCTTGAGCTCCAAGTTTTGTGTAGTATATAAGCAAACCCAAGATGTAGGTTTTTCTCATAACTTGTACACACACATCTTGGTGTTTTCTTCTCTTTTTCTTTCATGGTCGATCCACAAACCGAACACCCCTAAGGGTTTCGATTTCTTGCATCTAAAAAAGGGTTTTGTGTTTTATTACTTGCAAATACTTTTCTTGAATTAGTACATGTGTACAAGAACGTGAATCAAACACACTATTGTTTGATTCTTGGATTGAATTACAAAAAGGTAAGGGGTAATTCATATAATCCTTATAAACCCTAATTAGGGTTCTTGGTTCCGGAGGATTCCATTGATTCTTGTTCGGGCTAGAATCACAAAGGTACGTTTACGATTTTAATAATTGATTAATTAATTACATGTTATTCGATCTATTATAATTGCTTCCGCTCATGCTCACTTTGATGTTCTTGGTTTATTTATATGAATGTCATGATGTAATAATTCCAACAATGTTTTCACCACACCATCCATATTGATTGTGCATTCCTCCCCAGAAACTTACACATTCAACATACTCACCCACTCACCATTTCTTATTCCTCCGAAGATATTACATATGGTCCTAAATGCAGGATATGTGGCGAGTATTTCAATTTTGAATATCTTTGGAGTTATAGATGTGAAAGTTGCAGGTACTATGTGCATCTAAATTGTGCAACATCTCCTGCAGGTAATAAAAATACATATGTGTTGATATAAATAAATGACTAAAAACGTTATTCATATCTTTCGATATCTCTATGTTTTGATAATCACAAAATGTAAACTCATCAAACCAAAGGTTATGACGTAAACAAGTATTTAGTAGTAAATATTCACTTTCACCATTTAATCACTTAAGGTATGAATAAACAAAGTGATTAGTGCATTATAATATCAAAGGAAATCTTGTCTTCAGACATAACACTTTATAAAATGATTTTAACATTTTATATATATTTGTAAATCATTTTTGGAATAGCTTTACTAAACCACAAAAATATGATTTCAAATTTCCAACCAAAAAGGGCAAATTTTATCCAGAGAATCTTTTCAAACGTTCAGGAGGGCGGCCCCCTTAATTTTACTAGGCGGCCCCCTTAATCATTAAGGGGACCGGCCTACAATTAAGGGGACCGGCACGCTCCCGAACAGTATTTTCTGGCCCTATAAATATTGGATCATTCCACATATTTTTCTCACCTTTTTGCACCAGAAACTTTCTGATCTAAACATCCATTTCCTTTCTCTAATAATCCTTTGATCTTATATACTTTGATCTTTGTTTCAAAGTGATTCAAGCCTCAACATTCAAAGTGCAAAGAGAAGAATACTTCTATTAGAAGTATTACAACTTAGTATCATCTTGCTATCTAAGTTGCTTGTTTATATTTTCTTGTAAATCTTTCATTCATTGGTGAATAAGGTGTATGTGTTAGTTAGCTAGATTTAGTTGAAGAATCTAGAATTGTTGTAAGTGTAAAGTGGAACTTGAAGAGGAGAAGAAGGGTTAGATAGTATTGGTGATAGGAGATTGTAGCAATAGGAACTTGTTATGAAGATATTGAGGGTTCCAAGTGAAGAAGACTTGAAGACATTAGTAGATTGAAGTTGTGAAGACCTAAGTAGCTTGAAGGTGTGAAGACATTAGTGGCTTGAACGTGTCAAGACATTAGTGGCTTAAAGGTGTGAAGACATTAGTGACTTGAAGGTGTCAAGACATTAGTGGCTTAAAGGTGTGAAGACATTAGTGACTTGAAGGTGTCAAGACATTAGTGGCTTAAAGGTGTGAAGACATTAGTGGCTTGAAGGTGTCAAGACATTAGTGCCTTGAAGGTGTGAAGATACTTGTGGTGTGAAGTAGTATTGAAGTAGTGCAAAGGTGTGAAGAAGAAGTGGTGTGATATTTGGTGTGAGATTGGTTCTAGCTACGATTAGAACTCGACATCTTGCTTTGTGTCGTTAATTGGTGTAAGCTTTTGGTGTGTACGGTTTTCTCCGCCATAAAGGAGGTTATTGACTTAGTGAAGAAAACTCTCGAGTTCGGTGCTCGGGGAGTGGAGTAGGGCAAGGAAGGTGTCCTTGTAGCCGAACCACTATAAATCCTTTGTCTCTCGGTTTGATCTTTCCATCTCTCACTCTTTATTTGCTTACTTACTAGCTTTTCATATATTGCTAATATTGTGTGTTGTGCATATATTGATTTCACATAAAGATCAAACTAGGTTCTATTTAAAACATTAATTATACTTTAGTAAAATATAAATATAAACAATTACTAAGACACATATATATATATATATATATATATATATATATATATATATATATATATATATATATATATATATATATATATATTAGTACAAACTTGTAATTAAGTGAGATATATGAAATTATAATTTCTATTCAACACTTTAAACAAGTAGTGTATATATATATATGATATATGTGAATTAGGTTTGTATCTATACTTTAGCTTCAAAGGTTTTTACAATTAACATCAATTCTTTGAAAAGCAAATTCTTATTAAACGAAAAAGACGCAAAACTATTCAACCCCCCCTTCTAGTTTTCCACAATTGGTACCAGAGCCACGTCTAGCAAGATTTTTAAAATAGACTGTATTTTAAAACTTGTAACGATCTATGGAATTTGAAAAATATTTAGAAGGGGAATTTATGCAACAACCACCATTATTTGAAAATTATCATTTTCTTGAATGGAAAAACAAATTTGAAAATTATGTGAAATCAATAGATCTTGATCTTTGGCATATCATTTCAATTGGTGATCTTAAATCAACCAAAATAGATTTTGAAAATCAAAATAATAATTTTCAAACTAAAATTGATAAAAACACTAAAGCCAAATTACTTATTTTTAAAACTCTACCAAAAGTTAAATATGAAAGATTATTTCATTGTAAAACGGCAAATGATATTTGGAAATTTCTTTTAAAGATTCACCAAGAAGAATGTAAAACCAAAGATGATAAACTTGATATTGCACAAGAAATATTTAATCTAGAAAATTTAGTAAATAAATATTTAGTTGAAATAAACACATGTACTACTAGTTCAAATGTGATCATTGAAGGTATCTACAACGAAGAATACATGAACCAAATCCGAAGAAAGAGCGTGAATAAATCATGGTGCAACAAGTGCAAAGAAGACGATGATAACACGGCTTATGAGAATATTCAAACAAATGAGAACACAAGTATTGATGGCAAGAACTACATGTTTCTAGACCCAAGTGAAACTACAAACAAAACATGGAGCGACATGGAAGATGGAATTGATCACCATATAGCATGTGAGGAATGTACAACTACAAAGAAGGTACAATCCAAAACTAAACATTTTTGCTATGATCAATTTATATTAGAATTTTTAAAAATGGAAAATAACTTCAAACATTTTTGCAACATTGACTCAAAAATTATTTTTAAGAACGAATTTTCAACATCCGCTGAAAACAACTTTGAAAAAGAAATCATTTTAGAAGATAAAATGTCTAGACTTAAAAGTAATATCGAAATCGATCTTGAATGTAAAAAATGTCGAGACTACAAACATGAAATCAAAATTGAAAATGAAAAAGCAAAAACATTGGCAAAATTCGAAAATAGCTCTAAATCTTTAAAATATCTTCTCGACATTCAAAAGCCATTTTATGATAAAACCGGGTTAGGATTTATCATAAATGATCCTTCAACAAATGCATTAAAACAAATAAAATTTGTTAAATCTAGTGAATAAATTTAGAACTAATACTATTAACATTCATTACTTATTATTCTAGTCAAGAAAGTCATTGTTTGTTAATTAAAACAAACTATTGATGAATTCTTGTACTTATCGACGACATCCCCATCATGTGCATTCAAATGCAATGGATGTTCTCATCTAACCATCTAGGACCCATGAGAATCTGGGTACCAAGCTGTTTATCATGTTTAGGTAACTAACGAATGAAGAGTCTATTACGTGTTGATTTTCTCATCTCGCTCTATTACGTTTGACGAATATTGGCTTCTATCACGTTGTTTCACATTCTGCAATTGTTTCGCCTATGACGTTCTTGCGGGAATATTCTTGTCTCGGCATTGTGCTATTCACTCTTGGAGCATTGGTATCATGGTGTATCCATTACTTTCTCAAGTTGAAGCCTCCTACGTGCTACTTCTTTTAACCTTCACGACTTGTGATGATTGTTGTGATCGATTGAGCATCTCGGATCTAGTTCCCTTGATTTCTATTCATGAGAATACTGCTTGGCTACTTCGACATGTTTTGGACTAACTCTTAAGATTTCTTCTATCACCGTCATGCCCACTCTCTTTGAAAAGCTGGACCTGAGATAAGTTTTCTTTTCAAAAACTTGTCAATGTTACATTATATTTTAGAATGTTTTTAATTAGTGTGTCAATACGATTTAACTGATAAGTTGCCATGCTTTTAGATTATTAACACTAATATATGCATATATGATATTAGCATTATTAACCTTCTTGTTGTTTAGTATATTATCATTTTTCTTAATCTTCTATGATCTATAGTAGAATTCTTCCACTTATGCTATATGATCTTACTAGTTGCTTTAATAGATATATTATAATTGATATTTGCTTGCAACTTGATATTATGATGTTCTTTGTATACATATATATATATATATATATATATATATATATATATATATATATATATATATATACATATATATACACATGTCTATCTTGTATTCATGAACTATTTACCTTGCTCTTTCCTGTCCCATTGCATTTAGATCATAAATATCTATCATTTCACGTTAATATCTTTAGGTATCATTAAAGATGATTATGTGTGATGATGGGCTTAATTGATTCTCCTGAGCATGATAAGTTTCCATATCAAACCCCTCACTTGAAACTTCTTGATTATCATGATCAAAACATCATGTTCAAAACTTCTCTTTTTGAATGAAATATTTTCTTTAACAATTTATTTGACTAAAATTTCTTTCATAACCATTATTTTACTCAAGAACAAGATTGAAATATTTTTTTATTACACGTTAAGAAACAAAATTCAATTTATGTTAGTGTAATGCATACTTGAATTTACTTCAAAACATTGTTGAATAAAACTAAAAACGTTTTGCTTAAAACACATTCAACTCTCTCAGGTGTTATACACTTCTATTGGAAATGACATTTACAATTTAATCAAATCATTTCATGAGAATCATGACATGCCCATATGGATCTTGTTTGTAACAAGTCTTGAAGTCCATATAATCATATCCACCTATTTGTTACTTGTCAACAATCATCAACATGTTTGCTCTAGGCTAAATGTTATCATCTTCATATAGTTGCTCATTTAGCTTATTTGGCTTATTGTCTCCTTTGTTGCATATCTTAATTGATAAATTAATAGATAGCATGATTATTAGAAATTAATTGCCCATTTTAATTAATTCTATATCACTCTCTACATTCATGAATAGTATGCCCTATATTGCCTCAAAGAGTTGAACTTACTTGAATCCAAAAACAAAAACACAACCTTTTTGAAAATTTTCTGCCAAAAACCCATTTCTGGCATTCTGGGAATCACCAGATGGGCGGCCCCCTTAATTATATAAGGCGGCCCCCTTAATGATTAAGGGGACCGGCCCCTAATTAAGGGGACCGGCCATCTGATGGTCGGGGATACTGTTTTCTTTATCACTTTTTGACCCACTTCAGCCTATACTTCTCAAAATTCACAAACATATTTTGTCCCATGCTATCCCTCAAAATTTACCTTCCTAAACCACATTTCTCATACACTATAAATACCCTCTTCCCATCATAAATGCCATCACACCCAAACATGTCATCTCCCAACAACCAAAAACCTAAAATTTCAAGAACCGCAAGGATCTCCGTCAAACCCGTTTGGAGGAGGAAACTTGATTCTTGTCATAACTCAAGTGATGTTGTTCCAAGTCAACCAACTACTAAACCTCAAACCCACAATAAAGATTCATCACACAACCTATCACCCACTCATTCCCTCATTCATGCTTCTTCTTATGATGAGCATGCTCAATCCCAAAACAACAATCCCAATCTCTCAATCAATACTTCACATGTTGCTCATTCAACAAAAACATCACTCACTCTTGGAGAACCTCTTCCACCCATTTCATGTTTTCATGACTACCCAAGCTCAACCATGTCTCCACCACCAAGAGTACCACCACCACATCCTACAACCTCACATGCCACTCCTATGTTGCATGTTCAAACCTTCACCCAAGACAACTACCATGTTCCACCATCATCACCTTCCTCCGAACACTTGAAGTTCGTTGAGGAGCTAAAAGAGGCTCATGAGCTTAGTGTTCTTTTAGCATTACATCTTGTGCAACGCAATTTGGATCCACCCCAATCAAGCTCACCATCATCACCACATAACATCAACCAAATTGAGAAGCATGTTAACAATTGCCCTTGTTGCATCTTCCTTCAACAACAAACCATTGCTTTGAATGAGCACTTCACTTGGATTGAGTATCTTCTTACTAGATCTCAACAAACACCATCACTTGAACAACATCAAAACCCTCAACCAACAAACCCAACTTCAAATTCACCACCTACAAGTTCCACATCTCCAAACTCACCAACATCCATGCAACCAAAAGTTTATCTCCACTAAACCACTAAGCATTTTACATGCTTATGTTTCTCATTTTCAAATAAAACCTTTCAACCATTTTGGGATTCAAGAAAGTTTGGTAACACTCCTTGTTGGCACAATAGGATATTCTACTTAGTATTAGAATTCCTTCATTATGGCTTTTGTAACAATGATTATGTGGTTGACATAATCATATTGAATTAATGAATGCTTTTATATGTGTTTAAAATTATTCTTTGCCATGCTTACTATTAGTTGTTATTATGCTATATGTATTTGCTTGTGCCTCTAATATTTTTCTTGAAAGAATTCCATATCTCGAACCCTTGGTGCCCTCAAACGAGGGGGAGCATACATCAAGGGGGAGCCTTTACCTTATAGGCTTAAACCTTTTTGATTATACAAAAAGGGGGAGAAGTGAATATAAACTCACTAAATACTTGTCTAAAAATTAATTTTTGGATTTAATGAGTTTAGGTTTTGTAATCATCAAAAAGGGGGAGATTGTTGATATAAATAAATGACTAAAAACGTTATTCATATCTTTCGATATCTCTATGTTTTGATAATCACAAAACGTAAACTCATCAAACCAAAGGTTATGACGTAAACAAGTATTTAGTAGTAAATATTCACTTTCACCATTTAATCACTTAAGGTATGAATAAACAAAGTGATTAGTGCATTATAAGATCAAAGGAAATCTTGTCTTAAGACATAACACTTTATAAAATGATTTTAACATTTTATATATATTTGTAAATCATTTTTGGAATAGCTTTACTAAACCACAAAAATATGATTTCAAATTTCCAACCAAAAAGGGCAAATTTTATCCAGAGAATCTTTTCAAACGTTCAGGAGGGCGGCCCCCTTAATTTTACTAGGCGGCCCCCTTAATCATTAAGGGGACCGGCCTACAATTAAGGGGACCGGCACGCTCCCGAACAGTATTTTCTGGCCCTATAAATATTGGATCATTCCACATATTTTTCTCACCTTTTTGCACCAGAAACTTTCTGATCTAAACATCCATTTCCTTTCTCTAATAATCCTTTGATCTTATATACTTTGATCTTTGTTTCAAAGTGATTCAAGCCTCAACATTCAAAGTGCAAAGAGAAGAATACTTCTATTAGAAGTATTACAACTTAGTATCATCTTGCTATCTAAGTTGCTTGTTTATATTTTCTTGTAAATCTTTCATTCATTGGTGAATAAGGTGTATGTGTTAGTTAGCTAGATTTAGTTGAAGAATCTAGAATTGTTGTAAGTGTAAAGTGGAACTTGAAGAGGAGAAGAAGGGTTAGATAGTATTGGTGATATGAGATTGTAGCAATAGGAACTTGTTGTGAAGATATTGAGGGTTCCAAGTGAAGAAGACTTGAAGACATTAGTAGATTGAAGTTGTGAAGACCTAAGTAGCTTGAAGGTGTGAAGACATTAGTGGCTTGAAGGTGTCAAGACATTAGTGGCTTAAAGGTGTGAAGACATTAGTGACTTGAAGGTGTCAATACATTAGTGGCTTAAAGGTGTGAAGACATTAGTGACTTGAAGGTGTCAAGACATTAGTGGCTTAAAGGTGTGAAGACATTAGTGGCTTGAAGGTGTCAAGACATTAGTGCCTTGAAGGTGTGAAGATACTTGTGGTGTGAAGTAGTATTGAAGTAGTGCAAAGGTGTGAAGAAGAAGTGGTGTGATATTTGGTGTGAGATTGGTTCTAGCTACGATTAGAACTCGACATCTTGCTTTGTGTCGTTAATTGGTGTAAGCTTTTGGTGTGTACGGTTTTCTCCGCCATAAAGGAGGTTATTGACTTAGTGAAGAAAACTCTCGAGTTCGGTGCTCGGGGAGTGGAGTAGGGCAAGGAAGGTGTCCTTGTAGCCGAACCACTATAAATCCTTTGTCTCTCGGTTTGATCTTTCCATCTCTCACTCTTTACTTGCTTACTTACTAGCTTTTCATATATTGCTAATATTGTGTGTTGTGCATATATTGATTTCACATAAAGATCAAACTAGGTTCCATTTAAAACATTAATTATACTTTAGTAAAATATAAGTATAAACAATTACTAAGACACATATATATATATTAGTACAAACTTGTAATTAAGTGAGATATATGAAATTATAATTTCTATTCAACACTTTAAACAAGTAGTGTATATATATATGATATATGTGAATTAGGTTTGTATCTATACTTTAGCTTCAAAGGTTTTTACAATTAACATCAATTCTTTGAAAAGCAAATTCTTATTAAACGAAAAAGACGCAAAACTATTCAACCCCCCCTTCTAGTTTTCCACAATATGAATTTACGAAATATCTCATGCTTCGAATGATTATGTTAAATTTTGTTTGATATGTACCAACATCTTAATATTTAACCCATTTTCAATTCATAACAGATATAGGCAAAACGATCAAAAATTTCGAAGAGGCTGATCATCCTAATCTTGTCAATCTCCCATTCCCCGATCACAAATACAGCATACTACAACACTGGTTTTCCAAAGAATTGGGATCTACAAGTGAAAGGAACCTGAACTATATTGGTCATGATCAGCATCAGCATGTGCTAAGTCTGGTAGGCACACAATCCGGCGACAGTAAAGGTGCGTCCACTTCAAGTGGCGTTAGTTCATTATCTTGTCATGACCCAATGAAAAGGATTGAGCTGTTATGTAACGGGTGCGTGAGACCAATCATGGATGTGCCCTTTTACAAATGCTCCAGCGAAGAGCAGCGTTGCGACTTTGTTCTTCATGAGTGGTGCACTCGTTTACCTTCTGAGTTGCCAAATCACCCAGGTCACACACACACTCTCACTTTCCTTACAAAAGTTCCGGAAAATATATTCGGCATTTTTTATTGTAGAATTTGCAAATTACGTTGCAACGGGTTCGCTTACGGGTGCACCAACTGTCATTACTACATTGATGTTAACTGTGCATTCATCCCCGATGAAATTACACATGAAGCTCACCCCGATCACATTCTTTCACGGTGCAAGGGAGAAATGAAGGAGCCATGCATTGCAGACGGCAATTATGGAAGTACTATTTATTTTAGTTGTCCATCTTGTGATTTTTACCTACATGCTGATTGTCCTTTATTCTTGCCTGGTATTATACATCACAAGTTGGACAAGCACCCCATGAGGTTGACATACGGTCCGGTATAGAACCACAAGAGTGAATACTTTTGTGAAGTTTGTGAGGAAAAGTTTAACCCAAATTCTGAGTGGTTTTATCATTGCCATGTGTGTGCCTACTCTTTACATACTCGTTGTGCTCCGGTGATACTTAACTTTGAAGCAGCCTATAACAATCTCAGAAGCGTTTATGGGTATTTGAATATTAAGTTTGGGGGAATTTATTGTTGGTTTTATAGACAAAATAATAATAGTCGTGTGTTAGGATCGAACTTGAGATCATGGGATTGCACACAATACGTATGAAGAGAAAATGTAATAATTATTTATAAGATGTTATAATTAATTATTAAACACAAAACAAATAAATAATAATTAGTATTATTGATTAATGACTAATTATTTATTAAACGAAGATTTGGAAAGTAAATACTAGACAAAACATGGAAACAAGAGAAGGTTCCAGAAACCCCTAGGGGGTGCCAAAACCGATCGGCCCAAGGGGGTAACCCACCTCCTTTGTGCCTTGAGCTCCAAGTTTTGTGTAGTATATAAGGAAACCCAAGATGTAGGTTTTTCTCATAACTTGTACACACACATCTTGGTGTTTTCTCCTCTCCTTTTCTCCTTGGTCGATCCAACAAACGAACCCCTTAGGGATTCGATTTTCTTGTGTCAAAAATTGTTTTGTGTTTATTACTTGCAAATACTTTTCTTGAATTAGTACGTGTGTACAAGAACGTGAATCAAACACACTATTGGTTGATTCTTGGATTGAATTACAAAAAGGTAAGGGGTAATTCATATAATCCTTATAAACCCTAATTAGGGTTCATTGGTTCCGGAAGATTGCATTGATTCTTGTTCGGGCTAGAATCACAAAGGTACGTTTACGATTTAAATGATTGATTAATTAATTACATGTTATTTGATCTATTATAATTGCTTCCGCTCATGCTCACTTTGATGTACTTGGTTTATTTATATGAATGTCATGATATAATAATTCCAACAGTGGCATCTAGAGCCGTTATAATGTGTAATTAATTATCGAAACGCATAAAAATTGGATCTTGATTCGTTTAGTTACATGTTTTTTAGAATTTGTTAGAATCCCTAACCCTAATTTTTTATGGTCGAATGACCTTAAAGGGTTTTTAGGGTTTATGGTTTTTTTATTATTATTATTTATTTATTAATTTGATTAGAAACCCTAAGATGTCATGTAATTGTTATGCGTTTTAGTAAACGATCTTGGTGCAATGTGTTAATTGTTAAGCTAAATCCATGAAAAAGTGCATATTTGCATGGATTTTTATTGTGTTATTATTTAAATTGTTTAAATTGGTTATATATATTAATGGTTAAGTTATATTAAATCATGTAAATTTTAATAGATGTCGAATTGGGGAAGACTCCAATATTAAGTAATCAATTATGTGCTATGTGGTATTTATTTAATTTTGGCTTACGCAATCGATTTATCGATGTATGTGGCTCTTTTTCCTAGAAAAAGAAAGCCCTAATTGAATTAATACGTAATACACCTAGATTTGATTATTAATAGGACTTTTGAATAAGATTTGCATGTGGCTACATGTTTTATACATATTTAATTGTTATGATTATGTATATGTGTTTATTTAGTTGTTTTATTTTTTATTGTATATTACTTGTTTTGTTTATTTATTGTGTTAGACATGTTTATATAAACGAAAAGGGTAATTTTTTGAATAAAAAAAATAATACGGACTAAATAATGGCGAAATTGTTTTGGTTTTTAAGAGTTTAAAATTTCAAAGGATTGGTTGATTGATGTTTTTGTACGTAATGGTTAAATAGGCTCGACCGAAGTTTACACACTACAAGATGAGTATAAGGATGGCAACGCATTAAATTGTGGCCTTAGATAGACAACATTCTGTCTTAACGCTCGTTTGTGTGTAAATTAGACTTACCGAACAACCATTACATGTACATTGTCATCCTAAGGGTGAATAATCCACAATTCCACAATGATTATCCGAAACACTAAGCCTTCGGGCTTATGCAAAAGTACGATATAGTGGACGATAATTGATAGTTATTCTTTAATTGGTGAACCCGATACCTCAATCAACACTTTGTTATTTTACTCTTAACTAATTGGTATAAAAATGTTTTGTAAAACCAATGTTATGAAGTTGTATGCATGCTTCTTCATACATTATTTTGATCACATCAAAATATTAATACCCTTATAAAATTAAGTCGAATGCCATCTAATTAAGAACACTTGAAGTTGTAATTTACGTCATGTGAGAACTTGGCGAGATTGCAATGGAAAGGTAAATTTCATAAATTCATTGCTAGCAGATCAACTGATGTGATGGATTTGTGAGTTTGCAGTTTTTAAGTTAGACGACTTAAATTGAGTAGGAAGTGAGACTTGGACTCAAGGCATTAAGATGGGGACTAAACATGCTTACAATACAAATGTTTTGTGATTGTAAATCCCATAAATCTAGGAATTGGACAAATGTTATGCCAATTACTTGTACGACAAGTTACCTCATATTGTACTTTCATTACTAGCAGATCAACTAATGTGATGAAACTATGTTTATGGAGGATCCTAGTTTTCAAGATTATTCTATGGATATTTTTCCTTGGGTATTTTAATTTTCTTGAAAAATTGTATTATCAAAAATACTAATGTTTTGAACTTTCTTTATCTATAGAAATAGCTCAAACTGATAACACCAACTTTCGTTCTGTGTTCAAAACTTATTTTGAACGAGAAAAATTGACAGGCTCGGAAAATTTCAATGATTGGTACCGTTCACTAAGGATTGTCGTGCGAGTGACTGGTCAACTCGAAATCTTGAAAACGCCTTGTCCTGCTGAACCTGAAGGCGTGGCAGCAACTGATGCTGCTAAGGCCAAATGGAATCTTGATTGCAAGGAACATATTGATGTGGCCGCAATGATGTTAGGGGCGATGTCCACACCTCTTCAAAGGCAGTTTGAGGAGTATTTCCCCATGAACATGATTGACGAACTCAAGAAACTCTATGAGAAACCATCAAATGTAGAGATTTACGATTTGATGGAGGCTCTACATGGTTGTAAGCAAGGGGATGGTGAACTTGTGAGTGCTCATGTGTTGAAGATGAAAAGTTTCATGGATCAACTACAAACACTTAAGAAACCCTATGACAATGATATGGCTGTGAACTTAATCAATAGGTCCCTTAATAAGGATTTTAATGGTTTTGTGAGGAACTTCAATATGCATTGCGTGGGGAAGACAGTAAGTGAATTGCACGCACTGCTCATTGATTATGAGAAAGGGTTGACACCAAAGGCTCCTACGCCCCAAGTTCTTGCTATACAAGGGGGTAGAATTAACAAGCCAAATGCGAACAAGAAGAAGGGTAAAGGAAAGAAGAAGGCTGATAAGAATAAGCAAGTTATGGCTTATCAACCACTTCAACCTAAGAAGAACCCTCCTGTCAAGAATAATCCAAAGAAGGATCAAGGATGCCATTACTTCAAAGTGATGGGCCATTGGAAGAGGAATTGTCCTCTTTATCTCAATGACTTGCGAAACAATAAGGTTAAGAAGACTGGGCACATGGGCGCCAGCACTTCAGGTAACTTATTTGTCATTGAATTATTTAATTTATCTCGAATAATAAATTCCTGGGTATATGATACTGGATGTGGTATTAATATTTGTAATACACTGCAGGGGTTTAGAGAGGAAAGGAGACTAGCTTATGGGGAGCAATTTCTGCATGTGGGAAATGGAGCACAAGCAGCAGTTGAAGCCATAGGTGTAACACCCCCAAAATTTGATACAGCAGAAGACTCAACAAGCTTTCGGGGTGCTACGGGGATTGGTATCCAACACAAGACAATATAGAACGAGATAAAGTAAACATAATAAAAACACAACCAAAACGGGGTTTTAAGGTTTACATTTATCCCAACATACTTCAGAGTCAGGCCCAAAATAAAGTAACAATAGGTCCAAATTTAATTATCAGAGTTTAGAAAAATAGATCCATGAACCGTGTGCCTTGACCGAGCCTTCCATTCCAAGCATGCATCAACACTTAATTACCTGAGAAAACGTGCTAAAAGTCAGCTTTCGCTGGTGAGATCATAGGTTTAAATTCAACTAACAATATAGTGGACATATACGCAAAACGCTTGCTAGCTAGACTAAGGATTCGCTAAAAGCCTGCGGATACCCTCCGCTCTCAACATAACACACGGATACCCTTCCGTACTAACATAGATATTCGGGTAGCCCCCGCAATACCAATAATAACTCGGATAACCTCCGAAGTATTAATAACCTATAGGTGCACACTACAGTATCTAAATAAGCCAACCTTGAATAGTACACACAACATATATGTGACTAAAGCTGACAATCCACCAATAACCAAATAAGCCAACCTTGAATAGTTCACACAAAAGGTGTGACTAAAGCTGACAATATATCCTAGTCCATACGCATAGCAAGTTTAGAAAGAATATAAAAGCGATAATAGTCCACGTAAAATGATTTGCACGTTTCTCACCCCAATCATTGAAAACATAGTTCAAGAGTAAAAAGTGGGGCTATGACTCACCTCAAGTCCAGAAAATAGCAAGAAGAAGTCGGTAGAAATAAGATGTATGATAACTCACGAAACAGCAACTACGGACTTGGCACGACCTAACAATATTAACTCTTTCAGAAATCATTTCCTCAAATTTATAATATTCCCAAACCCGGACGAGAATCCGTTTTATTTCCGAAAATCCATTTCGTATTAGTTTGGTGTATTTGCGTTTGGTATCCATACGGGTAGTGGGTCGACTCAAAACAAACCAAAAAGATCACATAAGAATACTAAAATAAACTATGGATCTAATATTAGCCCAATATATCATTTAAATAAATCGCCAAAGTTTACCAAATCCGTCGATTTGATAATCCTCATATTTATTTACGTAACATACCGTTCCAAGATTACACCCAACCTAAAGCACATAGCACATAATTACTATATAGTATATATCATAGTTTAATAAATTTCTTATATATATCGTCAACTCCTGCCTCAAGCCATCAAGATCCCTCCATAACGATCCTAACTCCACGCTATGGGTGTCTCGGTCTCTCTTGAGGTCAGCCACCTCCTTCTCTAGCTCGGCATTCCTTTGCCAAAGCTTGCGGTCGGCCTCACGAGCAGTAACAAATCCTCGCTGCAAACTATCGATATGCTCGTGGACATCCATCAAAACTCTCCTCAGCTCAGTAGCCCTGCCCCCAGCGACAGTCAAATCAACTCTCAAATCTGCTAAGAACTCTCCAATAACTCTCTCAAGTCGATCAAATACACGTGCAACTCTCTCACTAAGCTCAGTAATCCGAGCCCACAACCTGCCAATCTCACCCAACTCTGCATGCTCAGCAGAAACCTCAGAAGATGCATCCGACTCAACGGGACTACCAGGTGGCAACTCAAACAAGAACGGATGATCAGGTGAATCAGGCTCAATCGGGTGTACAGGTGAATCAGGCTCCTCAGCCTGAGCTGGTGGTGCTAACTCATCATCATCATCATCAGGCATCTCATCCTCCTGAGGGTCATCCTCCTCCTCAGGGTCATCATCATCACCCTGCTCAGCCTCCTGAGGGTCATCCTCCTCCTCAGGGTCATCAGCCTCATCCTCACCCTCGTACTCCTCCTCCTCCTCATCGGAAGAGTACCTCATCACTCGTCGTCTCCTACTAGGTGAACCATGTGGAGATGTAGTAGGTGATCTAGGACGACGACGCAATGATGTGGGTGGCGCCTCAGACAGAAGAGAATGAGCATCAATCTGTAAAGGTGATGGAGTAGGGCGTACCGACATGCGCGCCGTAGCTCGGTGGGCAAAGCGTGGTGCCACACGATCCAAAGCCTGATGAAGAGTAAGCTGCCTCGATGTACCAGGGAGCCCTAGAGAAGATGAGGGTCCCTGCGTAGATGCAGCAGGTAGTGCTGAAGTAGAAGCTGCCTGTGATACAGTAGCTGAAGACATGGCCATCTAGTAAGGGTCATCAGATGCCATAGTGAAATGTGCAGGTAAAACCGGTGCAGTAAGAATATCCTCGACGACGTCGGGCATATGGGAGGCCATGGTTGTGACAACGGCGTAGGGTAGGTGTAAGTGTTTCAAAACAACTAAATCACAACTCATAATACCATACCAAATATACTCATCAAATAGTCCCATATATAATCTCAATAAAAGAATTTCAAACACCGCATTACTAAAATGTTTATAAAACATATAGACCATATAAATCCTCGAGAACGCCATCTTATTACTAAAATCCATAAACCTCAAATCATCTCAAATATCTCATAATACTGCAAATAATAGAAGATGCTTCGGCTTGGCGGGCTGGCGGGCGGTGGTCAAGGATCATTTTCTATAAAAATACGGTTATAGTTTAGGCGTTTATTTACCTAGTTCTCTATAACCTTGGCTCTGATACCAATCTGTAACACCCCCAAAATTTGATACAGCAGAAGACTCAACAAGCTTTCGGGGTGCTACGGGGATTGGTATCCAACACAAGACAATATAGAACGAGATAAAGTAAACATAATAAAAACACAACCAAAACGGGGTTTTAAGGTTTACATTTATCCCAACATACTTCAGAGTCAGGCCCAAAATAAAGTAACAATAGGTCCAAATTTAATTATCAGAGTTTAGAAAAATAGATCCATGAACCGTGTGCCTTGACCGAGCCTTCCATTCAAAGCATGCATCAACACTTAATTACCTAAGAAAACGTGCTAAAAGTCAGCTTTCGCTGGTGAGATCATAGGTTTAAATTCAACTAACAATATAGTGGACATATACGCAAAACGCTTGCTAGCTAGACTAAGGATTCGCTAAAAGCCTGCGGATACCCTCCGCTCTCAACATAACACACGGATACCCTTCCGTACTAACATAGATATTCGGGTAGCCCCCGCAATACCAATAATAACTCGGATAACCTCCGAAGTATTAATAACCTATAGGTGCACACTACAGTATCTAAATAAGCCAACCTTGAATAGTACACACAACATATATGTGACTAAAGCTGACAATCCACCAATAACCAAATAAGCCAACCTTGAATAGTTCACACAAAAGGTGTGACTAAAGCTGACAATATATCCTAGTCCATACGCATAGCAAGTTTAGAAAGAATATAAAAGCGATAATAGTCCACGTAAAATGATTTGCACGTTTCTCACCCCAATCATTGAAAACATAGTTCAAGAGTAAAAAGTGGGGCTATGACTCACCTCAAGTCCAGAAAATAGCAAGAAGAAGTCGGTAGAAATAAGATGTATGATAACTCACGAAACAGCAACTACGGACTTGGCACGACCTAACAATATTAACTCTTTCAGAAATCATTTCCTCAAATTTATAATATTCCCAAACCCGGACGAGAATCCGTTTTATTTCCGAAAATCCATTTCGTATTAGTTTGGTGTATTTGCGTTTGGTATCCATACGGGTAGTGGGTCGACTCAAAACAAACCAAAAAGATCACATAAGAATACTAAAATAAACTATGGATCTAATATTAGCCCAATATATCATTTAAATAAATCGCCAAAGTTTACCAAATCCGTCGATTTGATAATCCTCATATTTATTTACGTAACATACCGTTCCAAGATTACACCCAACCTAAAGCACATAGCACATAATTACTATATAGTATATATCATAGTTTAATAAATTTCTTATATATATCGTCAAATTGGCCAGATTTCCCGATATATACACTCGCAATTTATTACACTTTACATATACTACAACCTATGGGCGTCGTAGGATACGATGCCCACTAATATATTCATTTCATATAGCCAAATAACCCGGTTCAACCTTACGGTTAAGTGGTTATTTAGTTATAGAAAACGTCTATATTAATCGTCATATATCCGTGACAACACGAACGTCACAAATAGTAACTTACCTGGACCCGAGTGACAACGATTTCGCATAACTCAATAAGTTTATCCGTTATATATCCGAAATGACATTTTATTAACCGTTTAATAATTGTCGGGAGTTTCCCGTTTTATAACACACTTTTATAGTAATAATACGTTCAATAATATTACGCCACTTTCGTAGCCTAATATATATCTAATCGTATTATTTATAATATGACTCGTGATTATTATTATTATTAATATACGCGCCTATATAATTATATATACGTTATTCACGTATATATATTCATATAAACGTTCATATTATCAATAATTATTATTACGAGTTTTATTATTTTCGTTTTAATTTTAATAGTTATTGAGTCATACGAAATGGTCACATGTCCGAGTCATGACTCTCGGCTCATTGTCCAAGTCCAAAATAATAAGTAAAAGTCATAAAATAATACATCTCCGTCCAAACAATCTCACACCACGTGCTACAACATGAGGGTCCGACTACGGCACCCGACTAACCTATCTTCGTCAATCTAACGACCGTCTCACAATCGGTCCCCAATATCTCTTTTCGTCAACAACTCCTCAAAACCAATATCTATTGTCGAGACCAAATGTGGTCTCGACCCACAAGTATTCGGCCAACATTATCCAACCAAAACCAAAACCAAAACCAAAACCAAAACCAAGTTACCAATACATGTTACAAGTAAATAAATATAACCAAGTCACATTCGGGTTGGTTTACCAAGCCAAACCCGGTCTACACGACTCGATTGAGTCACGGTACACACCACGAGCCACGATGGCTCGAACCAAACATCAAAGAGTCACAAGAAAAGCTCTAAGGAGCACAACTAACTGCCAAATCGACCACATAGGTCACGGCAACACTAGAAAATACGCGGCATCGAGCCGCGACTCTAATGAGTCGAACCAAGGAAGAAAAATCAACGCGAGCCATAAACCAAGAGCCAAGACCAAGGCTCAAAATAACAAGAAATTGAACTCCAAAGCTCGGATGAATAACCATGCCGTGAGTCTTAGACTCACGGTTCGAATTAACCCATCAAGAAACCAAACCCGGATACCAAACTTTATAGAAAACATGTTTCCAACCAAGATCCATAAGTGTTACATGTTTTTAATAGAAACCCATTCGGTACATCATTAAGTCGTGACCTTAGGTCACGATTTTTATCAACAATACGAGTGAAACTCGTCTCACCTTCGATCTAGAAGCTCAAAACCGTGATAACCCTTCAAAATACACGATTGGTGGTGAAGATAGTGGTGATTCGTGAGATAAAATGGTGGTATGAGGCGCGTGGGATAGTAGATCTAATGGATTAGATGATGGAGGATTAGAAAATAGTGGTGGTGTTGAGTGGTGGCCGGCGGTGGCTGTGGTGGTGGCCGGACTTTAAAAGGGCGGCTAGGGTTGAGAAGTGGAGGAGAGGGAGATAGTGAGAGAGATAAGAATAAAGTGGTGAGGGTGAGGTGCGTTTTGTGTGATCCGAACCAAACACAACCCCTTATGTAATAACTCTTTTATTTTATTTTATTTTTTTGTTAATAATAATAATAATAATAATAATAATAATAATAATAATAATAATAATAATAATAATAATAATAATAATAATAATAATAATAATAATAATAATAATAATAATAATAATAATAATAATAATAATAATAATAATAATAGTAATAATAATATTACTACGGTGTGAAGCGGGTAACGTGGGTAAATGTAAAAACATGTGGCCCGAACCTGAACTCCTTTCAAACTTTCAATATCTCTCGAAAATATCTCGTAAATAATTAAAATATAGTCGGACTCGTTAAGACGAATCATAAAACTTTCGTTAGGTAATCCTAGTGCCAAAGTCAACGTAGTACCAAGTGAGAATTTAAATGTACATCACCGAGCATTTAATCACAAATGAATTATGAACATAATTCACGAATTCCAAAACGTCATTAATTAAAAATATCCATAAGATAGGTCTTACAAGTTCGTTGTGAAATAAAATTTCAAATAAAAATTATAAACGAACTTAAATCGTAATGCGGGATTTTAAAATAGCTCCCTAAACTGTCGGTTGTCACATCCTCCCAGTCTCAGAAGGAAACCCGTCCCGGGTTTCACTCGGAAAAATTCATCTACGAAGTGAAAAGCTTCGGATATCTCTTCCTGAACTCGTCCTCACGTTCCCACGTAAATTCTGGTCCATGTCGGGAATTCCAACGAACCTTGACGAGCGGAATGCGACTTCGCTTGAGTCGTTTAACTTCACGATCCAAAATCTCAATAGGTTCCTCCACGAAATTCAGTTTCTCATTAACACGAATGTCCCTCATTGGAATGACGGGCATCTCATCGGAAAGACATTTCTTCAAATTACTTACGTGGAACACGTCGTGAACTTTACTCAGTTCATGTGGTAATTCCAACCTATAAGCCACGGGCCCAATTCTTTCCAAGATCAAGAATGGTCCAATGTAGCGTGGGTTGAGTTTACCACGTTTCCCGAAACGTATTACACCCTTCCAAGGCGAGACTTTCAGCATTACTTTGTCTCCAACCTGGAACTCTAAAGGTTTACGTCTCTGATCGGCATAGCTCTTCTGCCTATCTCTGGCTGCTTGCAATCGATCACGAATCTGAGTCACTTTCTCTGTAGTTTCCAAAATAAGCTCAGGGCCTGTAAGTTGACTATCTCCAACTTCTGCCCAACCAATAGGCGAACGACACTTTCTGCCATACAAAGCTTCGAATGGTGCAGCCTTAAGACTTGTGTGGTAGCTATTATTATAGGAGAATTCCGCAAGGGGTAAATACTTCTCCCAGCCTTTACCAAAGTCTATGATGCATGCACGAAGCATATCCTCTAACGTCTGAATGGTCCTCTCACTTTGACCATCGGTTTGGGGATGATATGCAGTACTCATATCAAGCCTCGTCCCCAAAGCCGTTTGAAGTGATCGCCACAAAGCTGACGTAAAACGACTATCACGATCCGAAATAATAGATATCGGGACTCCATGACGCGAAATAATTTCCTTCACATATAACCTCGCAAGCTTATCCACACTATCATCTTCACTAATAGCTAAGAAATGAGCAGACTTTGTCAGACGATCCACAATTACCCAGATAGCGTCACAACCGCTAGCTGTCCTCGGTAATTTGGTAATGAAGTCCATAGTAATCCGCTCCCATTTCCAGACTGGAAGTTCTGGTTGTGTTAGTAATCCTGACGGTCTCTGGTGTTCAGCTTTAACCTTAGCACATGTCAGACACTTACTAACGTACGATGCTATATCTGCCTTCATATTTGGCCACCAATAGAACTTCTTAAGATCCTGGTACATTTTATCGGAACCAGGATGAATGGAGTACCTTGACTTATGCGACTCATGCATAATCAATTCCCGGATTTCTCCATATAAAGGTACCCAAATCCAATCTCCAAAACATAATAATCCATCAGAACACTTAACAAATCCTTTCTCATTATCAGCCATCCCAAATATATTCTCGGCAGATCTATTTCCTGCTTTCAATGCTTCCGTTTGAGATTCAAGTATTTGAGACGGTAATGGCGATACGATAGTCATTCCCAATGACCTAACTCGTAATGGTGGTACTCTTTCCTTTCGACTAAGAGCATCAGCAACAACATTTGCTTTACCAGGGTGGTAGCGAATTTCACAATCATAATCGCTTAGCAACTCAATCCAACGTCGCTGTCTCATGTTGAGCTCTTTTTGATTCAAGATGTGTTGTAGACTTTTGTGGTCAGTAAATACAACACACTTGGTTCCGTACAAGTAATGTCTCCATATTCTTAAAGCGAAAACTACAGCACCTAGCTCCAAATCATGGGTAGTGTAGTTTTTCTCATGCTTTTTGAGCTGTCGTGAAGCATAAGCTATCACCTTCTCTCATTGCATTAACACGGCTCCCAAACCTTTATGTGAGGCGTCACAATAGACGACGAAATCCTCGTTACCTTCCGGTAACGCTAAGATAGGAGCACTACACAACATTTTCTTAAGCAATTGAAACGCTTCCTCTTCTTTATGTAACACCCCCAATTCATGATGCAGCGGAATTCAACTTGGGTGTTACTCGACGACACAACAGTCATAATAATAGAAAACGATCTCTAAACGAATCGTAATAAAAAGAGTTGTCATTCATATTTATTCAAATATATCAGAGTTACATAGTAAGGTCCCAAAATGTTCCATTGTTTCAAAACACATCAATATAAAGTCTATGATGTTTTTATTGAATGACATAATTGTTTATAGCCTTCTTCCTTCGGTACGTGCCCTTCCGCTCCATTCTTGATTATCATGGACCTGAAATACATGCTTAAGAGGTCAACACAAAGGTTGAGTGATATTCATAGAGTTTGTTTAACGGTTGAACACAATATGTTGGTAGTAAGAGTTAATTAGACTCATACTCATGTTAGAAAACAAAACAGTTATTATTATGTACTAAGCTCATGCAACCAATACGTTAACGGGTACCAATATCAATCGGCGGTTATGTTGCCCCGGTAAGTACTTTGCCGTCATACTTAATGTTCAAATATAGTGCATTCGTTTGAACTAATCTGCTCAAACAAATGGGATTCGTCAATCCCAATAGGCCTATTCACAATACTCGCGCTCACTAATACTAGTGATTAAATGGTTCATGATGGGGCCTAGGATTGGCAAGGAAGGTACTTAGTAATAATAAAACAATCAGGCAGCATACAGTTTCAAAGCATTGTGTTCGGTTTATAAATAGCATGTATTCCCCCCAAGGGTTTGTAAAACATTAAAGTAATGTAATGTGGGGCTATGAACTCACCTTAAGTGCGATAGCAAGTAATGAAGGTGATGGTTTGATCGTGTAGGTTTCTACGAGCAACCTATAATAGAATGTTGCGACTTAGGATTTGTGTAAAGAATACAACGGAGTGCCTATATATATATCTTGCATTTAGTCCATGATGAGGTATGATGTATATTTGTAAGTCTTTGAAAGAAAGATTTATGAACATGTATGTTTTGTATATCGTTTACTACCGTTCGGGCTAACATATTTCAGAAGTCATGTTAGTAAGCGTTCGAGGAGCCAGGACACTTTAACTCGTAAATCCACAACTCATCTCGACGGCTTACATAATGAACTCCTCACATGAAGCTCCCTACTATTGTAGTAGTTGATGAAGTATATAGATATAAGTTTTTATCCGAAAAAGTTACATGTCCGATATTTGGATAAACTTAGGAAAGTTTATTGTACATGAAGATTGTTATTAGGGTATGATTCATAAGTTTTGTATGACCATTTGTCTTGGTAAAATCTCATGGTTTCCTTTTAAGTGAAGTAGATTCAAATTGCTTGTTCATGTTATCGCCAAATTCGTTATTTCATGTTTACGCCTATGTAACTTGTTATGGTCATTCCGTCATGGCCTAGCCATGACCTTTGGTCCTTGTTCCAAGGTCATGAGACCCAACCTTGGCTCTAGCCATGGTGGAGGTCTTGGTTATAGGTCATAATAACTCTTGTTCCTTTGAAAGTATAACAATAGTATAGTGACTTATATATATGTAAATAGCTGTTAAGAAATTGTGAAATATCTTACTCAGAAAGTGTTTTCAAGGCTCGAGCCTCTTTGCTCCTGAAGGAAAACATGATTCCGGACAAATTTCGTGTTTTAACTTTTTCATGAATCGGACCAGAAAGACCACTTTTTGCGTGTTTTAGTTCTGTCACAGAAGCTTTTTAGGCAGTTTTGCCGGAAAGTTTTGGTAACTTCAAATCGCCATAACTTTTGACTCGTTTACTCTTTTTAGGTGGTTCAAATTGCTATGGTTTTCTTGTTAAGTCCTCTACTGTAATATGTAATAATCCAATATAAAATTTTTACCATTTTGATCAGGTTATACCAAGATATTCACTAGTTTGCTTGTTTTAGTAACTTGTTTCAATAAGTCATTACAACAACATCTTTTACTCATCATGATACATCATGGACATAAATACAACACATAATATAGCAAGAAAAACATGTAAATGATATGAACATGATAAATAAACAAGAAGCATGTTAGGTTTAGTCTTACAACTTTTGGCTTTCTAATTAAAGAAAGGAGTAACAAGTAAGGAAATGGACTTTGATAGACTAGCTTCAACCCTTTCACTTCAAGCAACCTTTCTACCCTTGGTATTCTTGAAAGATATGTAATGAAAGTTGTGGTGTATTGAGTGGATTTAAACTCAAGAGAAAACACCAAGTATGTTAGGGTTTGGAAGAGTTTTGGTGAAAAATAAGCTATCTAGGGTTTCTATCTTGAACAATTACTTGAACCTTGCAAGAAATTAGAAGACTAAAAGCTAAATGTGAGATGGTTTTGGGGTGTGAGATGGCCGGCCATAAGGAGAGGGGAGGGGGTATATATATGCTCTTGAGGAGGTTACAAAAGAGGACTAGTCAAAGCTTTCTAAACAAGCTTCAACACATGTAACACATCCAAGATCACTTAGCCTAGGATCAAGCCACACAAGGGAGTGACTCCCCCCCCTAATGGCGGTTCACAAAGGGATAAGGGGGGAGGTGGCTTGGCTTGGGAAAATATCTAGATATTAGATGCATTTTTGACTCCGGGAAATGCCAACCGTAAATGATTAGGCCTCAAAACGTAAAACCGGGTGTCGTAAAATTATGAAACTTTAAAGTATTGTTAGAAATGTTCATAAGTCCCATAATAAAATATAAAATGGGTGATAAGTTCCATTTGGGTGGTAAAACCTGCTAAAAGCTGGAAACACGGGTCTAAAACGCGTAATACGTAAAATGTACGAATATTGCGTAAAACTGAGAAAAGTAAAATGTTACTTTTCTAATATGCTAAAAATGATTTAAAATGATTTATAATGTCTAGACTAGGCTCAGTCTGGTGTCGGTTGGTGTTAAATGTCTTTTAGACATCAAACCGGAAGCCTAAAAATCACGAAATGATTTATAAAATCAAAGAATAATTTTTAGTCAATGGGGGAGGGAAAAATATGTTGACTTATTTTAATAAGTTGAAAGCTCAAATCATCCTAGAAATGCGGTGCAGGTAAAGGCTAGGGTTACGGCTGAGTAAAAACGCGTAAAACTGAAAATTCCAGTTTTTCACGGCCGAGGTTTATTCTGGTCATATTTTTCTCAGTCATGATTTATTCTCAAATAAATCATGAGCGTGCTTAACATTTTTCTGATGTGGGGTCACCTGACGGGATCAAATTTCGTTGTGCGTAGAATTTCTGATTGACGTTTTACCCTAAAACGTATAGTTACGTGTAATTCCTTAATAACTTTCACGAAAATGATCTGACGAATGTCAAACATTTATTTTGTCATGGAAATGATTTATCACTCGAGATTATGAAATAAAAATCAACTTTCGGGAAAATTTCAAAAAGAAATGAATAGTAAAAATGAATAGTAACATGAATAGTAAAATTTTCCGAAAATAGAAATTAACCTGAAATTGCGAATTGTTACAGTCTCCACCCCATATGAGAGCTCCGTCCCGGAGATCAATTTACGTTGGAGGTAGAAGCTTTGTTGGTAAAAAGATGTGGGTATTTCTTACGTATCTGGTCCTCTCGTTCCCATGTGTATTCAGGACCACGTCGTGAGTTCCAACGAACTTTGATAATTGGTATACGGCTTTGCTTGAGTTGTTTGACCTCTCGGTCCATGATTTCAACGGGTTCCTCAATAAATTGAAGATCGTCATTGAGTTGAATTTCATCGAATGGGATCACAAGTGATTCATCCGATAAGCATTTCTTTAGGTTAGATACATGGAAAGTGGGGTGTACACTACTTAGTTCCGATGGAAGCTCAAGTCTGTACGCCACAGGACCAACCCTGGCTAGGATTTTGAATGGTCCGATGTATCTTGGGTTTAGTTTTCCTCGTTTACCGAATCGTATCAAACCTTTCCAAGGTGATACTTTTAGCATAACCCTATCTCCGACTTGGAATTCTAGGGGTCTGCGTCGTGTGTCGGCATAACTTTTCTGTCGATCTCTTGCGGCTTGTAATCGACTTCTGATTTGTACAATCTTATCCGTTGTTTCACGGATGAGTTCTGGTCCAGTGAGTTGAACTTCTCCCACTTCAGCCCAACAAGCAGGTGAACGACACTTTCGACCATAAAGTGCTTCAAATGGAGCTGCTTGAATGCTTGTATGATAGCTGTTGTTGTAGGAAAATTCGACTAATGGTAGATGAGTATCCCATCCTTTTCCAAAGTCTATTATACATGCTCGAAGCATGTCTTCAAGTGTTTGGATGGTTCGTTCACTCTGACCATCGGTCTGAGGGTGGTACGCTGTACTCATGTCTAGATTTGTTCCAAAGGCGAATTGGAGTGACTGCCAGAAATTGGAAGTAAATCTACCATCTCTGTCGGATATGATGGATATTGGTGCGCCATGTCTTGAGACTATTTCTTTGACGTATAGTCGGGTTAGTTGTTCCATTTTGTAAGTCTCTTTGATTGGTATAAAGTGTGCGGATTTTGTGAGGCGATCAACTATGACCCAAATGGAGTCATAACCGCTTGATGTCTTTGGGAGTTTGGTAATGAAGTCCATAGTAATTCTTTCCCATTTCCAAGTAGGAATCTCTGGTTGTTGCAATGGACCAGATGGTTTTTGATGTTCGGCTTTTACTTTGGAGCAGGTAAGACATTTGCTAACGTATGTTGCAATGTCGGCCTTCATGTTCGGCCACCAATATAGTAACTTAAGATCATGATACATCTTATCAGATCCTGGATGTATGGAGTATTTAGACTTATGTGATTCATGCATGATCAAGTCTCGTAGGCCACCATAAAGTGGTAACCAACTTCGACCTTGGAAGCATAGAGTTCCATCTGAACGGGTTTCGAATTTCTTCTGTATCATGCCATCCAACTTCTCCTTTTGGATGTCTTCTTGTTTCACCGCCTCAGCTTGAGCGTGAAGGATTTGAGTAGGAAAGTTTGAATTTATGGTTAAAACTAAGGCTCGGACTCGTAGTGGTTTAATTCGTTCCTTTCGGCTTAGGGCGTCGGCTACTACGTTGGCTTTTCCTGGGTGGTAACGAATGTCGCAGTCATAATCACTTAGTAATTCTAACCAACGACGTTGTCTCATGTTTAGTTCTTTTTGGTCCAAAATGTGTTGTAGACTCTTATGATCGGTGTACACAGTACATCTAGTACCGTATAGATAGTGCCTCCAGATTTTTACTGCAAAGACCACAGCTCCTAACTCTAAGTCATGAGTGGTGTAATTTTCCTCATGAACCTTGAGTTGCCTTGATGCATAAGCCATGACCTTATCGCGTTGCATCAACACGGCACCTAACCCTTGGTGCGATGCATCACAATAGACTACAAAATCTTCGATCCCATCGGGCAATGCTAGGATAGGAGCACTACAAAGTTTCTGTTTGAGGGTTTGGAAAGCATTTTCTTCGTCTTCATTCCATACGTATTTCTTGTCTTTCTGAGTTAGCTTAGTCAAAGACTTTGCTATTGAGGAAAATCCTTCAATAAACCTTCGGTAATACCCGGCTAAACCCAGAAATTGGCGAATTTCTGTGGGTGTGGTAGGTGTTGGCCAATTTTTGATAGCTTCAATTTTAGCGGGATTGACATGTAAACCGGTTTTGTCAATCACATGCCCAAGGAATTGTACGGATTGAATCCAAAACTCGCATTTGGAAAACTTTGCATACAATTTCTCTTCCTTGAGTAGTCCTAAAATTGTTCTCAGGTGTTCTTTGTGTTCTTCTTCGTTTTTGGAATATATGAGAATGTCGTCTATGAATACGATCACGAACTTGTCTAAATATGGCTTACACACACGATTCATGAGATCCATGAATACTGCCGGTGCATTTGTTAACCCAAAGGGCATCACTTGGAATTCATGGTGACCATATCGTGTCCTAAAGGCTGTTTTTGGAATGTCTTCATCACGAACTCTAACTTGGTGGTAACCTGATCGTAGGTCAATTTTTGAGTAAAAGGTTGAGCCTTGCAATTGATCGAATAAGTCATCAATTCTTGGTAGTGGGTATCGGTTCTTTATGGTTAATTTGTTTAGCTCACGATAGTCAATACACATTCGTAATGACCCATCTTTCTTCTTCACGAACAAAACTGGAGCTCCCCAAGGTGAGGAACTGGGTCGAATAAATCCCTTGTCCGCAAGTTCTTGTAATTGATTTGCTAGCTCTTGCATCTCTGAAGGTGCTAGCCGGTAAGGTGCGCGGGCAACTGGCGCTGCTCCTAGTATTAAATCAATTCTGAACTCTATTTGACGATTTGGTGGTAGTCCAGGTAAGTCTTCTGGGAAGACTTCAGGAAACTCACGGGCAATAGGAACATCTTCGAGACGTTTTTCATCGGTTTTCTTTTCTGTTACGTGGGCTAAGAAAGCATAACATCCTTTCTCAATGTACTTTATGGTTTTGATACATGAGATGATGTTTATTCGGGTTCCACTTTGATCACCACGAATGATCAAAGTTTCATTGTCACATGGAATGTGCACAACTCTTTCACCACAAATAATATTAGCTTGATGTTTAGACAACCAATCCATGCCAATAACTACATCAAAACTTCCGAGTTCAATTGGCATAAGATTGATGTCAAAGGGGTGGTCTAAGAGAGTAAGGGTACAGTTTGGGATTACGGTATTGGTTTTTACTAAGTCACCGGTAGCTAGCTCAACATTATAACTAGTGGTTAAAGTAATTGATGGAATATCAAGTAAAGGCGCAATTCTAGTAGATATAAAGCTCATATCAGCACCAGAATCGAATAATACTTTAACAGGAATATTATTGAGTAAGAACGTACCGGTAACCACGTTCGGGTCCTGGTGTGGTTCTTCCTTTCCTATGACATAGGCTCTAGCACGAGCACCTCCGCCTTGGGGTCCTTGGTTTTGAGGACATTTGTTCTTATAGTGTCCCCTTTCACCACACCCGAAACAGGTAACTATGGGCTGTGTGTTAGCCCCAGTAGCTATACCCTTGCCTCTACAATCTTTGGCAAGATGTCCGGGCTTTTGGCACTTGTGGCATTTGGCCGGGCAAGGACCCTCGTGATGGTAATTGCACTTGGTACATTGTGGTTGATTACCCACGTACCTACCACCAGCTGGTGCAGCAACATAAGCCGTCGCGGCTTCCTGTCTCTTGTTCTGTTGATTGTGGTGGTTGTTGTTTCGGGTTTGGTTGTTGTTGTTGTTGTTCCCATGGTTACCATCATGTGGTCGTTTGTTGTTGTTGTTCTTGTTGTTGTTGTTGTTACGGTAGTTGGAGTTGTTGGGGTTGTTGGCATTGCTGTTGTTGGCGTTGTTGGTGTTGTTGTTGGTGTTGAGGTTGTTTTGTCTGCGGGTTTCCAACATACGTACCACTTGATCCATGAGGCTACGGGACATCCGTATAGCCTCATCAAGTTCCTTCGGATTTGCCGAAGTCACATTCCCCTGTATGCTTGAGGGAAGTCCCCAGATATATCTTTCCAACAATTTTTCCTTTGTGGAAACCATTGTTGGACAAAGTATCCTCAGTTCCTGGAATCTACGGTTGTAGGTCATGATATCGTTTCCCTTAACCTTATGATCCCAGAACTCAACTTCCAACTTTTGTATCTCACTCCGAGGACAGTATTCCTTGATCATCATTTGTTTCAAATTAACCCAAGTAATTTTGTAGGCATTCTCAATGCCCATGGGTTGAGCAATTGAGTTCCACCAGGACAATGCCTCATTCAACAAAGTACTTGTGGCATACTGAACTTTATCCGCCTCAATACATTTACTAACCAAGAACACAGACTCCGCCTTTTCGAACCAACGGGTCAAACCCACAGCCCCTTCAGTACCATTGAATTTGATGGGTTCACATCTCAGGTAGGAAATAAACGAGCAACCCTTTGGTGCTGTAGTAACATTGGTCACCGGAGGGGTAGGTCCTCCAAGGTTAAGACTGGCAATTCTTGCAGCTTCCGCAGCAATGGCGGCTTCATCAGCTGCTACAGCATCAGCAGCTGCTGCAGCATCGGCGGCTGCTGCAGCATCAGCAGCACCAGCAGCTGTGGTGGCTTCGGCAGCTGCTGCAGCTGCTGCAGCTACGGCTGCACGTTCTGCAACAAGTGCTGCATTGATACTGTCCTTTACCAGTTTGCGGATGGCAGCCTGCGTCATCGTTGGTGGGGTCTTTTTCTTTGGCGCCATGATTCTATTGTTCAAAAGATACGTTGTAATTAGAGAGTTGTGAGATGAGCACAATTTTGGTAAGAATGATAGGACAATAAATGTTGGAACTTTAAACACATAACACATGATAGTATATAAAACAAGAGTTTTATTTATATAACGTTGTTTACAAAATCGAACTTATTACAAGTTCATTCAAAACTTACTAACTGATACTTTCAGTTAGTAATTACAACGTTGTACTAAAGATAACTAGTACTATAACACTAGTCTAACGTCGGTTGGGAGGTTGTTGTAGTCCGGTTGGATTATTACTTCCGCGTGTTGCTAACACGTCTACACTTTCATTTGGACGGTATTCTTTGACATTCTTTTGGTATAGCCTCTGTTGTATGGAACTCATTTGAGTTTGCATTCCACACAAATCATTCTTAAGTTGATACCTATCAAAGTTTGCAACATCTAAACGGATTTCGGCGGTATTTAGGTGGTGAAGTAGGTTATGAATTTGTACCGCATCCTGTTCTTGGGCCCTCTCAACCAAAGTGAGTCTATCCTTGACATTATCCAAGCCAGTCAAAGGATTTAAGACTTCTTCCCCAACATGAGTCGAGTCACGCTTCACGTAGCTCATGTCAAGCTTAAACCAATATAGTTCGTCTCGAGCATTCATGGCATCCATTCTAGCAGAATTTACCTTGGACATACATTCGTGCATTTGACTTGCCATACATTTAACCTTGAGTTGGGTTAGGTTGAGAGCTTGTTTCAAAGAGTAGATTTCGTATTGAGCTGAGTTCACGAACATATGTGTAGATGTAGATGTTTCGCCGGTTTGGTGAGTAGAATTCGGAACTTGAGCTGGAGTGGTATGGTTAGATTCGGATGAAATTGGTGAAACAGGAGGTGGGGAGGTTAATGGTGATAAATGTGGCACCACTAATAATTCCTCCGCTTCCTCATCGATGCCTTCGATGTCAACATCCATTTCAGGATCCTCTTCGTAATCATCGATGTTTATGTTCATATCCATTTCAGGATCTTCGTCCGAATCTACATCTAGATCCTCGTAAGGTTCTTCCTCGTCGTCGTAGTCAATTGGTTCAAAGTAAGGATCATCGGGTCCGGGAAGAATTGGTAAATACTCAGGCATAGAAGGAAGATGATCGGGAGATGGAGGTGCGGACATGATGTCTACAACTAGTATTTCGATGTCAAGATAAATCAAATGCTTATGGAAAAATGTTCAAACTATGCCAATGTGCATATAACAATATACAAATATGTTCATGTAGCATAACATGCGTAATAAGTCCATAATCTTCTGGAGGATGGAAGGCACGAAGAGCGGAAGGCTATAAAAATGTTTTTGCTTGTTATTGTAGTTATAGTTTAGGTCTCACTTAGACCCGTTTCTCTATAACCATGGCTCTGGTACCAATCTGTAACACCCCCAATTCATGATGCAGCGGAATTCAACTTGGGTGTTACTCGACGACACAACAGTCATAATAATAGAAAACGATCTCTAAACGAATTGTAATAAAAAGAGTTGTCATTCATATTTATTCAAATATATCAGAGTTACATAGTAAGGTCCCAAAATGTTCCATTGTTTCAAAACACATCAATATAAAGTCTATGATGTTTTTATTGAATGACATAATTGTTTATAGCCTTCTTCCTTCGGTACGTGCCCTTCCGCTCCATTCTTGATTATCATGGACCTGAAATACATGCTTAAGAGGTCAACATAAAGGTTGAGTGATATTCATAGAGTTTGTTTAACGGTTGAACACAATATGTTGGTAGTAAGAGTTAATTAGACTCATACTCATGTTAGAAAACAAAACAGTTATTATTATGTACTAAGCTCATGCAACCAATACGTTAACGGGTACCAATATCAATCGGCGGTTATGTTGCCCCGGTAAGTACTTTGCCGTCATACTTAATGTTCAAATATAGTGCATTCGTTTGAACTAATCTGCTCAAACAAATGGGATTCGTCAATCCCAATAGGCCTATTCACAATACTCGCGCTCACTAATACTAGTGATTAAATGGTTCATGATGGGGCCTAGGATTGGCAAGGAAGGTACTTAGTAATAATAAAACAATCAGGCAGCATACAGTTTCAAAGCATTGTGTTCGGTTTATAAATAGCATGTATTCCCCCCAAGGGTTTGTAAAACATTAAAGTAATGTAATGTGGGGCTATGAACTCACCTTAAGTGCGATAGCAAGTAATGAAGGTGATGGTTTGATCGTGTAGGTTTCTACGAGCAACCTATAATAGAATGTTGCGACTTAGGATTTGTGTAAAGAATACAACGGAGTGCCTATATATATATCTTGCATTTAGTCCATGATGAGGTATGATGTATATTTGTAAGTCTTTGAAAGAAAGATTTATGAACATGTATGTTTTGTATATTGTTTACTACCGTTCGGGCTAACATATTTCAGAAGTCATGTTAGTAAGCGTTCGAGGAGCCAGGACACTTTAACTCGTAAATCCACAACTCATCTCGACGGCTTACATAATGAACTCCTCACATGAAGCTCCCTACTATTGTAGTAGTTGATGAAGTATATAGATATAAGTTTTTATCCGAAAAAGTTACATGTCCGATATTTGGATAAACTTAGGAAAGTTTATTGTACATGAAGATTGTTATTAGGGTATGATTCATAAGTTTTGTATGACCATTTGTCTTGGTAAAATCTCATGGTTTCCTTTTAAGTGAAGTAGATTCAAATTGCTTGTTCATGTTATCGCCAAATTCGTTATTTCATGTTTACGCCTATGTAACTTGTTATGGTCATTCCGTCATGGCCTAGCCATGACCTTTGGTCCTTGTTCCAAGGTCATGAGACCCAACCTTGGCTCTAGCCATGGTGGAGGTCTTGGTTATAGGTCATAATAACTCTTGTTCCTTTGAAAGTATAACAATAGTATAGTGACTTATATATATGTAAATAGCTGTTAAGAAATTGTGAAATATCTTACTCAGAAAGTGTTTTCAAGGCTCGAGCCTCTTTGTTCCTGAAGGAAAACATGATTCCGGACAACTTTCGTGTTTTAACTTTTTCATGAATCGGACCAGAAAGACCACTTTTTGCGTGTTTTAGTTCTGTCACAGAAGCTTTTTAGGCAGTTTTGCCGGAAAGTTTTGGTAACTTCAAATCGCCATAACTTTTGACTCGTTTACTCTTTTTAGGTGGTTCAAATTGCTATGGTTTTCTTGTTAAGTCCTCTACTGTAATATGTAATAATCCAATATAAAATTTTTACCATTTTGATCAGGTTATACCAAGATATTCACTAGTTTGCTTGTTTTAGTAACTTGTTTCAATAAGTCATTACAACAACATCTTTTACTCATCATGATACATCATGGACATAAATACAACACATAATATAGCAAGAAAAACATGTAAATGATATGAACATGATAAATAAACAAGAAGCATGTTAGGTTTAGTCTTACAACTTTTGGCTTTCTAATTAAAGAAAGGAGTAACAAGTAAGGAAATGGACTTTGATAGACTAGCTTCAACCCTTTCACTTCAAGCAACCTTTCTACCCTTGGTATTCTTGAAAGATATGTAATGAAAGTTGTGGTGTATTGAGTGGATTTAAACTCAAGAGAAAACACCAAGTATGTTAGGGTTTGGAAGAGTTTTGGTGAAAAATAAGCTATCTAGGGTTTCTATCTTGAACAATCACTTGAACCTTGCAAGAAATTAGAAGACTAAAAGCTAAATGTGAGATGGTTTTGGGGTGTGAGATGGCCGGCCATAAGGAGAGGGGAGGGGGTATATATATGCTCTTGAGGAGGTTACAAAAGAGGACTAGTCAAAGCTTTCTAAACAAGCTTCAACACATGTAACACATCCAAGATCACTTAGCCTAGGATCAAGCCACACAAGGGAGTGACTCCCCCCCCTAATGGCGGTTCACAAAGGGATAAGGGGGGAGGTGGCTTGGCTTGGGAAAATATCTAGATATTAGATGCATTTTTGACTCCGGGAAATGCCAACCGTAAATGATTAGGCCTCAAAACGTAAAACCGGGTGTCGTAAAATTATGAAACTTTAAAGTATTGTTAGAAATGTTCATAAGTCCCATAATAAAATATAAAATGGGTGATAAGTTCCATTTGGGTGGTAAAACCTGCTAAAAGCTGGAAACACGGGTCTAAAACGCGTAATACGTAAAATGTACGAATATTGCGTAAAACTGAGAAAAGTAAAATGTTACTTTTCTAATATGCTAAAAATGATTTAAAATGATTTATAATGTCTAGACTGGGCTCAGTCTGGTGTCGGTTGGTGTTAAATGTCTTTTAGACATCAAACCGGAAGCCTAAAAATCACGAAATGATTTATAAAATCAAAGAATAATTTTTAGTCAATGGGGGAGGGAAAAATATGTTGACTTATTTTAATAAGTTGAAAGCTCAAATCATCCTAGAAATGCGGTGCAGGTAAAGGCTAGGGTTACGGCTGAGTAAAAACGCGTAAAACTGAAAATTCCAGTTTTTCACGGCCGAGGTTTATTCTGGTCATATTTTTCTCAGTCATGATTTATTCTCAAATAAATCATGAGCGTGCTTAACATTTTTCTGATGTGGGGTCACCTGACGGGATCAAATTTCGTTGTGCGTAGAATTTCTGATTGACGTTTTACCCTAAAACGTATAGTTACGTGTAATTCCTTAATAACTTTCACGAAAATGATCTGACGAATGTCAAACATTTATTTTGTCATGGAAATGATTTATCACTCGAGATTATGAAATAAAAATCAACTTTCGGGAAAATTTCAAAAAGAAATGAATAGTAAAAATGAATAGTAACATGAATAGTAAAATTTTCCGAAAATAGAAATTAACCTGAAATTGCGAATCGTTACACTTTATCTCCCCATTCATACGTAACACTCTTTTGAGTCAATTTGGTCAATGGTTTAGCTATCTTCGAAAATCCCTCAATGAATCTTCGGTAATAACCAGCTAAACCCAAAAATTGACGAACTTCGGTTGGGGTTGTAGGTGCAGCCCAATCTTTTATCGCCTCAATTTTAGCAGGATCCACATGGACTCCTTGTCTATCAATCACATGACCCAAAAATTGTACCGTCGGAATCCAAAATTCGCATTTCGAAAACTTGGCATAGAATTTCTCCTTCCTGAGCAATTTCAAAATGAGTCTTAAATGCTCCTCATGCTCTTTCTCACTCTTTGAATAAATCAGAATTTCATCGATGAATACAATCACGAACTTATCCAAGTAAGGCTTACACACCCGATTCATGAGATCCATGAATATTGCTGGTGCGTTAGTCAACCCAAACGGCATCACCTGAAACTCGTAATGCTCGTAACGGGTTCTGAAAGCCGTTTTTGGAATATCTTCCTCACGAACTCGAAGTTGATGATATCCCGATCTCAAATCGATCTTCGAATACACACTCGATCCTTGAAGTTGATCGAACAAGTCGTCGATCCTAGGTAACGGGTATCGATTCTTCACCGTTAACTTATTCAACTCTCTATAATCAATACACATACGAAACGATCCATCCTTCTTCTTCACAAATAAGACTGGGGCTCCCCAAGGTGAAGAACTTGGTCTTATGAATCCTTTTTCGGCTAACTCCGCCAATTGTTTCGACAACTCTTCCAGTTCGGTAGGTGCAAGACGATAAGGTGCTCGTGCTACAGGTGCAGCACCAGGTATCAACTCAATCTGAAACTCCACTTGTCTAGTCGGTGGGATTCCCGGCAAATCATCGGGAAACACATCAGGAAAATCACGAACTATAGGCACATCTCCAATGCACCTTTCCTTTTTCTTCGTCTCTCCCTTCTCAGAAATTTGAGCTAAGAAAAGGTAACATCCCTTCTCCATTAGCTTCGGTAACTTTGTGCAAGATATGACTGCTAATCGGGATGGGCTCCTAGAATCCTTTCGGTCTCCCAATATGTTTAGGACTTCCTTTCCGTATGGTACACGCACGATCTTCTCATCGCAAAGTATGTGAGCACGATACTTCGACAACCAATCCATACCAATGATGACATCAAAACTTCCTAACGTGACAGGTAGAAGATCTATGTTGAAAGGGTGGTTCAAGGAATTTAACGTACAACCGCGAATGATGGTATTAATCCTTTCTATGTTCCCGTTAGCTAACTCAATATCATATCCAATTCCTAAGGCCATCGGGGTTTTCTCTAGTAAGGGTGCAAACATAGTGGACACAAAACTCCTATCGGCACCAGTATCAAATAGTATGGAAGCATAACGATTATTGAGAAGGAACGTACCAGTAACGACGTTCGGATCTTCTCCTCTCTCGTTCCCGAGTGCATACACTCTTCCCTGAGCAGCTCCAGCTTCCACACGTTGGTCCCCATTATCTTGTCGTCCATGGTTTCCTCCAGCTCCACGGTTTCCATGATTGTACCCATTACCACCCGAGCCTTGGTTTCCACGATTCCACGATTCTCTACACTCATTCCGATAGTGTCCCTTTTTTCCACACCCATAACAAGTAACATCTGCCTTGTTTCTCATTTCAGGAGCAGCCTGAACCATAGCAAGAGGTCGGGCTCTACAATCCCTAGCTGTGTGTCCTTTCTTTGAGCAATTCTGGCATTTCACACTACACCATCCAGTATGATGCTGATGGCAACGATCACACTTGGGTGCATCACCGTTCTGATTCTTCTTATCTCCATTCCCAATAGCATACACCTTAGCTTGTCTCTTGTTTCGATGATCATTACTCTTAGAGTGACGGTCCCTCTTTCTCTTTCCATTCTTTTCCTTATCAGCTTCTTCTAATTCCAACGAATCCATAAGTTGTTGAGCAATTGTGATTGCCTCATGGATGTTTGCAGGCCTAGCAGATATCACATCATTCCTCGTAGCTACAGGCAAACCATCAGTATACCTCTCGATCTTTTGAGTCTCAGTTTTCACCATATCTGGGCACAACAAGGCTAATTCCTGGTAACGACGATTGTAAGTCGCCATATCATTACCTTTCACCTTGTGGTTCCAAAACTCAATCTCTAGATTCTTGACCTCATTCCTTGGACAATAAGTCTGAATCAGCAAGGACTTAAATTGCTCCCAAGTCATAGCATACGCTACATCACTCCCAACTGCATTTCGGTAGTTGTTCCACCAAGTCAAAGCTTCATCCTTGAAAGTAAAAGAAGCAAACTTTACCTTCGCATTCTCCGCACAACCGCTGACATTAAACACTGACTCAGTCTTCTCAATCCATCTGACTAAGTAAACCACTCCTTCAGTTCCACCAAACTCAATGGGTCCACAAATCTTGAATTCCTTGTATTGACATCCATTAGCACGGACAGGTGGAAAAGTTCCAGCAGAATTGTTGGAATGATTTGACTCAGCTAGTAGTTCAGCAACTCTTTGCTCCACGAGTTGGTTGATCATTGCTTGATCTACAGTAGGTGCATTAAGTGGAACATGACCATTGTGTCACAACTCGTAATTTCATGTCCTGTTTCAAACGTCGAAATTCCAATTTTTATCTCGGAAAGTTACTATTCACTTTTACTATTCACAAAACACTATTCATGTCCAACATTTTTATTTCATATTCTCATAAGTTAAACTATTTTAACGGTAATCCGAGAGTTTGGCGCTCGTCGGATCATTTCTGCAAAAATCACGAAGCCGTGTCCGAGATTTACATTCAGGTTTAAACGTCCTTCCGGCACCCCGATATGTCCATAAAACAATATAAACAACAAAAATATGATTTTCTTTCATTTTACGACAATTCTAAAAGTTTTGGAATTTTACGTTTTTCAGTTCAGCGTTTTACGCGAATTACGCGTTTTTAACCCGCGTTTCCAGTTTTAACAGCGTTTAAGCAACCCGATGGAACTTACCATTCATTTTATATTTTATTATGGAGTATTTTGACAAGTTTAGTCATTCTTTCAAGTTTCATATTTTTACGATACCCGAATTTACGTTTCGCGATTTAAAACTTTACGTTTAGCGATTAACGGAACCAAAACCGACTCCGTGAACCAGATAACACCAAGCTTACTACATACTCATTCACTTTTACACATGTGCAGCCCCCCCCCCCCCCCCCCTCAAAATATCTAGTCAACTTGACCAAGTATTTACTAAAATGCCATTGATTTAGATTTTTTTTATACATAAACACCTTTTACACAACACTTATAAAATTTTAGAATCAAAAACTCATTTCTCATCTTCTCCACCTCCATAACCACGACCCAACCATGATCTCCATGATCAAACCATTATTTTTCAAAGTACAAAGCATCAAAGTTGTTCATTTCATCATTCTAATCAAGATTCATGCAACAAAAACACAAGTAATCCAAGGTTTCTCATCATCTCACCACCTATTATTTCAAAGTGAGTTATCAAATTTATTTTCATGTTTTCATCTAATTAACACATGTATCTTATAGTATTCATGCTTAATTTCGTGCACAAACTAGTTATACCACTTTATTTTTGTTAACTTTTTGAACATACAAACCCTAGATTTTGATTTAGGTGTTCCTTTGTTAAATTAACTAGATTACTAGTCATTAGGAACCCATGGCACCCTAAGAAGGTGTATGGTAGGATTAGTATAGCTTTGTGGTGTTTGCAAGAGATTTGGCTGAAGTAGAAACTAGTTTTGAACCTTGGAAATGGATTTGTAACAAGTATATAAACATTCTGTCCTATTTTGGTAAATTCTGGAAAATCAGTAAATACAAATGAAACTTTGGCAAAATTTTTAGAAAATACTTTCAAAAACGAATCCGTAGGCGAAAGAACGGATTAAAAAGAGTTTATAACGAAGAAGTTATGATTTTTGCAAGTTTATTGACGAAAACTATTTTCCGGAAAAATACATGCTGTTGGACGTTTTTCGTTGGACAAAAAGAGGCTTTAGACGTAACCCGGAGGAACCAAGCTTTCCAAAATATATTACTACCAACTAAGACGTAACCGTGGATATAAAGAACAAGTAAAACGGACTTATAACGACAAAGATATTCACGTTTGAATATCGGCAAAACTCATTTCATTTTGACAGCTTTTAGAAATATAACGCTAAAACAACGTAGTAACTCTAGATTTCTAGAAATAATACCAAGTACCCAATTTTATAACTAATGAAGTATTAGTTCTTACAAGTATATTTTTATCACTACAAGGCGTTATTTCAAGGATTTCAACCTGAGGATTTCAACACTAACATGGAAACATACGTTATATATATAAGTATATATATTGCAACTAGCTTTATTTTTCTAATAGCCATATTTTTTCTAAGTCTTGGAATATATACTTTTGATAACAACAAGTGTTTTTCCAACGAGTAGAGTGGTATAGGAACATGTGCATGGACATTCATAACATCATTTCATGATCTAAGGTAGATCGTTCATCATTCATATTAGGTTGCGGCTAGTGTGCGCGCCTTGTTTTTCAGCTCATTACATGTTCATGGTACCATCATATCAGGTGAGTCATAGCCCCTACTCTTTTAATCGTTTTGCAAAATCTTTGGGGGAGAATACATGTTCGTTTTATTTAAACGCATTACTCACTTTACATGGTTGATTACTCTAATATTTTCAGCTTTATCTAAATACTTGTTTGATTATCCGAGTACAAAACAATTCACTTGCTACATACTTGCTATTTACTCATGGACATGAGTGCATAAATTTAAACTATTTACCGATTTCCTAAGATTGCCTAAGTTAAGGACCGGTAGCTACAATTACTTGGGTATGTTTGATTACCTACAATTACTTGGGTATGTTTGATTACCTATAATTACTTGGGTATGTTTGATTACCTACAATTACTTGGGTATGTTTGATTACCTACAATTTCTTGGGTATGTTTGATTACCTACATTTCCTAGGTATGTGATTACCTACATTACTTGGGAGCGTAACCTCCTACATATAGCTAGAAAACCTTTTCGGTGCCTTGAACTTAGTGCAATCAATATTCATTTTATGCGTTTTGCTTATGGTCAGATTCATTTTGTGGCGACATCGCCATGGCTATTGTACATACGAAAATTACTTATGGAATTACGATACTTTTCCACCACTATTACTACGGAATTACGATGCCTTTGCATCAACCTTATGACTGATTTATTACAAACATATTACATTTGGCAGTGGATTGTAAACACACAGGTTACAAGTCTCTTATGGCGGGACTTGGAACTGAGTGGATTTACGATGCCTTTGCTGGGAAATCTTCATTTCAATGCATTACATTCTTTTTCACAAGACTCTATGAACTCACCAACCATTGTGTTGACACTTTAGCATGTATTTTCAGGTATTAAGCAATGGCACGCTACAAGAGGTTTTGGCAGGGCATGGCATGGTTATAGAAGACTCTGATTATTCATTTGGGGACCGTTTTAAACTATTTTTAAGGGCCTACTTCCGCATTACTTTTAACAATGTAAATTCAACATTTTGATTTAACTATTTTATTCAAAATGATTCAAGTGCAAACCATTTTTGAACTTGTGTCGAGATACCAATTGAGTTACACCCCAGCTACATGTATGCTTCCGCTGGACCCGATTTTGGGGGTGTGACAGATTGGTACCAGAGCTTTGGCTATAGCGAACTAAGTGTTTTTAAAACCTAGACTATAGCTACTTTCAAGAAAACTTAACCCTATGACCGTCACGTGCCTGCCTGCCAAGCTGAAGCCTCATTTGTGGTTAGTTGCTGACATAGGTGATGAGATTTGTGTCTCATTATCTGATATATTATATTCATTTATTATAGTTGATTACTATAATTGTTTTTTTTCATATAAGCATATTCACGTATCATATATGTCACCGCATTATGTTTTTCCTTGCATAGTTTCATCATTTGACCTCGAGTTTGGTCACCTGCCTTAGTCTTTTTGAACGTCTTGGTATTTGTGAAGGACATAGTCTTAGTATAACTGAGCTGAGTATTTCATAATTCATGGAACCTCGGTGGAATATAGACTAGTCACCTATATTCAACCCGGGATAGTGGGACATAGGCTGACTACCTATATCCGACTCAGAAATGAATTTTGCAACACTGAGAATGGTTATAATAAAATTTTGTCTGGATTGAATCCTTTACTCATTTTCCAAATGCTTCATGCATGTGTGTGTATACCCTCATTGTCAGAACATTCATACTTTTCATCACCTCGTGAACCGCCGCTTGGAAGCACGTCAATTGATCATTTCATCTCATGAACATTCACGTCTATGCATTATACACTTACATCACGGTATTTTCTTTTATCACAATATCAATTTTGTCGCAGTTGTCACAGTCTCTTCCCTTCTCACCATCACTATCATTTCCTTTCCCCATCCCCATATATATATAGGAATTAGCTGACACTTTATGGATTCCTATACCACTTATCACTCACTACTCCCTATATTGATAAGTGGATATTATCAATGACCTCCTTAGGAAAGACTTTCCATACCATCTAGGAGGAGGATCCCTCGGTACATTAAGATCATTCAAAACTCAACAGAAATCTCAGGATATCACAAAACCATTCGAACCACTATCATTGGCCTGATCGCCAAAATTCCATCATCTAGAAAGTATTGGCTTGACTGAATTACAAGATTCGTTTAGATACGAGTACTCACAAAACAACACCATAGAGATAAATCCAATCTCCTAACCAAGACTGTAGAACATTCAATTGAACATGGACTCACCAATAGACTTTATTCAAACATATTAGACATTTATACATTTGTGCAGACATACCTACCTGGCTATTTTATCCTCTTCATACTTTCACTTTTACATGGATTTTTCTCCAAACTACAGTTATGCAAAACATATACCTTGTAAGAAATACTTTTCTGAGGCACTTATTTTGACAAGCAAATTCCTTTTGGTTAATCTCTACAAAACTATTGGACGTTAAGGAATTTTAAACATCAATCCTTGGCAAACCATACTATTTACTTCAGGTTGAAAACAGTTCTATCTTGCATAACTATTAAATTTTGAAACATCAAGAAAAATGTTACTTAGAAAGCCGTTTGCTTAAAGTTGTAAATTCATTTATTCAGGGAAGGTTTATGAACAAAACACACAATCTCAAAACAAACTTTGAAAATCAATCACTATATTACATCACTTATACATTTAGGATTTTGTGATTTGATGGCATAGAGCTTGAGGAAAATCTTAGTAATGGAGACTAAGCATCATAGGTGGAAAAAGACTCGATTCATGACATCCTGCGGAGGATCACAACCTTATCCTAATCTATTATTTTCAACAACACCCCTTTGACGGACTTAACCTTGTAAGTTTTCTACAAGATGCATGATATCCATTTCAATTATTTCTAATAGAGGAATTTAATTCATCTCAAACTCCTAGCGATTACATCAAGATTCATTTGGAACCACACCAACTATCATTTGCAGACCAATGGTCAGGATTAGAGAATGATTCAAACATAGGGAGATATGCCCAAATCGGGTGTAATTGATTCTGGAAATGGTTGGGCTGACCATTTGCTATAAATTAGACTCACTTACAACAATAGATATCACACGATCCCAAGGACAACATCATTGATACACAATTCACAAACATGGAGAGATAAACCCGAGATACATTGGACCATTCAATATTTCAGACAGAATGAGCCTAGTGGCCTACTGACTTGAGCTCCTATTAGAGCTCAGAAGTTTACACGATAAATATAATTATCTTTTCACCAATACCACTCTAGAAACCAACATAAACTGAACTTCGGGACGAAGTTCCTTTTAGAGGGGAAGAATGTCACAACTCGTAATTTCATGTCCTGTTTCAAACGTCGAAATTCCAATTTTTATCTCGGAAAGTTACTATTCACTTTTACTATTCACAAAACACTATTCATGTCCAACATTTTTATTTCATATTCTCATAAGTTAAACTATTTTAACGGTAATCCGAGAGTTTGGCGCTCGTCGGATCATTTCTGCAAAAATCACGAAGCCGTGTCCGAGATTTACATTCAGGTTTAAATGTCCTTCCGGCACCCCGATATGTCCATAAAACAATATAAACAACAAAAATATGATTTTCTTTCATTTTACGACAATTCTAAAAGTTTTGGAATTTTACGTTTTTCAGTTCAGCGTTTTACGCGAATTACGCGTTTTTAACCCGCGTTTCCAGTTTTAACAGCGTTTAAGCAACCCGATGGAACTTACCATTCATTTTATATTTTATTATGGAGTATTTTGACAAGTTTAGTCATTCTTTCAAGTTTCATATTTTTACGATACCCGAATTTACGTTTCGCGATTTAAAACTTTACGTTTAGCGATTAACGGAACCAAAACCGACTCCGTGAACCAGATAACACCAAGCTTACTACATACTCATTCACTTTTACACATGTGCAGCCCCCCCCCCCCCTCAAAATATCTAGTCAACTTGACCAAGTATTTACTAAAATGCCATTGATTTAGATTTTTTTATACATAAACACCTTTTACACAACACTTATAAAATTTTAGAATCAAAAACTCATTTCTCATCTTCTCCACCTCCATAACCACGACCCAACCATGATCTCCATGATCAAACCATTATTTTTCAAAGTACAAAGCATCAAAGTTGTTCATTTCATCATTCTAATCAAGATTCATGCAACAAAAACACAAGTAATCCAAGGTTTCTCATCATCTCACCACCTATTATTTCAAAGTGAGTTATCAAATTTATTTTTATGTTTTCATCTAATTAACACATGTATCTTATAGTATTCATGCTTAATTTCATGCACAAACTAGTTATACCACTTTATTTTTGTTAACTTTTTGAACATACAAACCCTAGATTTTGATTTAGGTGTTCCTTTGTTAAATTAACTTGATTACTAGTCATTAGGAACCCATGGCACCCTAAGAAGGTGTATGGTAGGATTAGTATAGCTTTGTGGTGTTTGCAAGAGATTTGGTTGAAGTAGAAACTAGTTTTGAACCTTGGAAATGGATTTGTAACAAGTATATAAACATCCTGTCCTATTTTGGTAAATTCTGGAAAATCAGTAAATACAAATGAAACTTTGGCAAAAATTTTAGAAAATACTTTCAAAACGAATCCGTAGGCGAAAGAACGGATTAAAAAGAGTTTATAACGAAGAAGTTATGATTTTTGCAAGTTTATTGACGAAAACTATTTTCCGGAAAAATACATGCTGTTGGACGTTTTTCGTTGGACAAAAAGAGGCTTTAGACGTAACCCGGAGGAACCAAGCTTTCCAAAATATATTACTACCTACTAAGACGTAACCGTGGATATAAAGAACAAGTAAAACGGACTTATAACGACAAAGATATTCACGTTTGAATATCGGCAAAACTCATTTCATTTTGACAGCTTTTAGAAATATAACGCTAAAACAACGTAGTAACTCTAGATTTCTAGAAATAATACCAAGTACCCAATTTTATAACTAATGAAGTATTAGTTATTACAAGTATATTTTTATCACTACAAGGCGTTATTTCAAGGATTTCAACCTGAGGATTTCAACACTAACATGGAAACATACGATATATATATAAGTATATATATTGCAACTAGCTTTATTTTTCTAATAGCCATATTTTTTCTAAGTCTTGGAATATATACTTTTGATAACAACAAGTGTTTTTCCAACGAGTAGAGTGGTATAGGAACATGTGCATGGACATTCATAACATCATTTCATGATCTAAGGTAGATCGTTCATCATTCATATTAGGTTGCGGCTAGTGTGCGCGCCTTGTTTTTCAGCTCATTACATGTTCATGGTACCATCATATCAGGTGAGTCATAGCCCCTACTCTTTTAATCGTTTTGCAAAATCTTTGGGGGAGAATACATGTTCGTTTTATTTAAACGCATTACTCACTTTACATGGTTGATTACTCTAATATTTTCAGCTTTATCTAAATACTTGTTTGATTATCCGAGTACAAAACAATTCACTTGCTACATACTTGCTATTTACTCATGGACATGAGTGCATAAATTTAAACTATTTACCGATTTCCTAAGATTGCCTAAGTTAAGGACCGGTAGCTACAATTACTTGGGTATGTTTGATTACCTACAATTACTTGGGTATGTTTGATTACCTATAATTACTTGGGTATGTTTGATTACCTACAATTACTTGGGTATGTTTGATTACCTACAATTTCTTGGGTATGTTTGATTACCTACATTTCCTAGGTATGTGATTACCTACATTACTTGGGAGCGTAACCTCCTACATATAGCTAGAAAACCTTTTCGGTGCCTTGAACTTAGTGCAATCAATATTCATTTTATGCGTTTTGCTTATGGTCAGATTCATTTTGTGGCGACATCGCCATGGCTATTGTACATACGAAAATTACTTATGGAATTACGATACTTTTCCACCACTATTACTAAGGAATTACGATGACTTTGCATCAACCTTATGACTGATTTATTACAAACATATTACATTTGGCAGTGGATTGTAAACACACAGGTTACAAGTCTCTTATGGCGGGACTTGGAACTGAGTGGATTTACGATGCCTTTGCTGGGAAATCTTCATTTCAATGCATTACATTCTTTTTCACAAGACTCTATGAACTCACCAACCATTGTGTTGACACTTTAGCATGTATTTTCAGGTATTAAGCAATGGCACGCTACAAGAGGTTTTGGCAGGGCATGGCATGGTTATAGAAGACTCTGATTATTCATTTGGGGACCGTTTTAAACTGTTTTTAAGGGCCTACTTCCGCATTACTTTTAACAATGTAAATTCAACATTTTGATTTAACTATTTTATTCAAAATGATTCAAGTGCAAACCATTTTTGAACTTGTGTCGAGATACCAATTGAGTTACACCCCAGCTACATGTATGCTTCCGCTGGACCCGATTTTGGGGGTGTGACACATTGTCTCCCTGAACATCAACATTTTGATTCCTGTTGTTACGGTTAGTGGTGTCCAGGTTGTCAGGAGTAGGGGTTTCAACATTTCGAGTAGGTCGACGACCTCGACGAACAGGAGTAGTCACAGCAGGACCAATTCTGGTAGACCTAACAGGGTTTCGACGGGGTGCCATTGATCTGTAACATCACGCAAGTTCATGAGTCTCCAATAGAACTTATCGATATGCTCAACAAAACATCTCAACGAATCAAGTCATGGAAAGAATAGCAACAATACACCACATAACAACAAATAAGCGAATAAAGACTCAATTTCCATAACACCCAAAATCACATAATACCATATACTAATAATCATCAACCATACAATAGCGATCTAACATCGTTCCAACTAACGGATAACACAAAACATACTAATCGTTCCAAAAAGAGACGAATACTGAGCAAAATACATCAAGATATGATAAATAGCTTTTCTAACCGAACACTCCTCGGTTAAGAAAGCAAAAAGATAACATAACCCAAACAACTAACCACGTGGCTGGCGGAGACTCCTCAACTCCTGCCTCAAGCCATCAAGATCCCTCCATAACGATCCTAACTCCACGCTATGGGTGTCTCGGTCTCTCTTGAGGTCAGCCACCTCCTTCTCTAGCTCGGCATTCCTTTGCTAAAGCTTGCGGTCGGCCTCACGAGCAGTAACAAATCCTCGCTGCAAACTATCGATATGCTCGTGGACATCCATCAAAACTCTCCTCAGCTCAGTAGCCCTGCCCCCAGCGACAGTCAAATCAACTCTCAAATCTGCTAAGAACTCTCCAATAACTCTCTCAAGTCGATCAGATACACGTGCAACTCTCTCACTAAGCTCAGTAATCCGAGCCCACAACCTGCCAATCTCACCCAACTCTGCATGCTCAGCAGAAACCTCAGAAGATGCATCCGACTCAACGGGACTACCAGGTGGCAACTCAAACAAGAACGGATGATCAGGTGAATCAGGCTCAATCGGGTGTACAGGTGAATCAGGCTCCTCAGCCTGAGCTGGTGGTGCTAACTCATCATCATCATCATCAGGCATCTCATCCTCCTGAGGGTCATCCTCCTCCTCAGGGTCATCATCATCACCCTGCTCAGCCTCCTGAGGGTCATCCTCCTCCTCAGGGTCATCAGCCTCATCCTCACCCTCGTACTCCTCCTCCTCCTCATCGGAAGAGTACCTCATCACTCGTCGTCTCCTACTAGGTGAACCATGTGGAGATGTAGTAGGTGATCTAGGACGACGACGCAATGATGTGGGTGGCGCCTCAGACAGAAGAGAATGAGCATCAATCTGTAAAGGTGATGGAGTAGGGCGTACCGACATGCGCGCCGTAGCTCGGTGGGCAAAGCGTGGTGCCACACGATCCAAAGCCTGATGAAGAGTAAGCTGCCTCGATGTACCAGGGAGCCCTAGAGAAGATGAGGGTCCCTGCGTAGATGCAGCAGGTAGTGCTGAAGTAGAAGCTGCCTGTGATACAGTAGCTGAAGACATGGCCATCTGGTAAGGGTCATCAGATGCCATAGTGAAATGTGCAGGTAAAACCGGTGCAGTAAGAATATCCTCGATGACGTCGGGCATATGGGAGGCCATGGTTGTGACAACGGCGTAGGGTAGGTGTAAGTGTTTCAAAACAACTAAATCACAACTCATAATACCATACCAAATATACTCATCAAATAGTCCCATATATAATCTCAATAAAAGAATTTCAAACACCGCATTACTAAAATGTTTATAAAACATATAGACCATATAAATCCTCGAGAACGCCATCTTATTACTAAAATCCATAAACCTCAAATCATCTCAAATATCTCATAATACTGCAAATAATAGAAGATGCTTCGGCTTGGCGGGCTGGCGGGCGGTGGTCAAGGATCATTTTCTATAAAAATACGGTTATAGTTTAGGCGTTTATTTACCTAGTTCTCTATAACCTTGGCTCTGATACCAATCTGTAACACCCCCAAAATTTGATACAGCAGAAGACTCAACAAGCTTTCGGGGTGCTACGGGGATTGGTATCCAACACAAGACAATATAGAACGAGATAAAGTAAACATAATAAAAACACAACCAAAACGGGGTTTTAAGGTTTACATTTATCCCAACATACTTCAGAGTCAGGCCCAAAATAAAGTAACAATAGGTCCAAATTTAATTATCAGAGTTTAGAAAAATAGATCCATGAACCGTGTGCCTTGACCGAGCCTTCCATTCAAAGCATGCATCAACACTTAATTACCTAAGAAAACGTGCTAAAAGTCAGCTTTCGCTGGTGAGATCATAGGTTTAAATTCAACTAACAATATAGTGGACATATACGCAAAACGCTTGCTAGCTAGACTAAGGATTCGCTAAAAGCCTGCGGATACCCTCCGCTCTCAACATAACACACGGATACCCTTCCGTACTAACATAGATATTCGGGTAGCCCCCGCAATACCAATAATAACTCGGATAACCTCCGAAGTATTAATAACCTATAGGTGCACACTACAGTATCTAAATAAGCCAACCTTGAATAGTACACACAACATATATGTGACTAAAGCTGACAATCCACCAATAACCAAATAAGCCAACCTTGAATAGTTCACACAAAAGGTGTGACTAAAGCTGACAATATATCCTAGTCCATACGCATAGCAAGTTTAGAAAGAATATAAAAGCGATAATAGTCCACGTAAAATGATTTGCACGTTTCTCACCCCAATCATTGAAAACATAGTTCAAGAGTAAAAAGTGGGGCTATGACTCACCTCAAGTCCAGAAAATAGCAAGAAGAAGTCGGTAGAAATAAGATGTATGATAACTCACGAAACAGCAACTACGGACTTGGCACGACCTAACAATATTAACTCTTTCAGAAATCATTTCCTCAAATTTATAATATTCCCAAACCCGGACGAGAATCCGTTTTATTTCCGAAAATCCATTTCGTATTAGTTTGGTGTATTTGCGTTTGGTATCCATACGGGTAGTGGGTCGACTCAAAACAAACCAAAAAGATCACATAAGAATACTAAAATAAACTATGGATCTAATATTAGCCCAATATATCATTTAAATAAATCGCCAAAGTTTACCAAATCCGTCGATTTGATAATCCTCATATTTATTTACGTAACATACCGTTCCAAGATTACACCCAACCTAAAGCACATAGCACATAATTACTATATAGTATATATCATAGTTTAATAAATTTCTTATATATATCGTCAAATTGGCCAGATTTCCCGATATATACACTCGCAATTTATTACACTTTACATATACTACAACCTATGGGCGTCGTAGGATACGATGCCCACTAATATATTCATTTCATATAGCCAAATAACCCGGTTCAACCTTACGGTTAAGTGGTTATTTAGTTATAGAAAATGTCTATATTAATCGTCATATATCCGTGACAACACGAACGTCACAAATAGTAACTTACCTGGACCCGAGTGACAACGATTTCGCATAACTCAATAAGTTTATCCGTTATATATCCGAAATGACATTTTATTAACCGTTTAATAATTGTCGGGAGTTTCCCGTTTTATAACACACTTTTATAGTAATAATACGTTCAATAATATTACGCCACTTTCGTAGCCTAATATATATCTAATCGTATTATTTATAATATGACTCGTGATTATTATTATTATTAATATACGCGCCTATATAATTATATATACGTTATTCACGTATATATATTCATATAAACGTTCATATTATCAATAATTATTATTACGAGTTTTATTATTTTCGTTTTAATTTTAATAGTTATTGAGTCATACGAAATGGTCACATGTCCGAGTCATGACTCTCGGCTCATTGTCCAAGTCCAAAATAATAAGTAAAAGTCATAAAATAATACATCTCCGTCCAAACAATCTCACACCACGTGCTACAACATGAGGGTCCGACTACGACACCCGACTAACCTATCTCCGTCAATCTAACGACCGTCTCACAATCGGTCCCAATATCTCTTTTCGTCAACAACTCCTCAAAACCAATATCTATTGTCGAGACCAAATGTGGTCTCGACCCACAAGTATTCGGCCAACATTATCCAACCAAAACCAAAACCAAAACCAAAACCAAGTTACCAATACATGTTACAAGTAAATAAATATAACCAAGTCACATTCGGGTTGGTTTACCAAGCCAAACCCGGTCTACACGACTCGATTGAGTCACGGTACACACCACGAGCCACGATGGCTCGAACCAAACATCAAAGAGTCACAAGAAAAGCTCTAAGGAGCACAACTAACTGCCAAATCGACCACATAGGTCACGGCAACACTAGAAAATACGCGGCATCGAGCCGCGACTCTAATGAGTCGAACCAAGGAAGAAAAATCAACGCGAGCCATAAACCAAGAGCCAAGACCAAGGCTCACAATAACAAGAAATTGAACTCCAAAGCTCGGATCAATAACCATGCCGTGAGTCTTAGACTCACGGTTCGAATTAACCCATCAAGAAACCAAACCCGGATACCAAACTTTATAGAAAACATGTTTCCAACCAAGATCCATAAGTGTTACATGTTTTTAATAGAAACCCATTCGGTACATCATTAAGTCGTGACCTTAGGTCACGATTTTTATCAACAATACGAGTGAAACTCGTCTCACCTTCGATCTAGAAGCTCAAAACCGTGATAACCCTTCAAAATACACGATTGGTGGTGAAGATAGTGGTGATTCGTGAGATAAAATGATGGTATGAGGCGCGTGGGATAGTAGATCTAATGGATTAGATGATGGAGGATTAGAAAATAGTGGTGGTGTTGAGTGGTGGCCGGCGGTGGCTGTGGTGGTGGCCGGACTTTAAAAGGGCGGCTAGGGTTGAGAAGTGGAGGAGAGGGAGATAGTGAGAGAGATGAGAATAAAGTGGTGAGGGTGAGGTGCATTTTGTGTGATCCGAACCAAACACAACCCCTTATGTAATAACTCTTTTATTTTATTTTATTTTTTTGTTAATAATAATAATAATAATAATAATAATAATAATAATAATAATAATAATAATAATAATAATAATAATAATAATAATAATAATAATAATAATAATAATAATAATAATAATAATAATAATAATAATAGTAATAATAATATTACTACGGTGTGAAGCGGGTAACGTGGGTAAATGTAAAAACATGTGGCCCGAACCCGAACTCCTTTCAAACTTTCAATATCTCTCGAAAATATCTCGTAAATAATTAAAATATAGTCGGACTCGTTAAGACGAATCATAAAACTTTCGTTAGGTAATCCTAGTGCCAAAGTCAACGTAGTACCAAGTGAGAATTTAAATGTACATCACCGAGCATTTAATCACAAATGAATTATGAACATAATTCACGAATTCCATAACGTCATTAATTAAAAATATCCATAAGATAGGTCTTACAAGTTCGTTGTGAAATAAAATTTCAAATAAAAATTATAAACGAACTTAAATCGTAATGCGGGTTTTTAAAATAGCTCCCTAAACTGCCGGTTGACACAATAGGAATGTTTGATTTAGTTTTACCTTCGGGTTTAGTACTTTGTTTAAACAATTGTCATTATGCACCTTCTATAATTAGAGGGGTTTTTTCCTTTTCATGTTTGTTGGATCTTGGTTTTTCTCATACTATTGATGGCAATAAAATTTCTGTTTCTTTAAATGGTGTATTTTATTTTAATGCTGTTGCTGTGAATGGTGTGTTTGAAATTGATATGAATAATTGTGTGACTTCCAACAATAATAATAATTCAATGTACAACATAAGTAAGAGAATGAAGTATGACTTGAATTCGTCTTACCTTTGGCACTGTAGACTTGCCCATATAGGCAAGACTCGCATGCAAAAGCTGCAACGTGAAGGGCTTTTGAATAATATCAATGATGAGTCATTTGATAAATGTGAATCTTGTATTTCTGGGAAGATGACGAAGAAACCTTTTCATAATAATATGGAAAGAGCTTCAGATCTACTTGGTTTAATACACACGGATGTGTGTGGACCACTTAGACATGTGTCAAGGAGAGGTGCTGTCTACTTCTTAACTTTTACGGATGATTTCAGCCGTTATGGTTATGTTTTTTTACTTAAACATAAACATGAAGCGTTTGAAACATTTAAAGTTTTCAAAGCAGAAGTAGAATTGCAATTGGGAAAGAAGATTAAAGCTCTTCGTTCTGATCGAGGTGGTGAATACCATAGTCAAGATTTTAAAGATTTCTTAACTGAGAATGGAATTGTCCAGAATCTCACATCTCCATATACTCCACAACAAAATGGTGTATCTGAGAGAAGGAATCATACATTGTTGGACATGGTTCGATCAATGTATAATCTTACTAATCTTCCTTTGTCTTTTTGGGATTATGCTCTTGAATCAGCTGTTCGTATTTTGAATATGGTTCCCACCAAGAAGGTTGATAAGACACCATATGAGATATGGACTGGAAAAGCTCCGAACTTGTCTTATTTAAAGGTCTGGGGTTGTGAGGTGTATGTTAAACGTGACTCACAAGATAAACTCCAACAAAGATCTGTAAAATGCATTTTTATAGGATACCCTAAGGAAACTATGGGTTACTATTTTTACTACCCACCTGAGAACAAAGTGTTTGTTGCAAGATATGGTGATTTTCTTGAAAGTGAATTTGTGGTTCAAGAAATCATTGGGAGAGTATATGATTTAGAAGATGATCTAAATAATGCATTGCCTTCAGAAAACGCTAGCACACTTCCTATAGAACCGGAAAGTCTGGGTCCTCCACCGGAAGTTGAAGTAATTCCCATTCGCAGATCTTCAAGATCTGTGAAAGCTCCTGACCGTCTATGTCTTAATGTAGAGGTTGATGAGCATACACTAGGGGATCTTAATGAACCTACTAGTTATAGAGCTGCCATTAATAGCCCTCAAAAAGCTAAATGGAAAGCTGCTATGGATGGGGAAATACAATCCATGCATGATAATGAAGTCTGGGAAGAAGTTGACTTACCTCCTGGTGCCAAGGTAGTTGGGAGTAAGTGGCTTTACAAAATCAAGACTGACATGGATGGATATGCACACATTTATAAGGCTTGTCTAGTTGCTAAAGGTTTTACTCAAACTTTTGGAATAGATTACGAGGAGACGTTTTCTCCTGTAGCAGACATAAGAGCTATAAGAATTCTCATAGCTATAGCAGCGTACTATGACTATGAGATTTGGCAAATGGATGTGAAAACCGCTTTCATAAATGGTCATCTAGATGAAGACATCTATATGGCACAACCAGAAGGGTTTGAAAATCCAGAATTTCAAAATCGTGTATGCAAGCTTAAGAGATCCATTTATGGATTAAAGCAAGCATCACAACAATGGAACAAGAGGTTTGATGCTGAGATTAAAAAGTTTGGATTCACTCAAAATCTTGATGAGCCATATGTGTATCACAAAGCTAGTGGGAGTGATAATGTAACTTTCCTAATTCTATATGTTGATGACATATTGATCATGGGAAAAGACATTCCAAGTTTGCAAGAAGTTAAGTCATATCTTGGAAAGTGCTTTTCTATGAAAGATTTAGGAGAAGCTGCATACATTCTGGGAATCAAAATCTATAGAGATAGATCAAGGCGGTTAATTGGATTAAGTCAAAGTGCTTACATTGACAAAATATTGAAAAGATTCAATATGCAAAATTCCAAGAAAGGATATTTGCCGATGGAAGTAAAACATGGCTTATGTAATGAGTTTTGTGCTTCAACACCTGCTGAGGTGGCTCGCATGAGTAAAGTTCCTTATGCTTCGGCTGTAGGATCTATTATGTATGCAGTTAAGTGCACAAGGCCAGATGTGGCGTTTGCTCAAAATATTACCAGTCAATTTCAATAGAATCCAGGTGATAAACATTGGATTGCTGTTAAGCATATTCTTAAGTATTTGAGGAATACAAAAGATATGTTTTTGGTATATGGTGGAAATCCATCTGCAGAACTTTGTATTACAGGTTTCTGTGATGCATCCTTTCAAAGTAATAAAGATGATTCGAAGTCTCAGACGGGTTATGTCTTTGTTATCAATGGAGGAGCTGTAGACTGGAGGAGCAAGAAGCAGAGTACAATTGCGATGTCTGCAACAGAAGCTGAATACATTGCTGCTTCAGAAGCTGCTATGGAGGCTGTTTGGATTAGGAATTTCGTTTCTGGGCTTGGTGTTATGCCTTCAATTGAATTACCTATTAATATGTATTATGACAATTCTGCTGCAATCATATTTGCCAATGAACCTGGAGTCATGAGAGGCACCAGACATTTTCTACGGAAGTATCACTTTGTTCGTGAAAAGGTTGACGAAGGTGAAATAAATCTGCTGAAAGTTCACACAGATGAAAACTTAGCTGATCCGTTCACTAAGGCTTTGGCGAAAGAGAAGCTTAATGAATTAGCCAATGGAGTTGGACTTAAATTAGCTAGTAGTTTCATGCATAACTGTGATTAGTATTTGGATAAAGGATATTGTAAACAATTATTATTTTAATGAAATAAAGTATGTTGGTATGTTTATTTCTATTGTTAATTATTGTTGTCCTATTTTTGCATGTTTAAATCCATGAATAAAGGTTATTCTAAATTGTCCGTTGTCAGTTAATAATATGGGAATATTATTAAATTAAGACAAATCTGAAGTTGATATAATATACTTAAAGTATATTGATGCGTAGACATGTCATTTCAGACGATATTCGATGATACTGAATATAGGACTTATCCCAACTATATGATGTTACTTTATGGATCTTGTCATTAAGTAAATCATAAGAAGTTATCCTTAGACTTGAGATACAAGATAACGGTCATGAATTTAGTACATTTTTGTGGAACAACTTAACGCTATACGTAACTGGTAGTCATAAGGGTTGTTTTTGGAAGTGTTACAAAGTTTGTGTGTTTTGCTTGTAGTCAATAAAGAATTTGTTCCTTCAAATTAATTTTTTGGAGTTTAATACTGTTGGGCCCCTCGTAGGGTTGTCAAGGTGTTTGCGTGGCCACGCCCAAGGTCTTTCTTGAAAGGTTCAAAAGATTTGGTAATCTTGTCAATTTCTAAAAACGAGAAACAGAATGGTTAATTAAGGAATGACCTAGATCCATATCCTTATTTAACACGGTATTAGAAACAAAGGGATAATAATAATGAGAAATCATTAAAAGGTTTTCCAGGAGCCTTACTCAAGTTGTACTAGAGGCATCGGCGTGTTGCAAGACGCTAACCGATGTGATCACACTATTATGATATGTCTAAGTGGGAGCTGTTGGTTTTATAGACAAAATAATAATAGTCGTGTGTTAGGATCGAACTTGAGATCATGGGATTGCACACAATACGTATGAAGAGAAAATGTAATAATTATTTATAAGATGTTATAATTAATTATTAAACACAAAACAAATAAATAATAATTAGTATTATTGATTAATGACTAATTAATTATTAAACAAAGATTAGGAAAGTAAATACTAGACAAAACATGGAAACAAGAGAAGGTTCCGGAAACCCCTAGGGGGTGCCAAAACCGATCGGCCCAAGGGGGTAACCCACCTCCTTTGTGCCTTGAGCTCCAAGTTTTGTGTAATATATAAGGAAACCCAAGATGTAGGTTTTTCTCATAACTTGTACACACACATCTTGGTGTTTTCTCCTCTCCTTTTCTCCTTGGTCGATCCAACAAACGAACCCCTTAGGGATTCGATTTTCTTGTGTCAAAAATTGTTTTGTGTTTATTACTTGCAAATACTTTTCTTGAATTAGTACGTGTGTACAAGAACGTGAATCAAACACACTATTGTTTGATTCTTGGATTGAATTACAAAAAGGTAAGGGGTAATTCATATAATCCTTATAAACCCTAATTAGGGTTCATTGGTTCCGGAAGATTGCATTGATTCTTGTTCGGGCTAGAATCACAAAGGTACGTTTACGATTTAAATTATTGATTAATTAATTACATGTTATTTGATCTATTATAATTGCTTCCGCTCATGCTTACTTTGATGTACTTGGTTTATTTATATGAATGTCATGATATAATAATTCCAACATTTATAATATCGAAGGTCACGAGCACTCTGTATCACTTGCTGTAGGGTCTGACAAAGATGGGAAATGCTCAATATGTAGTAATGACGTGACAAGATATACTATAATCATTAAGTGTCAAAGTTGCAAGCTCGCAATGCATTACTTATGTTGGATGAGATTGTAACGTGTTTTTTAAGTAATGTCTTGAATTTGATGGCTTGGTCTAAGCTTGTAACCCTTTTGTTTGTTGTTCACTTTTCAGTTCTTTTATAGTAAACTATTCATATTTAAGTTTTCAGTTATCTAGGTCTTCAAAGTGTTTGATTTAACGCCTGAAAGAAATGTAGTAGCTTAATGATTGTATAGGACTAAACATTTATGTTAACATTCCAAGAAAGCCTCATGAATGTATCTATATTACCATTAGAAGCTTGAGGGAACCTCAATCAAAATAATTGTATTTGGGAATCTAGCTTGCAAGTGTGGTCACCTTGATGGCTAAAGTTGATCTATATAATTAATGGTAGGTCTCGTATTCGAGTCAAACCATATGCTTTTTCTTTCTTTATTTCTTTTGATTTTTCCTTTTTCCTTTTGATTTATCACTATGTCTTCTCGATGTTATTAACTAAAGTAGATTTCTATTAATATAGTAATATTCTGGATTTTTTATATTATTGAAACTTAACAGCAACAATTAATACACAATCATGCGGGTGCGGGAGATATGAGGAGTTAAGATGTGAATAATCATACAATACCACTTCAACAAAATAAACATTCACCGAACACTTGCGTGAGGAGAGAAAAAATATATAAATAAAAGAGTCAGACACGTATATGGTACTTCAAAGTCCATCAAAAGCATTATAGAACAATACAAGAAAAGACAAATGTATGGTGCTATCGAAAACAAATATGTGATTCGTGGATCATGAGGTTAGTGTTTAAGCATATATCATACACATTGAAAATAATATACGAGTGGTCAAGTGGTAGAAGTTTGTGAGTGGCAATTATAATCACTGAAACGTAAGGATCTTAAGTTTAAATACAGTATATATTTAACAGTTGGTGACAAGAAACTACTCGAACCAAATGTTTATACATTAAGACATAAGACTATATATTAACTATTAAGCTCGTATTCAACACATGCTTATGTTAAGTTTTTCAAACATGATAGATAAATATTATTAACAAGCTCAGCTCGAGCTTTGTAAATAACTATCGAGCAATGATCGAGCGTTAAATTTACAACTCGAGCTCGAGTTTCTTTGTAAAACGAGTATAGCTTTGGTTAGACTTGTTTAAAGCTCTGATGACTATCAAGCCTTATTTAAACTCCTCGAATTTTAACGATGTCTCAGCTTGTATTATTTTAAGGTACACATCATACTACAACACGATTAACAAATAGCAACTACTAATCTAAATGGTCTTCTTTTTGTCTTTTCTTAAAAAGACAATCTTAATAAATAATTGAATTTGAGAAATATGATTGGTGAGTATGGGTGGCTTGACTGCTAAGGACCATCACTCATGAATGGTTGATCTCATGTTCGAGTCGTCTCGGTTGCCATAATCTTTTTTTTTTTTTTTTTTTTTTTTTTTTTTTTTTTATAATATGGCATTCTGGTTATTCTTATTGTCTATCACGTGCATTCAAATAGTGCACTCAAGCTTGTCAACACAAATATAGTAAAATTTTTAACCATTATCTTTTTTTCTTTTCTTTTTTTTTTTTTTTTTTTTTTTTTAAGGTTTTGTTGATACTATAGATTAACCAAACACCATTTTAATTGGTTTATTTTTACTTTCAAGTTAGACAAAAGTATTCAATACGTTCACAAGAATATATTTAATATCAATATATATAAATAAAGTTAGAGTCGAATGAGAAAAATAATAAGAGTGAGATTTACATTCGTGAAATTCACGGTTTTAAGACTTCTAAAAATAGAAGTTCCCAAACACATTATAAGGATAAATATATTTGCTCATTTTTTATATATATATTTCTTTTCTCGGGTCATTACTACTGATCCTACCTTTCATACTCCACTTAAACGAGATTAAGTATAATAGCTGTTATATATCTAGTTTTAGTCATTGTTTGTTGATGTATTTAAGTTGATTTGAGCAAGTGTTGTCACTTAAGGCCGAGCATAATAGACCGCGGACCAAACCGATAAACTAGGCCAAAGCAGATCGACCCAGACAGTCAAAGATAATTCGGTTTGATCCTCGGTCCACCTTTTTCTCGTATTTGTTTATCGGTTCAGCCCGCCCTTGCGCAAAACTGGCTATTATGTCTTACAAACTCGACCGAGTCGACGCACCAGACCGATTACATTCCGGACTAAACACATTCCCTTCCGATCTTCGGTCCAGTGTTTTGAGCAATTCGGTTTTCGATCTAGTATGGGTTTCGTCACTCCGGTCCAGTTTTAGGACCGTAATGAGCCCTACTGTCAATACCAACTAACCTTAAAACTAGGGGTGGAAATGTGCCGAGCCACTCATAAATTCTTAACCAAAACAATAATACTCCTGAGAATACATACACTACTTAAAATTCTTAACCAAAACAATATATTTTTATCTTTTTATTTTATTCGTAACCAAAATAATAACAATACTAGGGTGAGCAAACGGACCAGATCGACAGACAAAACCGACCGGACCGAATTCGGTCTGGTCTCGGTCTAAGGTTTTTCATAAATTAGGACTCAGTCCGATTCAATGTGGTCCGGCTTAAAAACCGGACATTTAGCATATTTGAACCGAGGCCTTACCGGACCGAACCGGACCGAGACCGGAACGATCACATTCGGTCCGGTTTCGGTCTAGGATTTTTGCCGAATTCTGTCTTGGTCCGGTCCGGTTTTCACAATTGAGAATACATGCACTATATAAAAACAAGATAAAATACAAAAATGCCCTTTAACCAAAAATTAAAAAAATAATAATAAAAAAATGATTTTTTTAGACACGTGTCATCTAGTGGATCTTTTTAAACTTTTTAATTTTATTTACGGATTCATCATGTGATTATATGCTCCACAGTCCACACACTGAGAACTTGTGTTATTGGTGTTCAGTTTGTGTCAGGTAAAATGCGCCATGTTCAGTAGAGGATTGTAGTTACAGTTATATATACTAGTTGTGATTAGTTGAATTTGAACTCTAAAATTGTACTTGCGTATACCATGTTTGATGATATGTCTAACTCATAATTAGTTAACTATAGGTTACTAAATTTATAATAAATAACTCAATCTCATCCATGTAAGCTGTTTGATGATATGGCTTGCGAAAGAATAAAATTGAAACGACATATACTCGACTATTATGAACTAGAATATTTTATGCATGTGTTATTAAACTTATGTGGGAAACATGTACGTAAAATATGAGTTTACAAACAAGAAACTAAAACTAGAGCTTACTACACCCTTGACACACTCATTTCTTGTCGAGATTTTTACTTCTAAATGATGAAAGAAATGTCGAAACCTAAGTTTGGCTCACTGTTGGAGACATACTTGTCTCGGTTTATTGGCTCGTCTCATGCTCGTTTGGTTTTATACTTTAAACCTATATATACTCGACATATACATGCACAACTCCTTGCTAAAACCAAACACACGGAGCTTAGAAGCCTAACCCACGACCTCAGTTTGTTACAAGTGAAAATCCATAACAAATTGTAAACTATCGAAACTGTAATTATATTTACTTAACAACAAAGATCAACACAAGAGATCAAGTAGCTCAGTTGGTAGTATCAAGGCTGTCAAGATCGCGATCTCACGTGAGATCGTTTTTGTCTTTGCAAGATCGAGATCGTAGGATCGGATCGAGATCCTACGATCCCACTTAAATGTCTAAAAAACTCATTTTTCTAGTAATTCGTATTCAAAAATGATTGTATAACAAATTAGAAAAGAAAAAAGAGTTATGAAAGTTATAGTAATATGAGAATGTGACTCGTAATACTCTAAAATACAAAAATATCTAATCGTTAATTAAGAACGCTGAATCTTTTAATAAAAAAATCTATATATCTTAATCTTATTAGACATTACAGTAATTAACGCTTGCTATATTGTTTTAATTTAACAAAATTCATTCATTTATAGTTTATTAGTTAGTTAAATTAAGGGAAGTAGGATCGAATCGGATCGAGATCTTACGATCTTATGGTAAGATCGAGATCATACTTAAGATCCTATGCTATTTAAGATCCTACGCAGGATCAACTCGTTTTTTCTTAACGGGATCGTAAGATCGGAAGATCTTAAGAGCTAGATCGAGATCTTAACAGCTATGGGTAGTATTGCTCACACCTCATGCAATCAACCTGAGTTCGAATCCTAGACATGGCAGTTTTGCCCATTTTTGTTATTTTAGCAACTTTCACCTTTTTGACAGTTTCAGCCCCCTAACTATGCTTTTCTTAAAAGGTTTTTATAAGTTTAAAACTTAAACAAATCTTTCACATTTTCAACCCTCAAATTTTATCCATTTGACAACTTTCTTAAAAACTTTATTTAATTTGGAACTTATAAAGTTTTCCATTTTAACCCTTTAAAAGTTAAACTTTGACATTTGACATCCAAAAACTTTTATAAGATTTCTAACTCTTTTTACCACTTTACACTAAATAAATATGTTATCATATATTTAACAAGCACCTTCACGTAAATTTTAAATAATATATTTATCCAAATATATTATTTACCCATGATTTTGAAAAATATATATGGTATATATATTTTCACACCTCGAAACCAAAAAAATTTGATAAATACAATCCGAGTTGTATTTATTTACTCCCTGATAATACTTAATCCAATATTCGAGCTAACTCTTATGTGAGTATATTGTATATATTCTCATACTTATTCCAAGAGCCAATACTTACAAGTATTTTCACAAACTACTTTTATGTACATCATCAAGAATCAAATTAATTTATGAAACTTCCACATAAGCTATAATAACCTAAACATTTAACAGTTTGTTTTTAAACTTTAAGCATTTAGCCACGCAAGCCACTTCTGCCACAAAACCATTTTGTCATCCTACATTGTGTCAAATCACTATTCGCGATAAGTCAAACTTATCTCCGACTTACGTACTATTCAGGTCACTGCTGAAGCCATTCTTACTCTATATCTAGCGTTACTACCATTCCCCTAAGGTGAGTCATAACCCATCTCTTACTCTTTTACTTGTTTTTTAAACGTTTTGGGGGAGATACATGCTCAACTACATGTTTTATACTTTTACAAGTATTCTTAACTATTTACAAATTCCTGTGAGATCCATAGCCCCTACTCTTTTACCTATTTTGAATTACTTTTGGGGGAGATACATGCTTGTTTTACATATAAAATATACTAGTTTACCTTAAACATTACACTCAGTTGATAAACCACTCTACTTGTTGTTGAAACATAACACTTGCTTTAACTTTCAAAGGCACTATAAACTTTTGCGAATTACTAAGAACTTATAAATCCACTTTTATACGCTTTTATAGCTCATGGAGAGCTACCCACTATAAACATGATCACAAGCGATTTTCAACTGTATGTCTGTATGTTATACCCTATTCTCTATTGCCTAAGTTTACCACTTATTGCCATGTTTGAAGTCCCTTACATCATGCACCTTAATCACTTGCGAGTGAACGTAAATAATTGTGAATAGATCTATTTGGGACTGACAATCCCCGTTTGGTTTAGCTAGGATGAGCGACCAAGCGCACTTTATTTAAACATACTTATAGGTTATTGGCAAATACCTATCCTGATGGCACACTGTTATACATCATACTTGATGCCTGTCAATCGTTGGGTGTCATGAGGCTTAGAGCAATAGACCAATACTATAGTCATGATACAGTATTGCCATCCTTTTAATAATATTTGTATTCGTTACAAATATTATCTAAACTTAGAACTTGTGATTACTAAGAAAATCACCATGTGGCAAACCATAACCATTTTGTGTTGACCCAGTTAGGGTAACCAAACCAACTACGAATATATAACAACTTAACCCACCACTTACTCGATAACAAACCAACTATGGGTGTATTATATTGAAACCCACTACTTATTTTATTAATAATTGTATTTAGTACAATTATTACCTAAACTTGGAACTATTGAAAACCAACTGGTTAAACTATAAACTCTATGGAAATTATCTATACTTTGATTTTGAGAATCAACCGTTTAAACTATAAGCACTATGGAATTACTCACTCCTTGATTTTGATAATCAACTGTTTCACTATAAATACTATGGATATACTCACTCTTTGATTTTGGTTGTGTTGACGCTTTTAGCATGTATTTATCTCAGGTCCATAATGAGCTAGGATGGCACGGAGGAGCACGAATACATATAAAGGCTATAAATTTTACTATCATTCGAAAACCCATTTCTTTAAACTTTGAAACCAATGGGACCTCATTTTGAAAACTCAAACTATTGGGACCTCATTTTACAAACTTTGATTTTTATAAATTTCGAATGATAAATCTTTTAAAATGACTAAATTGGTGATCGTTTTCTACTATTAAACTCTTGTGCCATGAAGTAACACCCAATCAAAATTCCGCTGCATATTTTGAAACTTAGGGGTGTTACATTTGGTGAACCTAAAGTTGCCTTCTTCTCGTTCTCACCCAACATAACAGTGGGAGGATGGAGTTGATCTGCATTCTGTCCACCAAAATACAAGGCGCCAGCAAATCAGATGGGCCATAAGCAAAATACTTTAGGTACAGTCTACAACATCTATAGATAACGAACTGGGTGTAATATGTGTGTGCCTAGCCTGATCAGATGTGATTGATAAGATGCACTAATAGCCGCCGGTGGCATATGTGTGTGCCTAGCCTGATCAGATGGACCAGCAGCCACGACTGGTGATTTAACTTGGTTTACAACAAATCTCACAGTATAGTTAGAATTAACTTTTTCTTTTTGTTTTTGATAAGACTCGAAACTATTGTTAGAAAAATCTGGATTTCCTTCAACTATCCTGAACATGTTCTTAAGAAGAGATGATGGAGTAACTTCCTTCAAAATCTACAACAAGTGAAACTAAAATAGAGACATATACCTAAATAAGTTTCATACCTTAAGAGGCAAATGGCATCACTCCAATCATTTGATCCTTTCTATAAGCCTATAGGATTAATAAGTAATACTAATTATATACCATACCTAAGTGATTCAATAACTTTCCACACCTCCTACATGTCACCGATTTAACATTTATGATAGTAATTCAAGAACTTTTCATAGCTCCTACCCGTCACCGAGTTAAGATATAAATTCAATAACTTTCAATCTTACATGGTTCCTACCCATCACCGATTTAGATACACACCTTCTCTACTTTTCACATATATTAAGATTGTAATTCAATAACTTTTCATAGCTCCTACCCGTCACCAATTTAAGATAGAAATTCAATAACCGGGCTCTATTAAAGGGGCTATATTTCACAATCTCTAGTAGTGATTGAACCTATCTATTGCTGCAGAGGTGAAATAACTACTTGTTGTTATGATGCCAACACGACCCTAGCAACTAACCACCATGGCTTTAAACCAATAAAGTAATAACAATTCCTAATGCCTTGACCTCTCAACTAAGATCAATTACTAAGAATAAAATTATGAATAACAAGGATGCAGAAGCAGTGCAAAACTGTAAATTAAAATAAATACGTACAGATGTTTCAGAACGATTATGATCATTACGGTCACCCAAACACACCCCATAGCTTCCCGCGACCTATAGGCTCTTGTAACTTCTTTGCACCATCAACATCCATTTCTACAAGCTTTTGTAAAAACAACAAAGCACCCGCGTTTACCATCTGTTTGCGACATTTCTTCGAATGAGTTAAAGACATTGGAATCGACACAGAGTACTTGTTATCAAAATTCTGTATAGAAGATCTAATAACTGGACTACATTCACTATCACTCTTTCTTCCTTCCGATAAATCTTAGTGTTCCCCAAAAAATTCGATATATATATATATATATATATATATATATATATATATATATATATATATATATATATATATATATATATATATATATAGGATAAGGTTCTAGAGAAAAGTCCACTTTGGTAGAAAAGTGAGAAAAAAAGTTATAGGGTTTAATTTGAAACATCTCAAACTTCATAGGTATGTTTTGAAACATACCCCCACCCACCCCCGCACCCCCCCCCCCCCCCCCTTTAAAATTTTTTTTTCCCGCCAAAAAAAATTTTTTTTAGGGCAAAAAAATTTTTTTTTTTGCCAAAAATTTTTCCGTCAAAAATTTATAACCCTGATGCACATTTTTTTTTAGTGCATCTCAGTTATAAAAATTGGTGCATCTCTGTTATAACTATGATGCACCAATTTTTATAACTGAGATGCACTAAAAAAAAGTGCATCAGGGTTATAAATCTTAGTGTTCCCCAAAGAATGAAGGAAAATACAATTAGGTCCCTGTAGTTTGGTGTGAAAAAAAGGAAGGGCTGATTTGTACACTTTTTTACCAAAGTGGACTTTTTCATGAACCCACCTCTATATATATATATATATATATATATATATATATATATATATATTGATTCAGAAAGATGAAGGGCCCAAAAGTTCCTGAACAAGACCCATGGCTAACATCCTCTAACGAAACTCTCTTTCTTCTTGTCTATCTTAGAGACCTATTCCTCGCCATAACTGGACAATTCTCTTCTTGGGGCATAGAGAGTCAGCTAAAGAAGATTTTTTTAGTAGTGAAGCTAATCAGAATTCAAAATGATATATATATATATATATATATATATATATATATATATATATATATATATATATATATATATGATCAAATGAGAAGAACTTTTAAAATGAGAAAGATAAGAAATAACTATAACTATATATTAGAGATGTATCGACTTGAATTAGATGCATCCCTAATCTTTTAGATGCACCTTAATATATTTTCTAGCTAAAAATTAGATGCATATACATATATTAGATGCATTTTAGCAAGTTAGGAAAATCTTATATATTTTTCGTTTTTTGTGGGTCAAATTTATTACAAGTATTACTTTGCATTGTTTTCACTTCAAAATTACTTTCAACACTAATTGGGATGCATCTAATTCAAGTCAACGCATCTCACATATCCTTACCCTATATATAACTCACATGCTCTATCTTTCGCATATACCTGATTCTAGTAAAGGTATCAAAGGATGCAATAACCTTCAGCTATCAACACGTGTCTACTTGACTCAACTACCACTAACCAAAGTTGTTGTTCATATGTTGAATCATTTCAAGCCCACAATGGGTCTTGCCCGGGTTTAACCGTGTCTTCACCGGAAATGACCGGATCTAACCGGAAAAGTACAATGAATGTGACTGGTTGTTAATTTTTGGTAATGTATCTTGGGAGTGTGGATGGCTCGCTGGCTAACATTCATATCCTATAAAAGAGAACTTGTGTTATGGGTGTTCAATTTTCGTCAGGTAAATTTTTACCATGTAAAATGCGCCATGTAGTTACAGTTTGTACTTGCGTATAACATGTTTGATGATATGTCTAACTCAAATTACTAGTTAACTAGAGCTTAGTAAATTTTATAATAAACAACTCAATCTCATCCGTGTAAGGTGTTTGATGATATGCTTAACTCAAATGATTTAACTTGGATATTTGTTTATCAGGTGATAAATGCGCTACTGACCCAGATGGACAAATTAAAGTCCTCGCCAATCTGAAGCAACTCTCAAACTGCTACCAAAACAGAACATACAGCAACACCATGACAGACCAAAATCTCTCTTATGAATTCACCTCTAATTAAGCACCATACCATCTAGCTACATTTCCATATCATCCTTCCACCAAAACCATTCAACCGGCACCCACAACAGCCATGGTAGATAAGGATGTATGGCTTCACTAGGCTCCATACCATTCCAGTCAAGGGCTCTTCTAAGACCCCTACATTTCCCTCTTTACAAAAGGCTTCAGGGTCTTAGAAACACACACCTTGAGGGAGAATCTACATGCCCCCTTGGTAATACATTGAGAGGACCAAGTAGGGTCATCTTGCACCCCTCACTATTCCTCTCACCCCATGTAATCATGTATCACCCTTCCGGTCCAATTTACCCTTCACTTATGGGAAACCTACTTTATGATTACTTTAGAACATAATACATAAGATACCTGTCTTACTGCAAAACTACCTAACAAAGGCCTGCTAAGCAATAGAACCAAAGTAATCAGATCAAAGAAATCAAGGTACAAGGCCATCCATAGTAATTGGACTAAACATTCTCAAGTAATCCCATGGGTGGATACAAGAGAAACAGGATAACCTGATCAAATATCAGAGCAACTATATACATCTCTGCAACCACTTCCATTCTTGAATAATACTAGTTAAAACTGCATAACCAAACACTCCTTAATACAGCAACATACTTACCAGGACCACCCAAAAGCCATCTAACATTTCCAGAACTGAAATTTAACTTTCCAAATGTCTGCTACTTCCTCTGTATGAATAGATTTCTTGACTCTTAGGCTCATTAGTTGCATTCTCACATGTTCCTTTGCTTCCTATCTGTTATTTTAGCTACATTCAATGATAATTGGATAAAGTCATGTTAGTTGCTTTATATTAGTTTTTTAAATTTGTCTTATATTAGGATATAAATTTGGTTAACTAAACGTTCCAGAATTTTGAAATTTGGTCCAAAAACGTTTCAGAATATTGAAATGGTTTTTCTTGGGGTGGAGTGAAATCTTACCACTAGTTTTGGATTTTGTAGATATTTCATTTGTTGATCGAGCCGATATAAAAGCTTATGTGGGCCCTCCTACTCTACAAGCACGTTATGAAATATTAAGATCATGCTTTCAGGAGCTTTTACGCACTGGAATCATCCCTAGTTTGCTGAATGTGTAAAAAACATGTTGGACTTTATATAGGATGGTGATCAGTTGATTCTTCCGAACTATAGTAGCTTGAAAGGCGTTTTGGCTTAAGCAACGGCACAAGACTCTCAATTCCACTTGAACATATTCAAGCATTTGCTTCAAGTTTGAGACACTTGGTCTTAGTGTCAATGAGGTGAGGTGTAAGACTGCGCTATTGATTTTCTTATTCCACGTTGCCCATTTTGGTATTATAAAATTTTAATGAAATATATGGTTTCCATGTTCTGTTTAATCGTTTAATTGTAGTGTTTTTGGGATTTGTGCAATATTGCTAAACTGCATAAGCGTTACTTATGTAACAGCTTATGGGCTTATTTATGTTCTATTTTAGAGTTGCGAACCAAGTTACTTATGCAATAGTGACTGCTATCGCCATTGATAAGGCGTCTGGGAGGATTACTAAACTCACGAGGTCCTTTTCCAGGTTTAGGGATTATGATGGTATGGGCCCGCAGACCACATTCAGTGTCCCGATGGGGAGCGGCAGAAACGCAAAGAGGTTGCGCATTGTGTTACTCTTCATTAAACTGAGATTATCAATAACAGGTATCTTTTCAAACAATAAACCAAAACATTTACACATTTATATATACGTTTCAGGGTTCCAAAGGAAATGGTGCATTTATATATACGATACGCGTATTTTACAGCTTATATATTCTTACTGTTTTGTATATACGATACTTAAATGTTTCAGGAACACTATCACTATTTTTTTTTTTAGTTCTGCAAATTAGAACGAAGATGATGGTGCTTCTGAGTTTCGTGAATGTTTTCGGGCGCTTGCTAAAAAAGTTGGCATTTTGGCAACCCATTGGGCTGAACTGATGGAAAGGTACGCCAGCTCTGAGGCTTCCCACAAACAGCTTACTAAGGAGTTGGACGAAAAATATTAATCTGAAAAGAGGTTTTCTGAAAATCTAAGAAAAGACCAGAAGATTGATTTCTTGGAAGATAACCTTCAGCTATCCTTTGTTAAGGAACATCGAGCAATAAAGGTAAGATTTTGTATATTATGGCATAATCAGATTAAAACTTAGCGTATGAGTCTAAAGGTTGTTTTTATATCAATTGTAGAGAGAATATGAGAAATATAAAGTCAGGGTAAATGCATTATTAGCAAAAGGTCGGAAAACACCAGGAAATAACCCGAGAGACCATCCTGGCATGATACAGGTAAATTATCAATTTACCCTTTCATACGTCAAATGAATTTTCTGCTAATTGCTTATTAGTCGTCCAAAAGGTCAAAATTATCCTTTTAAAAGTCATCCGAGATGCTTATCTGCTAACTGCTTTTTAGTTGTTTATATAATCTGATTGGTGGCTTAGATAAGGACTTTTAAACAGCCAGTTTGTTTGATGGCCAGAATGCAATAACCGCTTACATAAGCAAACCCACAAAGATGCTATAAATAGAGCTGTCAATAAGATTTCTCATTGGGTTGTGCCTTGCTGTCAAATATAAATGCACCATTTGCTTTTGAACCCTGAAACATTTTTTTTTTTTTTTTTTTTTAAAGTGAACCCTGAAACATTTATGTATTTCCATAACCAACTAATTTAGAATGCCAGTATAGGACCTTTATGTGTTCACACTTTTTGACTAATCATATCTTTTTTTTAATCATATCTTTTTTTTTAATCATATCTTTCTTACTCTTTCCGGGAGGATGTATTGGGTTGCTTATTCTTTCTTTTTTTTAATCATATCTTTCTTTATCATCGACCAAAAGACCATATATGAGTGGCTTATCTTTCATTTTCATCGACCAAAAAGACACTTTTGTTTTTCAACATCACTGCAGCAGTTGGCCGGAACTAGTTTGTTTCTTAAACTCTTTCAACCATATCAGTTTCATCATAATTTACACCTAACCGATCACCTTCACATTATCAAGTTGTTGGTTTTTTTTTCCATTGTATTCACTTTTCTTTGCAATCAGTTTGTAGAAATGTCCTTCAGCAGATTATTACGTTTCTTCTCCGATCATTTATCCATAACTTCTTCTAACTCATCTGCACCAGAAAAAGAAGAATCTTCTTCAAACTCATCTGCACCAAAAAAAGAAGAATCTTCTTCAAACTCATCTGCACCAAAGATAATGGTGTCCACCTCAACTTCATCCATAGCTTTATTAGGAGTTATGCTAATGGCATCTTCAACTTTTATCTATTACTTTTATTCAAAGGCATCATCTTCTAACTCATCTGAACCAAAAAAAGAAGAAGAATCTTCTTCTAACTCATCTGCACCAGAAATAATGGTGTCCACTTCAACTTCATCCATTCAAAGTAGCTTCAAGTATGATGTGTTTATAAGATTCAGGGGTGAAGACACTCGCAAGAACTTTGTTGGCCATCTTTATGAAGCTCTTCAACAAAGAGGCATTTACACTTACAAGGATGATGTAAGAATCCATAAAGGGAAAACTATCGGTGATGAGCTAATTAAAGCGATTGAACACTCGAAATTTTACATCATTGTTTTTTCCAAAAACTATGCATCTTCCTCATGGTGTTTGGAAGAGCTTGTCAAGATCATGGAGTGCCAGAAGATGGATGAGCACACTGCTTACCCTGTATTCTATGATGTGGAACCCACCGAGGTCCGCAAACAAAGTGGGGCTGTTGGTCAAGCTTTTGCTAAACATGAAAAGGAAGAGGCTGCAGCGAAATGGAGAGAAGCTTTGAAAGAAGCAGCCGAACTGGCTGGTTGGGAGCTGAAGAACACTTTTGATGGGTAATTATTTCATCATATCTCTACTTAAGATATTCCTTTCTTAAGTTTCTTCTTAAATTACTACCAAGTATAGGGTCATCCATGAAAACTGACTATAGTATTATGTTACATAGTATTACTTCTTCTTTTAAAACATTGTTTATGTTGGATTTAGACTGTGCTAAATGGAACCTTTTACATATACATTGTAACACCCCCAAAATTTGGTACAGCGGAAGACTCAACAAGCTTTCGGGGTGCTACGGGGATTGGTATCCAAACACAAGACATAAAAGAACGAGATAAAGTAAACATAAATAAAGTACAACCACGCGAGGTTTTAAAGTTTACATTATCCCAAAATCATCCAAAGTTAGGCCCAAAGAAAATAAATGTAGGTCCACAATAGTTATCAGAGTTTTAGAAATATAGATCCATAACCGGTGCCAAATGCCAAGCCTCCAATCCCAAGCATCCGCAGAGCATCACTTAATTACCTGAGAAAACGTGCTAAAAGTCAGCTTTCGCTGGTGAGATCATAGGTTTAGGTTCTTAATTCAATATAGTGGACATATACGCAAAACGCTTGCTAGCTAGACTAGGGCTCAATCATCCAACCAAAATAAACCAACCAAAATAATCCAACCAAATCAAATCCATCCCTATAGGTGCACGCTATAGCTCAACTCAATCCAATCAATAGCTTACCTAGCTCAAGTCTAGGCCTCGCTCTATAATCAATCCAATAGCTTACCTAGTTCGGGGACTAGGCCTCACTCAACTACCAAACCAATAGCTTACCTAGATCTAGTCTAGGCCTCGCTCTATAACCAAATCAAATAGCTTACCTAGTTCGGGGACTAGGCCTCGCTCAACAACCAAGTCAATAGCTTACCTAGATCAAGTCTAGGCCTTGCTCAATAACTGAATCAATAGCTTACCTAGATCTAGTCTAGGCCTCACTCTACCTAGTTCTATAAGCATAGCAAGTTTTGAAATAAAAAGCGATAATAGTCCACATAAAACATTTGTACGTTTCTCACCCCAAGTATTGAAAACATAGTTCAAGAGTAAAAGTGGGGCTATGACTCACCTCAAGTCCAGAAATCCTCAAAAGAAATGATAGAAGAAAGACGTAAGTAAATCTCAAGCAACTCACGTAACGGCGACTACTGACTCGGCACTTCCTAACAATATTAAACCCGTTCAGAAATCATTTCCTCAAAATGAAATATTCCCATACCCGAACGTAATTCATTTTACTTTCCAAAATTATCCATTTCTCGAGTTTACTTCATATTCATTTGAAATTCGACGTTTGGTATCCATACGGGTGTAGGGTCGACACAGCACAAACCAAAAAGCCACAACAAAGAACGATAATAAGACAGCTACAGGTCTAACGTTAGCCCAATATATTATTTAAATAATTATCGAAGCTTATCAAATCCGTCGATTTGATAACCTCCCATATTTATTTACGTAATATATCGTTCCACAATTATACCCAATCTAAACACCTTGCACATAAATTTCTATTTGGTATATGTCGTAGCCCAATGAATTCCCTATATATATTGTCGAATCGGCCAAAATTCCACGAGACATATAGTAATTCATTGCCCTAAAATATATACCACATCCTATGGGCGTCGTGGGATACGATGCCCATTAATATATCCATTTTATATCGTCAAATAACTCGATCTAGAATAAGTCATTCGATATATAAAATGTTTATATTAACCGTCATATATCCGTGACAACACGAAATCACAATATAAGGCCCACTTGGACTTTAAAGACTCAAAAATTCATATAACTCGATAAGTTTCTAGTTTATAATTAAAATCACGTTTTTAGTTGTTAGTTATTCGACGTAAAGTTCGTCATTATAAATATGTGGTTATTAGTTATAATAATATTCCGACATTTATTGCACCATTTTCATAGTGTAATAACTATCGCTTCATTATTATACGTTTACTCGTGATCGTTTTATTATTAATATACGCATTTATATATATATATGTACGTTTAACACGTCTATATACGTATATAAACGATTATATTCTTAATAATATTATTACGAGTTTTATTTTTAATATCAACCTTTAAAGATTTATCGAGTCATAGAATTTGGTCCAATGTCCGAGTCATGACCCTCGGCTCATAGTCCAAGTCCAAACAATATAATCAAGTCACAATAATAAAACAACCCCGTCCAAATCAATCCCAATACCACGTGCTACAACATGAGGGTCCGACTACGGCACCCGACTAATCCTATCTCCGTCATCTAACGACCGTATCACAACGGTCCCCAATCCACTTTCGTCAACACATCTCCAAGTATACTCACAATCAATAGATACCGCATCGGGTCCAAAATAATAAACCAAATGCCCATAATGAAATCACAACAACATAAATAATATCAAGTAACATATATTATCCGAAACCAAATATGCAACGGGTTGAGTTACCAAGTCAACCCGGGTCAATCATAAGCTCAAGACATAAAACGGAGCCACACCCGAGACTAAAGAGTCTCGGCTAGCTCCTTGAGCTCAACGAACCAAAACAGCCCCCCCCCTTGGGGTGTTCGGCCACAATACCAACGACCACAAGGGTCAAATAACATAATCAACAACCCATTCGACCGGACCCAAGGGGGTCACGGTCTTGCTCACACCGAGCCATTCCAACCCAAACGGACCCTTAGGGTCTCGACACAAGTCAAGCAACAACAACAAGATGAAGTGGGGAGGATCCCCTAGCCCTCGGCTCGACACAATAGCCACCAAAAACAAACTCCGAGACCTCGAGGGTCTCGGTTACGCTCGACCCGAGCACTAAACCAACCAAGAAAAACCATTCAATCAAGAATTCCTTCCTCAAATTCGAACCCCAAAACAATCCACCCGGATACCAAACGCGTTTTTCTCAACCAAAAATCATTTTTCCCACTTTAATCTCACAAAACCCATCCAAGAAAAACCATATACCCGCGGATTGGGTATCAAATCGAGACACACGAGTCGGACTCGTGGTCACTCACCTCAAAATTGGCTCCAAACTCGATTCCTTTAGAAAACCCAACAAGATGAAACAAGAATGGTGGTGTTAAATTAGATGTGGTAATTCGTACGTGGTGTTAGTGAAGGTTTTAGAGCGCGTGCAATACACCAAAAGATAGATCGGGACACAAGGGTTAAGATGGTGGTGTTAGATTAGATGGGGGAGAGGCGGTGGCGGCTGTGGTGGCCGCACAAGGTGGCGGTGGTGTTAGGGTTTTGAGAAGATAAGATGTAGGGATGAAGGAGAGAGAGAGATGGTGTTTGTATGTTCTTGTGTGTGTGTGGTGTGGGGTGTTGGTTATAACCGGACCACAAGGACGATTTTTTAAAAAAAAATAATTTTGTTTTTATTATTATTAGTGATGATATGGAGAGTGTAGTGGGCTAAGTAGCCCCGAGTAACCACACGGGCCAAACCCGAAACCTTTAATAACCAAATCACTTTTCCAACCGAACCCGTTCCAAAAATAATAAAACATCCGAATTCCGTAAAAATATAAATAAATTGTTAGGTCAACCTAGTGCCGAAGTCAAAGTAGTGCCAACAATAACGATCTCAAAATATAATAATTCATCACGAACGAAACGAAACAAACCATAATTAAATAACTAATTCCCATAAACATCGTACGATTAAAATCAAGTACCAACGTTTGTAAAATATCTCGTCACAATAAACTTTCAGAAATTCCATGTTTATTATATAAATGTAATGCGGGTTTTATAAAACGGCTCCCTATTTTGCCAGTTGTCACATCCTCCCAGCCTCAGAAGGAACCCGTCCCGGGTTTCTCTCGAAATAACCCATCTACGAAGTGAATAACTTCGGATATCTTTTCCGAAACTCATCCTCACGTTCTCACGTAAATTCTGGTCCGTGCCGCGAATTCCAACGAACTTTGATGAGCGGAATGCGACTCCTCTTGAGTCGTTTGATCTCTCTATCCATTATCTCAATCGGCTCTTCCACGAAATTCAAACTTTCGTCCACACGAATATCCTTGATAGGTAACACTGGTGTTTCCTCTGAAAGGCATTTCTTCAGATTACTAATATGAAACACATCATGAACTTTACTCAGTTCGATAAGTAATTCCAAACGATACGCTACGGGCCCAATTCTTTCCAGAATAAGAAATGGTCCAATGTAGCGGGGATTCAATTTCCCTCGTTTTCCAAAACGTATCACACCCTTCCAAGGCGAGACCTTCAACATAACTCTATCTCCAACCTGGAATTCTAGGGGTTTACGCCTTTGATCAGCATAGCTCTTCTGCCTATCTCTAGCTGCTTGCAGTCGATCTCGAATCTGCGTTACCTTCTCCGTAGTTTCCAAGATAAGCTCAGGGCCTGTGAGTTGGCTATCTCCAACTTCTGCCCAACCAATAGGTGAACGGCATTTTCGACCATACAGAGCTTCAAATGGTGCAGCCTTAAGACTTGTGTGGTAGCTATTATTGTAGGAGAACTCCGCAAGGGGCAGATACTTCTCCCAGCCCTTACCAAAGTCTATGATGCATGCACGAAGCATATCCTCTAGAGTTTGGATAGTTCTCTCACTTTGGCCATCGGTTTGGGGATGATATGCAGTACTCATATCAAGTCTCGTTCCCAAAGCCGTTTGCAGTGATCGCCACAAGGCCGACGTAAAACGACTATCACGATCCGAAATAATAGATATCGGGACTCCATGACGAGAAACAATCTCCTTCACATACAACCTTGCAAGCTTATCCACACTATCATCTTCACTAATAGCTAAGAAATGAGCAGACTTTGTCAGACGATCCACAATTACCCAGATAGCGTCACAACCGCTAGCTGTCCTCGGTAATTTGGTAATGAAGTCCATAGTAATCCGCTCCCATTTTCAGACTGGAAGTTCTGGTTGCGTTAGCAGTCCTGACGGTCTCTGGTGTTCAGCCTTAACCTTGGCGCATGTCAAGCACTTACTAACGTACGATGCTATATCTGCCTTCATATTTGGCCACCAATATAATTTCTTCAAATCCTGGTACATCTTGTCCGACCCAGGATGAATGGAGTACCTCGACTTATGCGATTCATGCATAATCAGATCTCGAATCCCTCCATACAATGGTACCCAAAGCCGATCTCCAAAACATAACACTCCATCTGAACGCTTAACAAATCCTTTCTCATTTTCTGCCATCTCAAATATATTCTCAGCAGGTTTATTCTCTGCTTTCAATGCTTCTGTTTGAGCTTCTAATATTTGAGACGGTAATGGCGATACGATAGTCATTCCCAATGACCTAACTCGTAATGGTTGAATCCTCTCTTTTCGACTAAGAGCATCAGCAACAACGTTTGCTTTACCCGGATGGTAGCGAATTTCACAATCGTAATCGCTTAGCAACTCAATCCAACGTCGCTGCCTCATGTTAAGCTCTTTTTGGTTCAGAATGTGTTGCAGACTTTTGTGATCCGTAAATACTACACACTTGGTTCCATACAAGTAATGTCTCCATATCCTCAAAGCAAAAACTACCGCACCCAATTCCAAATCATGGGTGGTGTAGTTCGTCTCATGCTTCTTGAGCTGTCGGGAAGCATAAGCTATCACTTTCTCTCGTTGCATCAACACAGCTCCTAAACCTTTATGTGAAGCGTCACAATAGACGACGAAATCCTCGTTACCTTCGGGTAACGCCAAAATAGGAGCACTACACAACATCTCCTTAAGTAACTGAAAGGCTTCCTCTTCCTTATCTCCCCATTCATACTTAACACTCTTTTGAGTCAATTTGGTCAACGGTTTTGCTATTTTCGAAAATCCTTCAATGAATCTTCGATAGTAACCGGCTAATCCCAAAAATTGACGAACTTCTGTTGGTGTCGTAGGTGCAGCCCAATCTTTGATCGCTTCAATCTTAGCAGGATCCACATGAACTCCTTGTCCATCAATTACGTGACCTAGAAATTGTACTGTTGGAATCCAAAATTCGCATTTCGAAAACTTGGCATACAGTTTTTCCTTCCTGAGCAATTCTAAGATAAGTCTTAGATGCTCCTCATGTTCTTCCTTACTCTTTGAATAAATCAGAATGTCATCGATAAACACAATCACGAACTTATCTAAGTACGGTTTACACACCCGATTCATGAGGTCCATGAATACCGCCGGTGCGTTAGTCAACCCAAACGGCATCACCTGAAACTCATAATGCCCGTAACGGGTTCTGAAAGCCGTTTTCGGAATATCTTCCTCGCGCACTCGAAGCTGATGATATCCCGATCTCAAATCGATCTTCGAATACACACTCGATCCCTGCAGTTGATCGAACAAATCGTCGATCCTCGGTAACGGGTATCTATTCTTCACCGTTAACTTGTTCAGCTCTCGATAATCAATACACATACGAAACGATCCATCCTTCTTCTTCACAAATAAGACTGGGGCTCCCCAAGGTGAAGAACTTGGTCTTATAAACCCCTTCTCGGCTAACTCCGTTAATTGTTTCGACAACTCTTCTAGTTCAGTCGGTGCAAGACGATAAGGCGCTCGTGCTACAGGTGCAGCACCAGGTATTAACTCAATCTGAAATTCCACTTGCCTAGTGGGCGGAATTCCCGGCAAATCATCGGGAAACACATCCGGAAAATCACGAACTATAGGTACATCCCCAATGCACCTTTCCTTCTTTTCCTTCTCTCCTTTCTCGGAAATTTGGGCTAAGAAAAGGTAGCTTCCTTTCTCTATTAGCTTCGGCAACTTAGTGCAAGATATAACTGCTAATCTAGATGGGCCTCTCGAATCCTTTCTATCTCCTGGTATGTTCAGAATCTCCTTGCCGTAAGGCACACGCACGATCTTCTCATCGCAGATTATATGGGCACGATACTTCGACAACCAATCCATACCAATAATGACATCAAAACTTCCTAAGGTGACGGGTAGAAGATCTATGTTGAAAGGACGGTTCAGAAAGTTTAACGTGTATCCACGAACGATAGTCTTAATCCTTTCTATGTTTCCATTGGCTAACTCTACATCATACCCAATTCCTAAGGCCATCGGGGGTTTCTCAAGTAAGGGTGCAAACTTAGTGGACACAAAACTCTTATCGGCACCAGTATCAAATAGTATGGAAGCATAACGATTATTGAGAAGGAACGTACCAGTAACCACGTTCGGATCTTCTCCTCTCTCGTTCCCGAGTGCATACACTCTCCCATGAGCAACTCCAGCTTCCACACGTTGGTCCCCATTATCTTGTCGTCCACGGTTTCCTCCAGCTCCACGGTTTCCATTGTTGTACCCATTACCACCCGATCCTTGATTTCCTCGGTTCCACGATTCCCTACACTCATTCCGATAGTGTCCTTTCTTTCCACATCCATAGCAAGTAACATTTGCCTTGTTCATAGTTTCAGGAGTAGCTTGAACCATAGCAAGAGGTCGAGCTCTACAATCCTTAGCTATATGTCCCATTTTAGAGCAATTCTTGCACATTATGGTACATCGACCAGAATGATGCTTGTAACATCGGTTACATTTGGGTGCATCTCCATTGTAGTTCTTCTTGTCTCCATCTCCCATGGCATAAGCTCTAGTAGTTAGTTGTCGCTTGTTTCGACGATCATTACCCTTAGAGTGATCGTCCCTCTTTCTCTTTCCATTCTTATTTTTCTCAGTTTCTTCCAATGCCAAAGAATCCATCAATTGTTGAGCGATAGTAATAGCCTCATGAATGTTTGCAGGCTTAGCAGAAATCACATCGTTCCTTGTAGCTACCGGCAATCCATCGGTATACCTCTCGATCTTTTGGGTCTCAGTCCTAACCATATCGGGACAGAGTAAGGCCAACTCTCGATAGCGGCGATTGTAAGTTGCCATATCGGTACCTTTCACCTTGTGGTTCCAGAACTCAATCTCCAATTTCTTAATCTCATTCCTTGGGCAGTAGGTCTGAATCAGCAAAGACTTAAATTGCTCCCAAGTCATAGCATAAGCCGTATCACTCCCAACCGAGTTACGGTAATTGTTCCACCAAGTTAAGGCTTCATCCTTGAAGGTAAAAGAAGCAAACTTTACCTTCGCATTCTCCGCACAACCACTGACATTGAACACAGACTCAGTCTTCTCAATCCACCTAACCAAGTAAACCACTCCTTCAGTCCCACCAAACTCAATCGGTCCACAAATCTTAAACTCCTTGTAGTGACATCCATTAGCGCGAACAGGTGGAAAAGTTCCAGCAGAATTGTTGAAATGATTTGACTCAGCTAGTAACTCAGCAACTCGTTGCTCCACAAGTTGATTGATCATTGCTTGATCCACAGTAGGTGCATTAAGTGGAACATGATCATTGTCTCCCTGGACATCCACATTTTGATTCCTGTTATTGCGGTTAGTAGTGTCCAGGTTATCAGGAGTAGGGGTCTCAACATTTCGAGCTGGACGGCGTCCTCGACGACTAGGGGTAGTCGTTGCAGGTCCAGTTCTGGTAGCTCTAACAGGGTTTCTTCGGGGTGCCATTGATCTGAAACATCATACAAGTTCGTGAGTCTCCAATAGGACTTATCATATGCTCAACAAGAATTTAATCAACGAAGCCAAGTCATGGAGGAGAATCAACAATACACCATAAAACATCAATAAGGCGAATAGGAAACTAAATTTCCATAATACCCAAAAAAACCACATAATACCATATCATAATAACCATCGATCATACAAGAAAGATCCAACATCATCCCAACTACCAAAAACACAAAGATAGTAATCGTTCCAACAAGACGAGTAATTAACGGAAAATACATCAAAAATAGGATAACTAGCTTTTCTAACCGAACACTCCTCGGTTTAGAAAGCAACAAGACAACATAAACCAATCAACTAGCCACGCTGCTGGCGAAGTCTACTCAACTCCTGCCTCAAGCCATCAAGATCCCTCCATAACGATCCTAACTCCACGCTATGGGTGTCTCGGTCTCTCTTGAGGTCAGCCACCTCCTTCTCTAGCTCGGCATTCCTTTGTCAAAGCTTGCGGTCAGCCTCACGAGCAGTAATAAACCCTCGCTGAATGCTATCGATATGCTCATGAACCTCCATCAAAACTCTCCTCAACTCAGTAGTCCTGCCCACAACAACAGTCAAGTCAACTCTCAAATCCGCTAAAAACTCTCCAATAACCCTCTCAAGTCGATCAGATACACGTGCAACTCTCTCACTAAGCTCAGTAATCCGAGCCCACAACCTGCCAATCTCACCCAACTCTGCATGCTCAGCCGAAATCTCAGAAGATGCATCCGACCCAGCTGGACTACCAGGTGGCAACTCAAACAAAAACGGATGATCAGGTGAATCAGGCTCAATCGGGTGTACAGGTGAATCAGGCTCCATCGGATGTACAGGTGAATCAGGCTCCTCAGCCTGAGCTGGTGGTACTAACACATCATCATCATCAGGCACCTCATCCTCCTGAGGGTCATCCTCCTCCTCATGGTCATCAGCCTCATCCTCACCCTCGTACTCCTCCTCCTCCTCATCGGAAGAGTACATCATCAATCGTCGTCTCCTACTAGGTGAACCATGTGGTGAAGGGGTAGGTGATCTAGGACGACGACGCAATGATGTGGGCGGCGCCTCAGACAGAAGAGAGTGAGCATCAATCTGTAAAGGTGATGAAGTAGGGAGTACCGACATGCGTGCCGTAGCTCGGTGGGCAAAGCGAGGTGCCACGCGAGCCAAAGCCTTATGAAGAGTAAGCTGCCTCGATGTACCAGGGAGCCCTAGAGAAGATGAGGGTCCCTGCGTAGATGCAGCAGATGGTGCTGAAGTAGAACCTGTCAGTGTCATAGTAGCTGAATGCATGGCAACCTGGTAAGGATCATCAGGGGCCATGGTGAACCGTGCTGGCAATACCGGTGTAGTAAGAATATCCTCAACGACATCAGGCGTATGGGAGGCCATAGTCTGTGACAACGGCGTAGGGTAGGTGTAAGTGTTTCAAAACAACTAAACCGTGAACTCAAAATACCATATCCAAAATCATCATATAATTCCAAATCGTATAAAATCAAGAAAGATTTAAATACCGCATTACTAAAACCATTCTCAAAACAATTAAGCCATATAATTCCTCAAAACACATATAATTCCTCAAAAACGCATCATATCACCAAATCAATAAACCTCAAATCCTCAAATCATTTCAAGAAATCTCAAATCTCTAATCATCTCAAATATCTCATAATACCTCAATAACAAACAATGATGCTTCGGCTTGGCGGGCTGGCGGGCAATGGTCGGGGATCGTTTTCTATAAAAATCGGTTATAGTTTAGGTGTCTATTTACCTAGTTCTCTATAACCTTGGCTCTGATACCAATCTGTAACACCCCCAAAATTTGGTACAGCGGAAGACTCAACAAGCTTTCGGGGTGCTACGGGGATTGGTATCCAAACACAAGACATAAAAGAACGAGATAAAGTAAACATAAATAAAGTACAACCACGCGAGGTTTTAAAGTTTACATTATCCCAAAATCATCCAAAGTTAGGCCCAAAGAAAATAAATGTAGGTCCACAATAGTTATCAGAGTTTTAGAAATATAGATCCATAACCGGTGCCAAATGCCAAGCCTCCAATCCCAAGCATCCGCAGAGCATCACTTAATTACATGAGAAAACGTGCTAAAAGTCAGCTTTCGCTGGTGAGATCATAGGTTTAGGTTCTTAATTCAATATAGTGGACATATACGCAAAACGCTTGCTAGCTAGACTAGGGCTCAATCATCCAACCAAAATAAACCAACCAAAATAATCCAACCAAATCAAATCCATCCCTATAGGTGCACGCTATAGCTCAACTCAATCCAATCAATAGCTTACCTAGCTCAAGTCTAGGCCTCGCTCTATAATCAATCCAATAGCTTACCTAGTTCGGGGACTAGGCCTCACTCAACTACCAAACCAATAGCTTACCTAGATCTAGTCTAGGCCTCGCTCTATAACCAAATCAAATAGCTTACCTAGTTCGGGGACTAGGCCTCGCTCAACAACCAAGTCAATAGCTTACCTAGATCAAGTCTAGGCCTTGCTCAATAACTGAATCAATAGCTTACCTAGATCTAGTCTAGGCCTCACTCTACCTAGTTCTATAAGCATAGCAAGTTTTGAAATAAAAAGCGATAATAGTCCACATAAAACATTTGTACGTTTCTCACCCCAAGTATTGAAAACATAGTTCAAGAGTAAAAGTGGGGCTATGACTCACCTCAAGTCCAGAAATCCTCAAAAGAAATGATAGAAGAAAGACGTAAGTAAATCTCAAGCAACTCACGTAACGGCGACTACTGACTCGGCACTTCCTAACAATATTAAACCCGTTCAGAAATCATTTCCTCAAAATGAAATATTCCCATACCCGAACGTAATTCATTTTACTTTCCAAAATTATCCATTTCTCGAGTTTACTTCATATTCATTTGAAATTCGACGTTTGGTATCCATACGGGTGTAGGGTCGACACAGCACAAACCAAAAAGCCACAACAAAGAACGATAATAAGACAGCTACAGGTCTAACGTTAGCCCAATATATTATTTAAATAATTATCGAAGCTTATCAAATCCGTCGATTTGATAACCTCCCATATTTATTTACGTAATATATCGTTCCACAATTATACCCAATCTAAACACCTTGCACATAAATTTCTATTTGGTATATGTCGTAGCCCAATGAATTCCCTATATATATTGTCGAATCGGCCAAAATTCCACGAGACATATAGTAATTCATTGCCCTAAAATATATACCACATCCTATGGGCGTCGTGGGATACGATGCCCATTAATATATCCATTTTATATCGTCAAATAACTCGATCTAGAATAAGTCATTCGATATATAAAATGTTTATATTAACCGTCATATATCCGTGACAACACGAAGTCACAATATAAGGCCCACTTGGACTTTAAAGACTCAAAAATTCATATAACTCGATAAGTTTCTAGTTTATAATTAAAATCACGTTTTTAGTTGTTAGTTATTCGACGTAAAGTTCGTCATTATAAATATGTGGTTATTAGTTATAATAATATTCCGACATTTATTGCACCATTTTCATAGTGTAATAACTATCGCTTCATTATTATACGTTTACTCGTGATCGTTTTATTATTAATATACGCATTTATATATATATATGTACGTTTAACACGTCTATATACGTATATAAACGATTATATTCTTAATAATATTATTACGAGTTTTATTTTTAATATCAACCTTTAAAGATTTATCGAGTCATAGAATTTGGTCCAATGTCCGAGTCATGACCCTCGGCTCATAGTCCAAGTCCAAACAATATAATCAAGTCACAATAATAAAACAACCCCGTCCAAATCAATCCCAATACCACGTGCTACAACATGAGGGTCCGACTACGGCACCCGACTAATCCTATCTCCGTCATCTAACGACCGTATCACAACGGTCCCCAATCCACTTTCGTCAACACATCTCCAAGTATACTCACAATCAATAGATACCGCATCGGGTCCAAAATAATAAACCAAATGCCCATAATGAAATCACAACAACATAAATAATATCAAGTAACATATATTATCCGAAACCAAATATGCAACGGGTTGAGTTACCAAGTCAACCCGGGTCAATCATAAGCTCAAGACATAAAACGGAGCCACACCCGAGACTAAAGAGTCTCGGCTAGCTCCTTGAGCTCAACGAACCAAAACAGCCCCCCCCCCCCTTGGGGTGTTCGGCCACAATACCAACGACCACAAGGGTCAAATAACATAATCAACAACCCATTCGACCGGACCCAAGGGGGTCACGGTCTTGCTCACACCGAGCCATTCCAACCCAAACGGACCCTTAGGGTCTCGACACAAGTCAAGCAACAACAACAAGATGAAGTGGGGAGGATCCCCTAGCCCTCGGCTCGACACAATAGCCACCAAAAACAAACTCCGAGACCTCGAGGGTCTCGGTTACGCTCGACCCGAGCACTAAACCAACCAAGAAAAACCATTCAATCAAGAATTCCTTCCTCAAATTCGAACCCCAAAACAATCCACCCGGATACCAAACGCGTTTTTCTCAACCAAAAATCATTTTTCCCACTTTAATCTCACAAAACCCATCCAAGAAAAACCATATACCCGCGGATTGGGTATCAAATCGAGACACACGAGTCGGACTCGTGGTCACTCACCTCAAAATTGGCTCCAAACTCGATTCCTTTAGAAAACCCAACAAGATGAAACAAGAATGGTGGTGTTAAATTAGATGTGGTAATTCGTACGTGGTGTTAGTGAAGGTTTTAGAGCGCGTGCAATACACCAAAAGATAGATCGGGACACAAGGGTTAAGATGGTGGTGTTAGATTAGATGGGGGAGAGGCGGTGGCGGCTGTGGTGGCCGCACAAGGTGGCGGTGGTGTTAGGGTTTTGAGAAGATAAGATGTAGGGATGAAGGAGAGAGAGAGATGGTGTTTGTATGTTCTTGTGTGTGTGTGGTGTGGGGTGTTGGTTATAACCGGACCACAAGGACGATTTTTAAAAAAAAAATAATTTTGTTTTTATTATTATTAGTGATGATATGGAGAGTGTAGTGGGCTAAGTAGCCCCGAGTAACCACACGGGCCAAACCCGAAACCTTTAATAACCAAATCACTTTTCCAACCGAACCCGTTCCAAAAATAATAAAACATCCGAATTCCGTAAAATTATAAATAAATTGTTAGGTCAACCTAGTGCCGAAGTCAAAGTAGTGCCAACAATAACGATCTCAAAATATAATAATTCATCACGAACGAAACGAAACAAACCATAATTAAATAACTAATTCCCATAAACATCGTACGATTAAAATCAAGTACCAACGTTTGTAAAATATCTCGTCACAATAAACTTTCAGAAATTCCATGTTTATTATATAAATGTAATGCGGGTTTTATAAAACGGCTCCCTATTTTGCCAGTTGTCACATACATACAGGCATGAAGGTAAGTTCATCAAAAAAATTGTTGGAGAGATTTCGCTAGAGTTACGTTCCATCAATTTCGGCTTTGATGAAAAGTTAGTTGGCATGGAGACTCGAGTAAAGGATGTTGTTTCATCTTTAGAAGTTGGTAGTGATGAAGTTCGCATGATAGGGATCAAGGGCATGGGAGGGGTTGGGAAGACAACTACGGCGAGAGCTGTTTTTGATAATCTATCTAATGATTTCGAAGCTATAAGCTTCGTTGGGAATGTTAGAGAAGTTTCAAATGGTTCAGCGTCTGGTTTGAAGAATTTACAAGAACAGGTCCTTTCAAATGTACTAAATCAACACGTCACTCTAAATAGTGTTGATGACGGGAAAGACATGATGAAAAGGAGGATGCGCGGTATAAAGGTTCTTCTTGTTCTAGATGATGTGGATGACATAGAACAACTTGAGGCGTTAGCCGGTGGACCTAACTGGTTTAAGTCGGGAAGTAGAATTATCGTTACAACGAGAAATGAGCAAGTGTTGGTAGCACACAGAGTTAATGTGATTCGTGATATTGCTCTCTTATCAGAACAGGAAGCAATTTCCCTCTTTAGTAGGTATGCATTTGGAAGGGAGAATCCACTTCAAGGATACGAAGAGCTGTTAGGAAAAGTTGTAAGTTATGCTGCTGGTCTTCCCTTAACACTCAAAGTCTTGGGTTCAAATCTCTGTGGTAAAGATAAGCTTGAATGGGAAGATGCCATAGAAAGACTAAAAAATATTCCCTTGAAGGCGACTCTCGAGAAGCTAGAGTTAAGCTACAACAGTCTCGAGGATGATCATCAGCAAATATTTCTAGACATTGCATGCATATTGAAAGGCGAGAAGAAAGAAGATGCAATCAGAATTCTTGAAAGCTGTGGATTTCATGCTAGAATTGGTTTAAAAGTTCTTGAGCAGAGATCTCTCATAACTATTTCTTCTAAACGTGATTTTTTTTCTGATGAATTTTATGAGGTCTTGGGCATGCATGACCATATAGAAGAAATGGGAAAGAACATTGTTCGTCGTGAGCACCCTGATGAGCCTCACAAACATAGCCGATTGTGGATTTATGAGGAAATTGAAGATATATTGGCCAATGACAAGGTAAAGATTAGTTTACTTGTAAGGTGGAGAAAACTAATACATTTTCATTTGTTCTGACTTCTGACATTGTTTTTGGATTGTAGGGTACTGAAGCAACAAGATGTCTAAAACTTTATTTGTGGAGAGGAAATTCGAGAATTCTTCTGAATTTGAAAGGGCTTAGAAAAATGAAGAAACTCATATATCTTGAAGTGTTTCTTGATTATTATGATTCTGAAAGTGATCTGAAATTTGATGATTTCCAATACTTTCCAAATTCTTTAAAATATCTAAAATGTGAGGATTACCCTTTCTTGTATTTACCCAAAACATTTCAAGCAAACAATCTTGTTGGACTTGAAATGGTGCACAACACAAGAATGGTACAACATTGGGAAGAGAGAGAAAGAAAGGTAGAATAACTGTTGATTGTTTGTTTTGCATAATTCGTAATAAAGCTATTAATTTATTGGTTTGTTAATATGCTAATATTAATCTTTTTGTCTTATTTTTAATGGCAGGTTCTAAAAAAACTCAAGCATCTCAATATCAGTCACTTAAAGTTAAGAACCTTTGACCTGGGGTTGACTCCGAATATTGAGACGTTATCTGTTGAAAGTTCTGGTAATTTAGAAGAACTTTGCATGCCATTTAGTTGTCAAAAGCTCAAGCATCTCAATATCAGTGACTCAAAGTTAAGAACCTTTGACCTGGGGTTGACTCCGAATCTCGAAACGTTATCTCTTGAAAGTTCTGGTAATTTAGAAGAACTTTGCCTGCCATTTAGTTGTCAAAAGCTCAAGAATCTCGATATCAGTCACTCAAAGTTAAGAACCTTTGACCTGGGGTTGACTCCGAATCTCGAAACGTTATCTCTTAAAGGTTCTGGTAATTTAGAAGAACTTTGCATACCATTTAGTTGTCAAAAGCTCAAGCATCTCAATATCAGTGACTCAAAGTTAAGAACCTTTGACCTGGGGTTGACTCCGAATCTCGAAACGTTATCTCTTTCTAGATGTGCTCAATTTGAAGAACTTCACGTGCCTGTTGCATGTCCAAATCTCAAAATCCTCAACCTTCATAGATCAAGGTTGAGGAGCCTTGACCTTGAGCTGATTCCAAATCTTGAGAAGTTAGATCTTGCATATTGTGAAGAGTTGGTAGAAATTAAGGCTCCCGTTGGATGTCTAAGAAAAGTTGTCAACTTAGACTTACACGGTTGTTTGAGGTTTATGTCAGTTACATTTGACAGTAGATGTGAGCCCAAGGTTAACTGTTCTTCAGATAGTTTATATCTATATGGTCACTCGCTAGATTCGTGCCCATTGCACCCCAACAGTAATCTCCCAAAGTTTAAGTTTACTTGTATTTATAAAGAATATCTACCGTCATCAGTTGGAAATATTGAGAAGCTTATTTCTTTTGGTCTATGTCTACAAAATCTTACACTCAGACATGATTTGTAGTTTCCAATGTCTACAAAATCTTACACTCAGAGGAGAAAATATTCTTGAGTTTCCCAAAGATCTTGGCCAGTTAGAAAGTCTAGAAGAGCTCTGGTTGTACTCTACGAAGATAAAACATCTTCCAGATAGCATTTGTATGTTAAAACATCTGAAGTCGCTCAATCTTGATGGTTGTACTCTTCTTGAGAAGTTGCCTGAGGACGTTGGCCAGTTAGAATCTCTGGAGAGTCTAGATTTGTCATTTACAATGATTATGCATCTTCCAGAAAGTATTTGTGTGTTGAAATGTCTCAAATCTCTCAAAGTCCATAATGATCTTCTTGAGAAGTTACCAGAGGATCTTGGCCAATTAGAATGTTTAGAGGAGCTAGATGTGAGTGGTAATGAAATTGAATTTCTTCCGGATAGCATCTGCATGCTAAAACGTCTGAAGTCACTCGATGTTCACAGTTCTTGTCTTGGGAAGTTGCTTGAGGACATTGGCCAGTTAGAATCTCTGGAGACACTAAATTTGCAGGCTACAAAGATTAAACATCTTCCAGATAGCATTTGTAAGTTAAAACATCTGACGCATCTCAACCTTTATTATTGTGCTCTTCTTGAGAAGTTACCAGAGAATCTTGGCCTATTAGAATGTTTAGAGGAGCTAGATGTGAGTAGTAAGAAGATTGAATTTCTTCCAGGTAGCATCTGCATGCTAAAACATCTAAAGTCGTTCAATGTTAGAGACTGTTCTTTTCTTTGGAAGTTACCTGAGGACATTGGCCAGTTAGAATCTCTGGTGAGGCTAGATTTGTCGGCTACAAGTATTAAACATCTTCCAGATAGCATTTGTATGTTAAAACATCTGAAGTATCTCAACCTTGAGGATTGTGCTCTTCTTGAGAAGCTACCAGAGGATCTTGGAAAATCAGAATGTTTAAAAGAGCTGATTATAAAAAACACAGGCATAATAAGGGATCATCTTCCCCCAAGACTTATCTATGCATCTTCTGAGCTTTGGTGAGTAAATAAAGCACTTTCCTTGTTTTCTAAATTCATTTTTTTCTTATTTTAATATCAAATTTGATATTGGCCAACAAAAATTATTGGAACGAAATAATACTAGCTTTGTTGAAAGAAAAAATAAAGTAAATTACACGATGGTCCTTATAGTTTATTCCAAATTACATTTTTGGTCTCTAGATACCAATTACATAAACGGTATCCATTATAAAACTTGTTACACATTTGGCCCCTTATTGTGTTAAAGATGTTAAAGTTTCAAAAAGATGGTAGACGGTCCATGGATAAAATGCAACTATTGTACCTGTTTTCAAAGATTCTCTATTGTCGATTGCATTTTAATTTCATACTAATGGCGCAATTCCATTTAAGCTAAAGTAGTTTCTTGGTTTTTAAGGTTGCACTCAGGATCAAGCAGTGGTTAATCTAACTCAGGATCAAGCAGTGGCGAATGTTATATAGAAGCAATGGCAGATCTAGACAAGGTTGACGATCTAAGCTGAGTCTAGTATAGGCCTAAACAAGCTAGGCTCGTTTATTAACTACTCGGTACTCCTCTTTGATGCATTGTTTTCTATTTGCCAGCCCCTGTACATAGAGGATTAGAGGCGCGTCTTCAGATGAGGCTCAAAGCCGCTGATTACTTCTTGAAGCTAATTGATATTGGGGCGATGGAAAACAAATCTGGAAATTGGCCGGACCTCAAATATTGTGAAATAAGAAATGGTCTAGAAGGAGAATGAGAAACACTAACAAGCTCTTCGTTAAGTTTAGTGAATGATCTCAATGTGTGTTCAAACTTACTTATTGCTCTCCATAGAAGCTGCTTATCTTCACTTGCATTGTTTGATGGTTTTACTATTTGTATTTACAACGTATTTAGCTAATTTGTTTTTTGTACTTTCGTTGAACCAATTTATGATAATATGGTAGAATGTTTATTGTGACAATTAATAACAACACATGGTAATTCTCCTTTTTTCCTTTAACATCTCACTCTTCTTTCAAGTCGTCACTAGTATTAATGAATTTAACACAAGCACTAGTATTCATGACTTTAACACTCTTGGTGATTGGATCAATAAAAAGTGTGGGAATAGGGAAGGATGGTTAAGATTGACACAAACTCTGATTGAAGATTGAGAGCTATTACCGGGTATAAGAAAAGGTATGATGCTGCAAAACAAGCGCGAGAATTGCTTCCTAAAGAACCTGACATTTGGATTTCTGCAATTTCATGGTGATTATTGTAATTTTAAGGATCAGAAGCAGAACCACTTTCAAATTTATGTAACTGAATAATCTGACAAATCAGGTGTTTAATCTAAAGGATATAGTTTAGTAAACTCGCATTTCAGTTTTCTTACATCAACTGTTAGCATGTTTTATGAATCTAATTGTTTTGACTTTTAATCCTAACTAATCAGCTTAATAAGACATCCAAACACCCCCTAAAATATATAAATACTTATGCTGTATAATGAGAGCTTCTTGATTTCTGTTAGGATGTTGCAAAACAAGTTACAACAGAGTTGCAAATGAAGCCGGATCTGATTATTGGGAACTACAGTGACGGAAACCTTGTCTCCTTGCTCGCTCACAAATTAGGTGTCACTCAGGTATGAAGTACATGATTGGTACTTTAAAATCAGAACTAGATATAAAAAGTGGCAAGATGGGCGTGTTGGGTAATGGGTCAAAATGGGTTTGGGTAGAAATGGGTCATTTTTGTACGGTTGAAATTGGGCCGTGGCGAAGCTAGAAAATTTTTAGTGGGGGGTCGGGATCTAATTTTTTTTTTTCCTAAGGCTATTTTTCGGGTAATACTGAAATTTTGGGGGGTCGAAACCAAATATACCGAAATTTTTCTACACGAAAATTATATACCCCCTACATCGCAAAAAAACATTTCGGGGGGTCGGCCTCCCCCCCCCCCCCCCCCCCCCCCCCCCCGGGCCCTATGTAGCTGCGCCATTGGGCCAGGTTAGAATGGGTTGACCAGCTAGAATCTTTGTTTTGTTTAGAAACACAATAGTATTGCTATAAAGTTTTAACTTTTAGAAGAATATAATTTAGAGAGTTTATATGCACTAAAAATTGATTTTGGGCCTCTTTAAACCCGTTGTAGCAAAAGGTTTTTATTGGACCCGTTTGAGATAAAAACACAGCCCCAATCGGGTTTAAATGGTTCATTTCTGTACGGCAGAGCTGGGCCGAGTCAGACTGGGTTGACCTGCTAGCATATCCTTACAAAAACAATACTATTCAAATTAATTTAAACTTTTTTATGCCATAATAAGCGATGTGTGCGACTTTCAACCCGTTGTAGCAAAATGCTTTGATTTGACTAGTTTGAGATTATAGAAAAAGCCCCAATCGAGCCAGTAGACAGGTTGCCCACCTCTAGCAGAAATTGTTGCTAGGTCTAGCTGACTAGAGGACGATTTTTTCCTGCAGTGTACCATCGCTCATGCATTGGAGAAAACCAAATATCCTGATTTTGACATCTACTGGAATTACTTTGAAGAAAAGTATCACTTCTTGTCACAGTTTACCGCTGATCTTATAGCAATGAATCATACTGCATCGTCACAAGTACTCTTCAAGAAATTGCAGGAAGGTTAATAAAAAATTATCATTCATTTTTTTATATTAATAAAAAATGATATTGGTATTCAGAGTGTTTTTTTTTTTTTAATTATTATTATTATTATTTTTTAATCTAAATCCAATATCATTTTTTTATTAATGCAATGTTAGTGCTGATTCCAAAGACACTCCCATCCATAAACTGAAGTAACTAGCAAATACTTAACTCTATTCATAGAAGTACTAGAACTAATCAAAAAGCCATGTTTTTTCATTTATTATCCACATTCTGCACATTTGCTTAAGCCTTTTCACCTATCTTAGCTACGAGTTCGTTCCATATTTCTTTGAACTTTTGGCCCCTTTACAAAACTGTTTATCTAGTCTGCGTTGATACTACCATCAAATTTGCCATCCATAAATCAGCAAATAGCTTAGTACCAACTGTTTGTTTGACTTTGAAAGTCAACTTTAAGTCTTGCTGCTTCAAATCTAACACTATATATAGTACATCAGCTGATCTTGTGATACTTTGAAAAACTCTTAAATTTCTTTTAGTTTGATCATTAGGTTATCACAAACACTTGAGCAAATCCTGCTTCTAAAATAGCTTTTAAAATGTCAGTTTAAATAAAATTGCATAGGCAAGACGGTCAAAGTTATGGACATAAGCATATTTCTATTGACTAAACTATTTTTCGAATGGTTTTGCAGAAGATAACCCTGAATATCCATAGTTGTAAATTTACATGATTATATTCCAAATGGTAGCAGAAGAGTACTTTAGAACTCCATTGACGAGCTTGCAGAATCACGAAGCATATTTCCACATTATTCATCCAAATTGGTGGGAATGTCTTTCTCTGTAGAACGTTATGACTTATGATGTAATGCTTGTATATGATTTATGTTTAACGTGACATACGTTTGTCACTTGTTTCACCAAAATGTATTCCATCCGTTCAAATATTATTGTTCAACTTTCCATTTTGGTATATCACAAAATAGTTTTGTAAATGGTTTCAAATAGTTTTGAATTTATTCCTCAATCAGTTTACCGCTGATATTATAACATTAACTTGTATCTAAAATTGATATTGGTATTCAGAGTTTTATATAGGCATAAAAGGAAAAGCAGGTTTAAATCAGCTACAATGAATGTTACCTTTTCATCAAATAGTTATCTCTAGCGGAGTATTGGCAAGGACCAAAAATGTGCTTACCGGCTTATTTATGTATGAAGTTTTTTTAGGCCATTTAAAACTGCATAAGCTCTTCAGCATAAGTTAATTCAAACACCCCAAAACTAAAACTGCATAAGTAACAGCTTGGGCTTATTTATGTTCTATTTTAGAGTTACGAACCAAGTTACTTATGTAACAGTGACTGCTATCGCCATTGATAAGGCGTCTAGGAGGATTAATAAAGTCGGGAGGTCCTTTTCCAGGTTTAAGGAATATGATGCAATGGGCCCGCAGACCAAGTTTGTTCAGTGTCCCGATGGGGAGCTGCAGAAACGCAAAGAGGTTTCGCATTGTGTTACTCTTCATTAAACCAATTTTATAAATAACAGGTATCTTTTCAAACAATAAACAAAAACATTTACACCTTTATATATATATGTTTCAGGGTTCCAAAGCAAATGGTGCATTTATATATACGATACGCGTATTTTACAGCTTTATATATTCTTACAGCTTTATATATACGATACTTAAACCTTGTTCACCTATCAACAAGTAACCTTGTTCTTCTTCAATACTTAACGAATTTAAATTCTGAAACCATCAATCGATTGGTCTCATCAGTACGATCATGATGATATGAGTTGATTTGATTTTCGTTACGAGTAGAAAAAACCCCCAATTTGGTGTTTTTGGCGCCAAAATTAGCTGAGATATGAAGGATGAGTTTCTGTTGTAAGTAGAACAACATATATAGCTCAAATAACGAAACTGAAGTTGAAGTGGTTACTGGGAATGAGGTTTTGACTGTTAATAGGGTACTCAAAAGAATAATAATTCAGGGGAAGGGGTGAGTAATGAAGTAAGGCTAGTGAAGTACAAATTGTGAAGTACAAATTGAGGCATAAAGTGCTAAAAAGACATGGACCCACTAAAGACCCACTAAACTATTATATTATTGATTTGTTAAGTGGACCTATTTGTTTCTCTTGTTTCATCTGTATCAAGGAAGAAATATGGATTATTTTCTATTAAGACATGCTAAGAGATGTGAACCACACGAGACCCACTTACCACTTAGCTAAGAGAAAAAAAGAAACACAACCTAAGGGTGGTGGCAATGGCAGCGGTATGGGCTATACCGGCGGTGAACACCGCCGCCACACGGGCGGTATGGCTCGGCGGCATGGCTGAGCGGCATTTGAAGCTTCAACGGTATGGAGCATTTATCATTCGAACGTTGGAAAAATTGTACCGTTGGGAGCATAAAATGGAACGTTGGGAAGCAATAAAAAAAATAATAAAAAATAAAATTTTGCCTTCGTGTATAATGTGTGTGTGCAGGTAGAGAAGAAAACATTTTTTTTTCCTCTTTCTTTTCTTGGAATATGTCACATGCTAATACTTAAAATATTATTTTTTAAAGTTAAGATTCATTTTTATTTTATTTTTTTAAATGTTATGTTGTTTATTAATGAAATATTTATGTTTTTATTAAATTGTTTAATATAATTTATGAAGAAAAAAAAATAGTTGGTGGGTTGGGAGGTATGAAAAAAGTATGGTTGCCACTAAAAAGGGTTGAGAGGTATTGGGTTTTTTGGGAGGCATGATTGCCACCACCCTAAGTCTCATTTCCTATACACTGTAGGTCTCGTGTTCGAGTTATCATCTCCCGTGAAGTCTTTTTTATTTTTTATTTTATTATTTTTATTATTATTATTTTTTAATCATTCAGCTTTATTGTCAAATTTAATTGAAGTGATTATTGATAAATTTCATCCTTTAACACATATCACACACATTGAGTGCACTCAGGTTTGTCAATCTTTGTTTTAGTGAATACATTCACAAGTTTGACACAGTCTAGAGGTAATGTGTCCTCAAAATCATAAAAACAACCAATGTTTTGAAACTCAGGTCGACCCAGCTGGGTTAACCGGTTCCGGTAAAAAAAACATGGGTTTTTAAAACCGGATCAACCGGTTAGACCCGCCGGGTTTTAAGTGATACGGTCAACCGGGTTTGGGTTTTCTCATTTTCTTTAATTGAAAATCTGAAAAAATAAACCATGAGTATTAAGTTCCACTTTTTCATTTTACACTTTTTCATTAGGGTTATTTCTTCATATAGGTAACGAACTTAGAAAAATTTTCTATGTTAGGTAATAAACTCTCGAAAATATTAAGTTAAGTAACAAAACTTTGTTAAACCGTCAAAGTTAGGTAATTTACCGAGAACATTTTTGAGCCCACATGTGACGTCGTCATTTTTCAGGCTTTTTTCATCTTTATCAAATTGTTAGTAGTATATCATCATCAACTTTTTTTTATTAAATAGAAAACCAATTGTTTTTTCATCATCAACATTAAAAATCTCAATCAAAATACAAAGATCTAAACTGTGGAAAAAAAAATCATACTCTTTTTCATCATCATTATAACTATTTCAAACAATCCATACACTTTCTAAATCAATACAAAACTCATCAATAAATAAACAAGATCTGAGATAAAAATCCTCAATCCAACCTCACATATCTAAAAAAACCAATTCAAACACTCATCTAATTAAATGTGTACAGTACAATAGCTAAGCGCAAACTACCCATATTGTCCTATATTCGTTGTTGTTGGTATTGACGAAGCTACTCATGGAGTAGGATGGGCCATGGCCAACCCAAACTCTCCATTTGAAAGTGTATTATATGTAATCTGTTTCAAATTTATGATGTAAAATGCTACTTTTGTCTATATAAAAAAATGATTTGGCCCACCCAATTAAATAATCAAACTTATGCACGGCATCACAGGTTATTATTTTTCGATTGATGATAGTATACTAGTATCTTTTTTGATATTCTCCTGGTGCTATTCATCATTATATCCAATCAAACTCAATTCATAAGTGAATAAAATTAATTTGAGTTTTATCTAACATTGTGTTCGATTGTTGTCATATGGTTTTTTTATTATTTAGCATTGCATATATACGTGCGAACAAGTTTGTCTCGTTAACAGTCACCAAATTATAGTTTTTTTTAAACATTTTATTGTTTGCGAAAAAGATTTTTGGCCCACCATGTGCCAAAATCCTAGCTCCGTCACTGGTTGTTGGCGACGTGAAGGTGGTGCTTCCGGTAAGTGGAGGTGTTGGTGGTGGAGCGGCGGCGGTTATTGTGATGTGATGTTGATGTTTTGGAGGTGGTGGGGTGAAGTTATTTTGAGGCGGGTGTGGTGTTTGAGTAAGAAAGAGTGAAAATATTTGTGGTGGTCGCAGACGGCGGGTGGCAGGTGGTGGGTGGCAGGTGGTGGGTTGGATGGCCGTGGTGAGAAATAAAGAAAGAAGATGAAGTGGGTTTTGGTGATGGTGGGATCTGGGTGGTTGGATTGGGTGTGTGAAGCTGATGTTCTTCCTCTTGTTGTTGTTGCTTACTGATGTTTTTCGATCTTAATGTTCTTCCTCTTGTTGTTGTTGTTGTTTACTAGTCGTTAGCAACAATGAAGAAGATCTGATGCTAAACATTTAAATTAAAAAAAAAAAAGTGGTAGTAGTAGGAATTCTCAAGAAGAAGAAGAAGAAGAACCAGTTATATAGAAGAAATAAAAAGAGGGTATAATGTTTGGTCATAGTCAAACAAAGTTGACTGGTTGCAACCGGTTGCCAGTTGCAAAAATAAGTAAAATTACTTAACATTGAACAAACATTAAAGTTTTATTACTTAACTTAATATTTTCGAGAATTTATTACCTAACATAATTTTTTTTTCTAAGTTCGTTACCTATATGAAGAAATAACCCCCTTTTTATTAGTAACAATCTGTCAGCTTGTGCTCTCCTTAAGTTGTAGTATGTTTTTGTCTTTTCTAAAATGAGTCTTTTCATAGATAATTGCATATGATACACAAGAGCTTGTGTGGCATGATGGCTAAGTCTCATTTCCTACACACTGTAGGTCTCGTGTTCGAGTCGTCGTTGCCCTCGAAATCTTTTTTTTTTTTTTTTTTTTTTAAATCATTCAGTTTTTTTATTGTCAAATTTAATTAAGTGATTATTGATATATTTCATCTTCGAATACATATCACACGCATTGAACTGTGAACACTACGTGCACTCATTCTTATTAGGGATAATTGGAGGAAATTGTATAAATGTATTTAACTTGTCATTAATTTTGAATTGTATGTAGCATTGTTTTAATCGGACTATTGAATAATTAATTTTTTGAATTTCGATTATTTTGTTTATCGATTGACGTATTTTTGGGTGTCGAATCAAGTGTTTTTTCGAATCGAATCATATATTTCAAGAATCGGGATACAAAACAATCAAAATTCAAAAAGTTAACTATTTAGTAGTCTGATTGAAACAATGCAACATCCAAATGCATATTTATTAAATGTTTATCAGAATAAAAAAGATCTTGGGGTTAGCCACCTTGACCTGTAGAGTTGTAGTAAATCGTTTTTAAAAGATTAAGGTGCAATTTTTTGAAACTCGAAGATTTTTAAAATGTATTTTGTAGAACTGTAGAGAGGGGTGAATACGGTTTCTTAGGCTTTTTGAATGTTTAAAAACTTTAAGCCGTAGGAGTCACCAAGTGGTTGTACAATAATCCAACAACCACAAACACAACCAAAGTATATAAAGCAAGTAAAGAGACACCACGATATATACTGGTTTGGGATGGGGGGTTTATACCATCCGTACGTCCAGTTGCGAATCCACGACACGATACTATTCCACTAGTATAATTCTTTCGGTGGACTACAAACCGTTACAATTCACTCCACCGATATTTGCCAATATCGATGCTCACAAAGAAGGAGTTACTCCCACGGTATTCCGCCCTCGAAAACCACCCTAAAGAATCTCGTGATTCGACTTAACCTAAGGGTCACCAAGACCACTACCAAGACTTTCCACCAGAAGTATCAAACCCCAACTAGATCCCCAATGATCTAGGCTTGGTCACCAAGACACAAGACTTCCCTTACAAAAAATTAGAATGAATAAATAAATGTTTGTTCAACCAAGCCCTAACCTAACCTAGAGACTCGATTGTAGTAGAAAAGGGTATAAGATAGAAGACCCTCGACACAATCACAAGAGTGGATTAGGTTCTTGTGATTATTCCCTTGCAAGGAGATGTGTTCTCTCAAAGATGTTAGAGTGAGAATCAAGAACACAAGATTAGAGATAGAGGGATTAGAGAGAAAGAATATAGAGAGAAAGAATAATGGCAAGGGGTGAGAAATACAAGAGGCAAGGTATGTATTTATAGGCCAAGAACCCAACTTGGGAAAATTTTACCGAGGCCGGCGCGCTTCCCACACGTTGACGCGTGGGTGGCGCGCCAGACACCCACAGAGAATTTTCCCAAAGCTTTGGGTGTTTGGCTTTATAAATACTTTACCTTGCTAAACCCCCAATTGTACTTCACACTAAACCTTAACATTAATCAATCTAAGATTTACCAACTCAAATAGCCAATTTGGAAAATATTTTGTGAAGTGTTTATAAGAAAACCAAATACCAAGGGTAGAAGAGTAGAAAGGGTAATTTGGTAAGGGTAGAAATGGTATTCCTCACATGGCATAATAGAGAAGAGAATATGCCATGGTATATTCCTCAAGGGAAGGGTGAGGAAGGTTGGGTTAAGAAGTAACCAAGGTTAGGTTAAAGGTTTAGAGGTTAACCATGGTTAGGTTATAAGGGTTAAGTGTTGAGAAGTAACCATGGTTAGGTTTAGAAAGAAGTGTATAGAGAATAAACCATGGTTAGGTTAAAGGGTATATCCAAGGGAATGTTCCATCCTTGGTGTGGTTAAGAGTTAATCATGGTTGGGTTTAGAGAGGTAACCATAGTTGGGTTAGGTTGTGATGAGAACTAACCATGGTTGGGTGAGGTGAACCATGGTTGAGTTAGAAAGGAATATTCCAAAGGGAATATGCTTTGCTTGGGGGGAAGTGTGAGATGAATGGTTGAGATGAGTTTGTTTGAAATAGATGGTGGAGATCAAAGGGAGCCTCCTTTGCTTGGGGGGGGGGGGGGGGAAGGGTGAATCAATGGTTGAGATGGTTTTGGTTTGAAATGGATGGCTTGGATGTGTTGTAAGAGGTTGAATGGTTGAGATGGTTTTGGTTTGAAATGAATGGTTTAGATTAAACACATGTGATGGAATAGAGAGGAGGTTGGATGGATGGTTGAGATGGTTTTGGTTTGAAATGAATGGTTTAGATTAAACACATGTGATGGAATAGAGAGGAGGTTGGATGAATGGTTGAGATGTGTTTAGTTTGAATTGAATGGTTGAGATCAAAGGTGTGTAAGGAATATAAGAGATGAGTTGAATTGTGTAAGGGATGTGATGTTGTAAGGGAATGTGTAAGAGTGTGTAAGTGAGTATGTGTATGGGTTGTGAGTAGTGTATGTATTTTGAATGAAAAGGTGTAAGAGTGTGTGTAGAGATGGGTTGTATAGATGTGATGTGTATATGGGAAAAGAGGTACACATTGTGTAAGTGGTGTAAGGGAATATGTAGAGAATGTTGGGAAGGGATATTTGGGAAGGATTGTGGGAGATTTGGTGGTATTGGGTTTGATGTAAGAATGAGATTAAGAGAAGATTAAGAAGTAATCTAATTGTAATTAAGAAAAGAAAGTTTAGACAATTAAGATTATAAGATGAGAAGATCATAAGTTACTTATAAGTTCCAGTAACACAACGTCGAGAATCCATAGTTTCATATCTCGTGACTTTTCACGACTCGACGTTCTCAACTAATACCTTGGTTCAAACAAGTTAAGTGTTTTGCCTTGATGTAAAGCATAACCCAAGTGGGAAAGGATGCGTTTACGCAAAGTGACCTTTGACTTAGTTTGACCAATAAGGGAGTAAACCCGTTACGTAATTAGAGAAGACGTAAGCACAGGATATGAGCATATGGATGCTTTCACATGATGCTACGTGAAATATATAAGCTCCCTAAGTTTAGAAAAGCCTTTGCTAGAGGCGATAGTTAGAAAACATGAGTTGGCATTTCCCCGTAAATGGGTGCTTTAAAATTTGGATCTCTTTAATCCCAAAACTTGTTTCGAATGTTATCAATTAAGCACATAACATATTCATACATGTATTGAAAGATCCACATTTGTCGGGTAAGGGAAAAGCCAGCTTTCAAAATTCATCCCGAATTTCACAGACGCCTGGCGCGTTACCCACGCGTTGACGCGTGGGTGGCGCGCCAGCAGCAGACATGTGAATCGGGGAATTTTGGCTAACGTTTGTTATTTTATGTGTTTCGATGGTTTATTTGTCATCATTAAAATATAAAGAGATCTTGATCATGTTGCCTCAACATATTTTTCATTTTTATCTAAGATATTGTAATTATATGTGTTACGGTGTCTTTCGAACTCAAATAAAGGAATACGAAAGAAAATGAGTAGAATTGGAAATAATAGTTTGTTGATGGGTAGCATACAATCATAAACGAAATACAAACTTTAAGAAGTAAAATCGTAACTTAAGGCTTATGCAACAACAAAAAAATAGAAATATAAAACAGCCACAAAAGTATTATTAGGGGTGTTTACGGAATAGTTCGGTTCAGTTAATTAGAAGATTTAAATTATCTAATGTTGGACGGGCAATTCATTTTACTACCCGAAACCAAACCGTACTAAACGGATTACCGGACATGCGGGTACCCAAAATGAGCGATTACGTGCAATCTGGTTTACGATTAACCATTTTATACGTATAAACAAGTTTAAAAGTATGAACAATAACACGATCCAAAACGTAAATTGTCATTTTAGTATATGAAATGATATTGAATAGATTAAAGTTATATTAAAATTATTCTGTCACAATAATTGCATTCAAATAAACACACATAACACACTAAAAATAAATAAATTATTCAATGTTTATAAGTTACAATCACATTAATCAATTTTCACACATATATGTTTAGTAAATGTTTACATTATGTGCAAAAATCGTTATACAATAAGAATAGTACAATAATATAATTGATACTTATACAATAAGAGTAGTGCAAAAATCTAAATATAAAACTGAAATTGGTCCGTGATAAGCGCGTATTTCCTATTTCATGAGTTTTTGGTTTTGAATTGAACGATTCGGCTTGGTTTCTTGGATTTTTAAAACCTTTTTAAGTATTTCAAAAAAGAAAGAAGAGGAGGTTACGATGGTTTTCTCTAGCACATTTATTGTATTTGGGAGAAAAGCATAAGCCACAAGGTGTCTCAATGGCTAAATCTCATCTCCTATCAATGATAGGTCTCATATTCAAGTCTGACGCACCTTGTTGTGACATTTTTTCTTCTTCTTGTTTTTTGTTTATTAGCATGTCTTGTCAATGATATCACCTAGAGTAAGTTTTTTATTAATCATTTTACTACTTGTTATTGTAGAAATTAGTGATAAATTATTGATATGGTCATGTTCCAAAACATATCTCAGGCTACCTCTACATGAAGAAAAAATATGGTATAAAACAACATACATACTAAACCCATCACCTTCTCTCTAAAAACCACCGCCTACATATTGTATTAGAAAGCTTATGTCTCAATAGTCAATACTTTCTAAATAGTCTGAAAACTAATTTTAAAAAATTCTTTCAAAGGAAATAACTATGTCTATCAAAGTTCTTTAGAAAACAACTCAAACAGATTTCTCAAATGTTGGACTTGTGACGCAGCCATGTCTTGAGATCGTATCTTAAAAAATGCAGACCTACTTTTTACCCTTTTGAACCCTTCAAAATGTTTTCGCGAACCTTTATTGAACAAAAGAACCTTGTTTTGAATCCTTTTCGGACCCTTGGACCCCCTCTATCCTCTTTCTTTTCATATCAACAACCTCACCCAAACCATCTTAATGTAGGGGTGTCATATTTCCCGACCCGACCCGGACCCGAACCCGAATAAGGATAATCGGGTCGGGTTACTCGGGTCCGAAATCCAATTCGGGTCAACCCGATTAACCCGAGTATGAACTAGGGTCGGGTATCGCGTTAAAAATACTTTGGATATTCGGGTTCGAGTCAACCCGACTGATCCGAATTCAATTTTTTTCATGTGGTTTTATAACATTACTCAACCTTTCCATGTAACCAAATTCGTCCATTCATTAAACTTAGCTATATCAGAAGTAATGTCCTTATACTGTCTTGATGCTTGAGAAGACACATCCTATTACAGTTTCGCGAACCTATTTCTGGTTATAAAACACAACTCTTAGACGATTGACTCTAGATAATAGAACACAAGACACTATCTTTTGAGATTTTCTTTGGTTCTTTAGTTTATGGCCTACATAGCACTCAGGAAAACGGAAAAATCTTATCCTTTACCAAATTCTGCTGTGGTGAAAGTAAAATATGTCCAAATAGCTGCTTTTTCTGAATTGATAAGATGGATCAACCATATGTGCCCCTTGACCGTTGTGCAGTTTGTTGGTTAAAAGTTACTGTTAGAAATTAGAATGACTTGGATAGTTGGATGTGTTTAATGACTTGATGATGTTGCACCTTATGCCATGTTTGATTACTTTCTTTCCTAGTGTGCTAATTTAATACTTTCTCGTATAATGGTTAGGCAATAACTTTTGGTATTCATTTCAACAATGCCTTTCAGAAGAATCCGTTGAATATTTTTAATGAAATCAGAAAGTTTGCATATACAGGTCACTGGGCATGGGCATGGCATATACGAGAATGTATGTCAAGCTAGTCAACTATGTGCAGAGTCGAGGAATTAGAAACCTGATTATTTATAAGCTTTCATTTTATATTTGTTCTCCAACAAGTCATACTCAGTCATACCTACATGTTTTTGGCAACATATGTGCAGACACCATCTATATAAATATATAATATAACAACCTAATTGCAGTACACAATGCAAGTCTACAACAAATCTATTTGATGACTAGTTGTTGTTACCATGCATGGTTTGCATAATTGCATGCATTTGCATGATTTTATAAATGGCACATACCCGAACCCGGGTTGACCCGACCCGACTAAACCCGACCTGACTTGACCCGAACCCGACTAACCCGAGTTCAAATAGGGTCGGGTTCGGGTATATCTTTCTTAGCCTCGACCCGACTTTGACCCGAACCCGACCAACCTGACCAGATTAACACCCCTACCTACAATGCACCATTTGCTTTTGAAAATGTGAAACTTTTTTTTTTTTTTTTTTTTTTTTTTTTGATAAAAGTGAGCAGTGAAACATTTAAGTATTTCCACAACCAACTAATTTAGAATGCCAGTATAGGACGTTCATACGTTTTTAAGGCTATTGCTACACTTGGGAATTTAATGTCGTGGACGGTTAGCTTAATTGTTTGAGGAAATGGTAGTCGCAAGCTGTGGAAAGTCGCCACTTTGATCGGACATCATATACTTTTGGACAAAGCTTACATTTTTTTTAGATTAATACAGTAGTATTAATAATTAAAATATGTATTGGAAAAGCATGTACTACTACATTGAGTTACCAGAGCACTTGAAGTGAGTTGTCAAGATTATGACTGGAATTTGTTTTAATATTCTTTTTTGCGTGTTCATAACCAAAACGTTAATCATACTTTGCTTTTTAACGTGTATCAAATATGTACTTACTTTCGGTATGTGAATGGCAGGTTAGTCAAAGGACCTCCTTACATGAATTAAGTCATAGCAAAAAGAACCAACTTTGAATTGGTCCTACTATCAGGGATTAAATTTGCCAAACTGTGAAACTTAAAATGTTTATATTTTGAGAAAATAAAATGTTTGATAGTGTACATAAGTCAATAATAAGCTTGGACCTTGTTGGTGCCAATGAGACACTTAACTCTTCTTATTACTCGTAACACAAAAGTATACAAATGACTTTAGGAAATATATATACTCACAAAATCTTGGGGTTAGCCACCTTGTCCTGTAGAGTTGTAGTAAATCGTTTTTACAAGATTAAGGTGCAATTTTTTGAAACTCAAAGATTTGAAAATGTTTTTTTTTTTTTTTTTTTTTTTTTTTTTTTTTTTTTTTTTTTTTTTTTTCATTTTGTTACGATGCCTTTCGAACACAAATAAAGGAATACGTAAGAAAATGAATAGAATTGGAAATAATTGTTTGCTGATGGGTAGCATACAGCGGTGACAAATGCAAATTTCTTGTTATTTAGAAAAACTAAATTCGTCAATACGCTACTAGTGTAAGTAAACATGAAAATAAATGTCATATTAGGTCATAAAAATGCAAATTTCTTTAAGATAATTCTAATCCTATAACACCCACCAAACACAGATTTACGGGTAGCAAGTAACTAAATTTGTGATAGAATGAAATACAGTCATACGCGAAATACAAACTTTAAAAAGTAGAATCGTAACTTAAGGCTTATGCAACAACAAAAAATTAGAAATATAACACAACCACAAGAGTATAATTATTAGGGGCCGGGTGTTTACGAAATATTTCGGTTCTGTTAATAATTGGAAGATTTAAGTTATCTAATGTGGAACAGGCAATCTATTTTACTACCTAAAATCGAACCGTATTAGACGGGTAACCGGACATGCGGGTATCTAAAATAAGCAATTATCTACGGTACGGTTTACGGTTAACGTATAAACAAGTTTAAAAGTATGAACAATAACATGATCTAAAACGTAAATTGTCATTTTAGCATATGAAATAATATTGAATTTATATTAGTTGGTATTAAGACGCCTGTTTAGTTATCTAACTTAATTGTTTAAATTTATATTAGTTGTTGTACTGTTCATAATACTCACACATAATTTCTCGTGATTATGTTAGTTTGTCATTATCGAGCGATGATGGAGCACTAAAAGTAAAACATATAAGACCGAGTTTCTCTAACTTAGATGATCGAGCAGAGCTAGGCCCGATTCGTTTAATGTCTTTTATTAGTTTCAAGCTACAATTAAATTCCCCTGGAATTTAACGTTGTCTTAGCTTGTACTATCCCAAGCTACACACAATATACTACAACACGATTGGCAACTTGCAATCATTAAATTTACATGGTCTTTTTGTCTTTTTGATGAGTGTGTAAATACTCATCATTTTATACCAATCTGAGCTGCCAAAACATACAAAAACACCCAAATATGTATCAAAAGACTTAAAATATCTTAGAGGTGTGTTTTATATGTTTCAAACACAAAATATGCAAAAACAAATGAAAAACGTACAAAGTTTGCATAATTGGCAGTTTCAGTCCCTCAAGTTTCATAAATTTGCAAAACTAGTCCCTGGAAGTTTAAAATGAAAGAAAAGTCAACCCAAGGCAAAGAAAAGTCAAAATTTATCAAAATAAGTCCTTGGGTGATAAAGTTTGAGAAAATTTCACTTTTACCCCTCAAAATCCAAAATTGGCAAAACAGGTCCCTGGAGTTTGTGAAATTGGCAGATTTGGTCCCTGAGGTTTAAAATAATACTTGTGGTCCTTGTGCTAATGTTTAAATGCAGGTTTGGTCCTTATGTGAATTTTGGGAAAAGTTTCATGATTGGTCCCTGGAATTACAAGGTTTGGCAGATTTAGTCCCTGGGGTTTTTAAAAGTGAAAATTTTAAAATAAAACCTCACACTATTCATCCTTGGCATGTTATACCCTTGGAAACAAAATTAGAAAATGCCAAAACCCAACCCTTAACTTTCCCATAATTACATTTTAAGTCCTTGTGATTAATTCCTAAAAACCAAAACCGGATCCATTAAACTAAATCCAATACCAAATCCACTAATACACCTTTGGGCCTAAAACTGATCCAGTCCAACCCTTAGCCCAAGTCAACCCCAGTCAACCCCAGTCAATCCCAGTCAAACGCTACCTTCTTCCTCTCCTTCCCTCTCAGACATCCCCCACAAACACCACTTGCTCAACCTCCATTCTCCACCAATCACAAACCATGACCCCCCACAATTAATGCCACCACCCCCTATACCTACCCCTTTCACACCACAATTAATGCTGCCCCCCCCCCCCCCCCATTGCGTGTATCAGAGTAATTTGCAAATGGTCTCTTTCCCGCCAAAAATACGTGGAGGCCTAAGAGTGGACCAAAAGATGAAAAGAGAGGTGGGAAATGATGAGGGTACATCTGGGAACCCTAATTGGGAGCTATAAATAGAAGAGGAAGCACAAGGATGAAGTAGTTAGTTAATTTAGTTTTTATGTATTTCGTTTAATTGCACTTTTCAATTCTAGGGTACACCCAAGCTCTTAAGCAGTGGTAACCTTCTTTTTATTGTATTGTAACTTAATTTCAGTTATTAATTTCAAGCTTCCTTTATTATTTCATCTTATGCAAATTTTATTTCAAATTTTATATCATCATTAAGCTTAATTATTGTTATTGTGTAATGTACTGGATTCCTAGGCTCACATAAGCTCCCTTATAGCTTATTTAAGCTATTAGTAATAACTTAAATCAGCTTAGTGATAAAAAAACTCAAAACACTCAAACTGGTCAACAAAAGTCAACACGACAAGTTCTTGGTGATCATAGCTGGAGCAGGGTATAAATTGGATGCCCCTGGTTTAAAATCCCATGGGGGATGATAGGAAAAGTTTCATGGTTCTTGGTTCACTCAGTTCTTAGCTTTGGACTCTTGTAAGAATACATTTCCTCATTTCTTTTTTGAATAATCTGTGTCACATGCTTATTATTGTTATTTGTTGAGTAAAACTGCTTATTTATGTTAGTTAAAGCTCTGCAAGGTTTAAGTTGTTGATTTAAAGGTTTAGTTTGGTTTATAGCCTTGATAATCCTTGTGATCTGCTCAAAAGGGGTGTTTGGATTTAGTGGTTTACCTGAGTTCAAGACTAGTTCTGTTGTTGTTAGTTGTTTAAACATGTTACATTAGCATAAAACAGATCATGCAAGTCATCATATTGGTTACTTAACCACCCAAAGTCAAAATCACCATTTCACCACCACCACAGTTAACTGTGGTGGTATTTAGGTTCCACAAACCCCTAATTTAGCTTATAACTGGTAGATTTAGGCTAGTGTAACTTTATTTCAATTTATTACATGTAATTCAATCAGTAAGTTAAGCCCAAATCTCAAATAAGTCAAAGTAGAAAGTTTTATTCAAAAGTCAAAAAGTATCCAATTCAGATTTTCACCAAAATTGAGTGATTTTTATAGAATTTTAGGAATGGATTCAAGCCTTGAGCTTTTGAGGTTTTGCAGCCTACCAGCTCATCTTTGAGTATCCATTGATCTCTTATTTTTGAGATTTTTCTTGTGGGCCCCACAAAGCCACAAAGTGACTTGGAGGGCTGAGGTCTGCTCTGTCTCAGCAGCACCACCACCACCACTTGGTGGTGGTTTTCTGATCAAGCTAGTGGGCCCCAGGCCATGACCCTTGCATCTTTCATCCCCCCTCCTACCAGGGTCTCACCATTGACCAATACTTTGACCCCTAGACCAGTGGACCCCACCTGAAATTGCTCACCAAGTTTGTCCCAGTTCTGAGTCATAAGTGCATAGTGACAAGTGCTTATTTCTTTTTAATCAGCTTATTTGTGTTGCTTAATAGTTGTTTCTGGCTTAATTGTGTTTGTCTAACTTGTTTGTATCTGTTTTCACCATTGTGGACCCCACCCAAGGCCATTTGACCTTATTTGACCAAACAGTCAACCAAAGTCAACTGATAAGCTAAAAGGGGTGTGCACAGCTTATTTTTAAGTTTTAAATTAGTTGTTTTCACAAAAAGTCTTTGTTTTTAGGTGTAAATTAAGTTTGTAAAAGAAAAATCCAAAAAAGTTAGTTTTAAATTAAGTGATAGTTTCTATTTAATTCAAGTTAATTTTAATTTTCATTTTTATATTTTAATTAAGTCACTAGTGTTTTTATATTTTTATTAAATACCTTATATAGTAAAGTAATTTTGATAATTTTTTCAGATTTTTATTTTGTCATTTAGTGTTAATTAGATTTAATTTTAATTTTCTTTACTATTAATTAAAATCAAGTATTAAATAGCTTAATTAGTTTTTATAAGGTTAAATCTAGTTTTTATAATTTTCCTAGTTCTAATATAGTATAATAAGTTTTTAGAAAATAAATTTTGAGATTCTACTGTTCATTTTCTATTTTTCTTATTTTATTTGTTTAAAATAGACTTAAGTTAATTAATAGGTAAATAATTAGTTGTTTAATCTTAAAATATAATTTTTAGAGTTTTTATAATTTTGTAGGATTCCAGTGATGGTTAAGTAATTTTATAAATTTTATCTTAATTTTCTAAGTTAATTTAGTATTAATATAAATTAAAAGTAGTTTAATTAAGTTAAATAGTTTTTAATTAATAACTAAACCACAAAAAGACAAAAATATTATTTTTAATTTTTTATACTTTCTTCAAGTTCTAATTTAGGTTTAGAAAATATTTTTGTTAATTTTTAGTTTAATTTAAATCATTTGTCATTTTTAGTTTATTTAAAGTAGGTTTTAATTAAGATTTTAATTAGTTTAATTAATTAAATAATAGTTTAATATTATTTTAATCACTTTTATATATTCTTTTTCATTTTTAATTTTAAGTTTTGAAAAGTGTCAAAAGCACCCCCTGTAGTTTGATAATTACCAAAATCCCACTTTTTCAGTCCGATACGTGATCTTAATTGTGAATTTGTGCATATATCTGGTATCTGATTATTGTGAATATTATATCTGTTTGCAAATACCAAAATAACAGTAGCAAAATCAATTCCATATCATCTGGGCTACTGTCCTCAGTCCCACTCACTCATAAACGATTCCAAAAGCACCATTTCAATCTCGCCGGGACATAACGACCCGGGGAAACACTACACTATCACCGGAGTATTGATTCTAGGCTGTATTTGACTTGTTGACCTTGGTCAATAATAATTAGAAGGTTTAGGACCAATCACTTTTCTAAAATAACATTCTCTATTAAATAATTGTATTTGAGAAAGATGCTTGTTGAGTGTTGGGTTGATGGCTAAGGATCATCCCTCATAAATAGTTGGTGTCATGTTCGAGTCATCAAAGCAAATCAATATTCACTTTTTAAGTTCTTCCTTTTTCTCTTTTTAAAAATATAAGTTTATAAATAGTATGTGTCGTTTTAAGTCACGTATTAAAAAATATCATGGCTTCGTCATGACATCTAAGGCGTAAGGTTTAGCCATGCCACTTCGTCACACCATGCCTCACACTATTTATAACGTTGGTATAAAGACACATGTTTAGTTATTTAGTTATTTAGTTTTATATTTGTTGTGGTTATAAGCTACCTTCTATAATGTTCTGAGCAACTTCCCGATGAGTCTCTTTTTGAGGCTTGGGAACGTTATAAGCTAGCCATTGATCGGTGCCCTAACCACAATATGTTACAAGTTACCATCATAGATACCTTCTATAATGTTCTGACATTGAGGCACCGAGACATTCTCAATGCTGCTGCTGGTGGGACCTTTATGAAAAGGCGTCCCGAGGAGTGCTATGACTTAATCGAGAACATGACTGCCCATCATAACTTTTGGGATTCCTCTGCGGAGAGGGAAGCGTCATGTAATTCCGTTACTCCCTCATCATCATCTCCTGAAATAATTGCTCTTACCAAAAAGATGGATGATATTTCTACGGCTGTGTTGAGAATTAACCAAACGATTCAACATCAGGTTCAAAATCAACAAGTGAAAGCCGTGGCCCGAAGTTGTGAAACTTGTGGGGGCCCACATCTGTATTCCGAGTGTCCAGCTACTGCTGAATTCTCTCAAGAGAACGTTTATGCTGCTAACGGTTCCTACAACACGGGAGGTAATTCTTACCAACCGCAAGGGGACCGTAATCTCTTAAGCTATTGTTCCAACAATTTTCTCGGACCTCCCGGTTTTAACCAGAATCAAAACCGTAACACGAATCAGAATTTTAACCAAGGTCAAAACTCAAATTTCCAAAACCCGAACCAAAATCAAGGCCAGTTTAATCAAAACAATTTTCAAAATGGCAATCAAAACCAAGGTTTTCAAGGAAATTTTCAAAGAAACCAGAATCAAGGGAATTACAATCAGGGTAATTTCAATCAGAGAAACAATTTTCAGGGTAACAACAATCAAAACCAAGGGAATTTTCAAAACAACCGTGTTCAAAATCCCCCTGTTCAAAATCAAAACGTTGTTCCACCCCCGTCTTCCTCCGATGCTGAAATTAAACAATTCATGAAAGCACAAGAGGAAACGAATCGGTTATTGATCAAAACGATCTCTGATCTTCAGAAGTCTTTAAATGATCGACCCTCGGGCTCTGGTACACTACCGAGCAACACGATCGCTAACCCGAGGGGCGATGTCAAGGCGATCACTACCCGAAGTGGGGTATCATACAATGGACCCTCGATTCCCTCTACCTCTTCTTCTCCTCCTAAGGTAGCGGAACGTGAACCTGAGGTCACTACGGACAAGGTACTTCCTACTAATAACGGAGGTACCAACAACGTCCAACCTCAAGTTGTCCCGGTCCCGGCTCGTAAGCCGAAAGTTGTATTTGATCCTCCTGTGTGTCCTGATGAAATCTCAAAGAATAGCCCTAAGCCGTCAATTCCATATCCTTCACGAGTGACTGAACAAAAGAACCGCGAAAAAGCTAACCATCAGATGGAAAAGTTTTATCAAATTTTCCAAGAATTACACTTTGATATTAGCTTCGCGGACGCTCTTCTTCTCATGCCTAAGTTTGCTTCAACAATCAAAAATCTGATAAGCAACAAAGAAAAACTTTGTGAGATGGCAAAAACTCCTCTTAACGAGCATTGCTCAGCAGTGCTTTTGAAAAAGCTTCCCGAAAAGCTTGGAGATCCCGGGAAATTTCTCATTCCTTGTGTTTTCCCTGGGATGGTTGAATGCTTTGCCTTGGCCGATCTTGGCGCAAGCATTAACCTGATGCCTTACGCAGTCTGGAAAAGACTCTCACTCTCTGCTCTCACTCCGACCTGCATGACACTCGAGCTTGCATACCGTACCATATCCCGTCCTCTCGGCATTGCCGAAGATATCTTCGTGAAAGTAGGAAAGTTCCATTTTCCGGCAGATTTCGTGATTGTTGATTTCGATGCTGACCCACGAGTTCCTCTCATTCTCGGGAGAGGATTCTTAAGAACGGGTCGTGCTTTAATCGATGTATTCGAAGAAGAAATCACTCTACGTGTTGATGGCGAAGCCATAACATTCAATCTTGATCAGACTTCAAGATATTCCTCCAATTATGACGCTGAAACGGTTAACCGTATTGACATCATCGATATTGCGTCGGAGGAATCGTCCCAAGAAGTCCTTGGTTTCTCATCCAGTGGCAGTCTTTCTACTGACCCTATCATTTCCGACTCTTCCCCTTCCCTCACTCCGTTTGAGGGAAGTGACTTCCTTTTGGAAGAGCTCGAGGCTTTTCTTGCTCAAGATAGCTCAATTCCCGATGGAGTTGATGAAAACTATCTTGACCCGGAGGGGGACATTCTTCTCCTTGAAAGATTGTTAAATGACGATCCTTCACCCTCTCCGTCTCTACAAATACTTCATAAAGCGGAAGTCAAAAATGTTGAAATAACTGAAGAATTTCCCGAGGTTGAGCTCAAGGACTTGCCTCCTCATCTAGAATATGCATTTCTGGAGGGTGATAATAAATTACCCGTCATTATTGCCAAAGACTTAAAAGATGAGGAAAAGGCTGCACTCCTAAAGGTTCTTAAGTCAAACAAGCAAGCAATTGCTTGGAAACTCTCCGACATTAAGGGCATAAGCCCGAACTTTTGTACTCATAAAATCTTAATGGAGGATGACTTTAAGCCAGCTGTGCAACATCAGAGAAGGGTAAATCCCAAAATCCACGAAGTTATCAAACAAGAAGTTCTTAAACTTCTTGATGCGGGATTGATTTACCCTATATCTGACAGTCCTTGGGTTAGCCCAATTCATTGTGTTCCCAAAAAGGGTGGCATTACCGTTGTCACCAATGAGGACAACGAGTTGATTCCAACTCGTTTGGTCACGGGTTGGCGGGTTTGTATTGACTATCGAAAGTTGAATGAAGCCACCCGTAAAGACCATTTTCCTCTCCCTTTTATGGACCAAATGCTCGAAAGACTTGCGGGGAATGAATACTACTGCTTCCTCGATGGCTTCTCGGGTTACTTCCAAATCCCCATTGATCCCCAGGATCAAGAGAAGACTACCTTCACATGCCCCTATGGAACTTTTGCTTACAAACGTATGCCTTTCGGCTTATGTAATGCACCAGGCACGTTCCAGAGATGCATGATGTCTATTTTTTCCGACATGATCGGGAAAACTATGGAGGTATTCATGGATGACTTTTCTGTCATCGGGGATTCATTTCAGACTTGCCTCTCCCACTTGGAACAGATGCTTAAACGTTGCAAAGAAACGAATCTAAGTCTCAACTGGGAGAAGAGCCACTTTATGGTCAAGGAGGGCATTGTCCTCGGCCATAAGATTTCAAAAAACGGGATCGAGGTTGACAGAGCTAAAATCGATGTCATTGCCAAATTACCTCATCCCACCACCGTAAAAGGTGTTCGGAGCTTTTTGGGTCATGCCGGCTTCTACCGTAGGTTTATCCAAGATTTTTCTAAGACTGCCCGGCCTATGACCCATCTCCTCGAGAAGGATGCTCCTTTCATCTTCTCTCCTGAGTGCATCGAAGCTTTTGAAACACTAAAGAAAAAGCTTACCGAGGCACCGATTCTTGTTGCCCCCGATTGGGACCAACCTTTTGAGCTTATGTGCGATGCTAGTGATTTTGCCATAGGTGCGGTCTTGGGGCAACGAAAAGCAAAATACTTTTAGCCCATACACTACGCAAGCAAAACTATGACTGAGGCTCAAGGTCATTACACCACCACTGAAAAAGAACTCCTAGCTGTGGTGTATGCCTTCGAGAAATTCCGGCCATACCTAATCTTGACTAAATGCGTAGTGTACACAGATCACTCGGCTTTGAAATACCTATTTGCAAAACAAGATGCAAAGCCGAGGCTTCTTCGTTGGGTTCTCCTCCTTCAGGAATTTGATATCATTATCCGTGATAAAAAAGGAGCCGAGAACCTTGCTGCTGATCATCTCTCACGATTAGAGAACCCGCATCAGGATGTGTCCGAGAAAAAGGAAATAAATGAAACATTTCCTCTCGAGACACTCAATGCGGTTGCTTTTCGTGGTGACTCTACTACCCCAATGGTTTGCCGACTTTGCAAATTACCATGCGGGTAACTTCATAGTAAAGGGGTTAACGTCCCAACAAAAGAAAAAATTCTTCAAAGACGTTAAACATTACTTCTGGGACGACCCCTTCCTCTTCAAAATCTGTGCCGATCAAGTCATCAGGCGATGTGTATACGGATAGGAAGCCACTGATATTCTCAAGGCTTGCCATGCTGGACCCACCGGGGGCCACCATAGTCCTAACTACACCGCCAAAAAGGTGTTTGATACCGGTTTCTATTGGCCCACAATCTATAAGGATGCCCACGAGTTAGTCAAAGCCTGTGATGCTTGTCAGCGTCACGGGAATATTTCACAAAAGAACGAAATGCCACAAAATGCTATTCAAGTTTGTGAAATCTTTGACGTCTGGGGCATTGACTTTATGGGGCCATTCCCATCTTCTCGTGGAAACAAATACATACTCGTGGCTGTTGACTACTTGTCAAAATGGGTTGAGGCTAAGGCCTTACCCACTAACGATGCCCGAGTAGTTGTGAAATTCTTGAAATCCCTCTTTGCTCGTTTTGGAACCCCGCGTGCCATCATTAGTGATCGCGGTACTCACTTTTGCAATGATCAATTTGCAAAAGTCATGCTGAAATACGGTGTTACTCATCGTCTTTCCACCGCATATCACCCCCAAACAAGTGGGCAGGTTGATGAGGCGAAAAATGATCCGTTTTTAGGGGGTCATTTAAGCCCGAATCCGACTTTATTTGATCAAATATTGCCCTAAATCGTTCCTTTTGTGATTTTAGGTGTTTGGAGAGTGAATTCTGGAAAAGAGGCTATTTTGGACGTTTTTGGAGCATAAAGTGAAGAAAACGACAAAGTACCAAATCCAAGCTGGAATTACAAGGTGACGGCGTCAAGGATTTACTCTTGACGGCGTCAGAAAGGATGAATATTTTACCGTAGCTGGTGACGGCGTCAGATGGAGAGATGACGGCGTCAAAGTTGCCAAGATTAATTTACCGTAGGTGGTGACGGCGTCACCAAGGCCGTCACAAGTGGATCTAGGGCGTCCGAGGAAGTTATTGGCGGCTGGTTGACGGCGTCAGAATTTACTCTTGACGCCGTCAGGACGATTTTTCTATATATAGTTTTCTAGTTTTTTCATAAAAAAAAAGGAGAAGTTTTGGTGAAACCCTAAAGACGATTTTGGTGCCTCTTTTACAGGTTTTTCAAGGGTTCCAAACCCTTGATACCTTGCATTGTAATTGAGATAAGTATACTCTTAATTCAATCAATATGTCTATGTGTTGGTTGTTTATCTTTTGTTCTTATCTTAATTCCACTATGCTAGGCTAGATTTACTTTGTGTTTGCTTAGATCTAATGAAACCTAGATGTTGATTATGTGTTAATTACTTGTCTATTCTTGTTCTTGGATGAATGATATTATATGTTAGGCTTAAGAAAACTGGCAGATCTCCAAATGGTAACATGCTTGAACGTCTTAAGAAACATGAACCGAGGCGTACTAGGTCTTTATTGGTTGTATTTAATGCATGAGCCACTGTTTACAATCCCTATAGTTGTGCTGGGTCATGGTGTAGGAGGAGATAAGAGCTCATAGAGTTGGGGAGTTATGTATGCCACCCCACGAATGGTATTAAGGAATACAATCCGTCATCCATACAAGTGTAACAAGTAATTGACATGTAAAAGATATCTAGGGAGTAATGAAGTCTAAGTAAACACAATTTCTCCAATTACTGCTCACAACCTTAGTTTAATATTAGTTTATTTTCATTTTATTTATTTTATTTTGATTGCATCTTAGTTTTGGGTTAGTTGAATAGCAACTAATTCCGCCCACTCTCCCAAAACCCGAGATTTTTACTTGCTTTTCATAAAATATAAAAATACAAAAAGAATCATCCTTCACCTTTAGACCTAGTTAGATTAATTTCAATCCTAACGACACTATTCCTAGCTGAACGATCAATCCCCCGGTACTTGTCACTATACTATACTACAACGATCAGGTACACTGCCTGGTGGGGGTTGTAAGCTTCTCGAGATCCCTCGAGAGGTAAAGCAAGGTGTGATTCCCACGCATCAAGTTTTTGGCGCCGTTGCCGGGGAATAGTTATTGTTTAGGTTGAATTTGATTTTTATTAGGTCTACTCATTAGATTCCTTTTTAGTGAGATTTTTATTTTCCTTTTATTAGCTTTCTTGTAGTCTATCTTTTCTTTGTGCATTTGTTCGTAGAAACCTTTCCATTGACTCTTCCATTCACCATTATGGAGAATGCGAATACACCATACTACCGACCACGAAACCCATTCTACCCTAATGACATCTTGATGTTCAAACAATATCGAGATGAACCCATATATGATGCATGGACTCGTTTTAAAATTTTACTTCGAAAATTCCCTCATCATAGTTTCTCTTTATCATCCCTAACCGAAATCTTTTACTATCGTGTCAGCCAATGTGACCAAATGCGCATAGATGATTTTGCCGATGGGGGCCCTAGGGAATTAAATGATGAAGAAGCATGGGATACCATAGAAAACTGTGCCCAATATTATTATAGAGTAGACAACCCAACAAACAACATCACAAATCAATCAAAAACAAGTTTGATGGAGCAAAGAGGAAGTTTGTCTGGGGATGAATATATTCATGTTGAGATACCTAGTTGGATGGCACCTAATATCATAGTACAAAACAAACATATAGGTAATCTAGGTACAATGGAGGATGAGGTGGATAATCCAAGCCCACAAAGTACCCCACAAGTCCTACCATCATTTGAGGCACATACACCGCCCGTGACTTACCCGGAAGAAGTAGAAGAGACTATAGGAACCCCAATTGAGGTAGAACCCATGGACCAAGCACCACCAGAGGATATAGGTTTGAACACTTGTAGTGATAACCTTACTCCTAGTTCTAGGGAAGTTCCTAGTTTTGATGAACCGGAGCCTCAACCAAAACCATTACCTAATCTTCCATCCTTGGATGAAGATTTAGGAATTGAAATAGGTCCCGACCCACCCATCAACCAATATTATCCGGGTAGTTTTAGGATGAAGGAAGCCATTCACTCACCCCCTTCACCTCACGTGGCATATTCACACCCTAAGGGTGTGTATCGCTACTTTCACCCACACTTAATCCTAAGTGTAGGGAGAACCTCCGCTATCTCCGTTAAATAAGGGTAGAGTCAGGCTCGTGACTCGAACAAAAACAAGCGCTTCTTGGGAGGCAACCCATGTTTTGTGTGTTTTTATTTGTTTGTTTGTTTGTTTGATTTTATTTGTTTCTGTATGCATGTTTTATTTTTGTTGTTTGTGGCTCATGTTTCAAAGTAAATTGTGAAAATGCTTTATTTTGTTTTTAACTTCGTCTTAATTGCATATAAAGGTATTTTGCAAAAGATAAGTGTAAGGGAGATCCAAATTTGTTTATAAGAACGAAATTGAGCATGAACCACGACAATATTAAATGGACATGTGTATTAGTACTTGTTAGAGTCAAATGCTTGTATCGAGTCGTAATGATGTTTTGCAGGATTTTCCAGGAAGTAGGACGAAGTTTTTCCAGAAATTTTCCGGAAACTTAACATAAAGATTTCTGCAGGTCCATTCTGACGGCGTCAGGCAATTGCTCTTGACGGCGTCAGGAGTAAAAATCTGGAAATTTTACCGGTTTTGTTTTTCTAACGGAGTCTTATGGTTTTTGTGAATTATTAAGTTTTATAATCTCCAGGAAATCTGCAAACTTCATTCCACAAGCATTATATCTTATTTTGTTTTCTAGGATTTATTAACTTATATAGGATGCCGTCGATTTTACGCGAGGTTGCCTTGTCCACTTTTGTCAGGATTTACAGGTTATTTATGACAAGAAGATGATTTATATTCTGGAAGGGAAGCTTTGATTGCTCATTTTCTTGGAGGAAGATTTAACCTAGCCAACCTAAAATCCATACCGAGCGAATCAGGGGAGTATTTGATTTCATTCTCTTTACTTTTTACTTTTACATTCTTTACTTGAACATTGGGGACAATGTTCATCCTAAGTGTAAGGGGAGGGTAAAAAGATGATACCTTACATATGCACTTTCGCTTGAGTTTGTTTTGTTTGATAGTAGATGAGTAATAAAACTATAAGAAATACTTGTTAGTGTAATTTTAGCGCCAAATTTAAAAATTTTTACAACATTTAGGAGTGAAACTTTAGCCATAGCAAGCGTCTCATGGATAGGAGGTTGTATGACTAGCACATAACCGTATATTCAAAAAAATTTCCACCCAAAAATGTGAGGTTCGCCTTTAGATTTGATAGGAAAAGCATTTACTATTAGTGCTTATGAGTGTACCGGTAGCATTTAGATTCTAGAACTTGCGTTAGTGATGCATCCCGAGACCGCTAGTGAGACTACATTCGTGTGGTAGGATTTACTACATGATAAGAGGCATTAGGATTACCCTTGTGTTAAACCCGTATCATAATTACTTGACCATTTAAGTCATATTACTTGGCTAGTTAAGTCAACTAATTTTTCCCACACCCTTAGCGTTGTACTCATTTTTAGTACACGATACCCCTAGTACACCCCTCCGAGCCTATCTTTTCGTTTCTAACTTTAAGCATCTTACTTAAAGGAAGAATTTGTTACACCCCACTTAAATGTACACCCAAATCGCCTTAGCCTTCCGTGTATGCGCTCATTTTTAGTGCATTATTGTTATTTGTTAAACCCTAAGTTAACTTTCTAATTGATTACATGGTTGCTAACTCGAGTCATATCTTTGTACATATTGTTTTGGGACGATTGGGACTCATGGGTAAGTACTTATTTTATGGAGTAATGGGGAAGAACATCATTTATTACCCCCATATGTACGTTAATCTTAAAAGTGCTCCAAGTGTTTTGATTTTCTTGATTCGAGTCATTAGATTAGTTAATTGTAAAGTATGTAAAGATTCAAGTGTAAGGGGAATGCTTATACCCCTATGATGTATTATTTTGGATGGTAGGGTAAGAGTGTATGAAAAAAAAAAAAAAAAAAAAAAAAAAAAAAAAAAAAAAAAAAAAAACATACGGACTACCATCCCGTTTTCATTCTATGTTCATTTTATATTTTTGTTATTTTTCATTTATTAGCTTAAGTCGAGTTTAGTCTTGGCTTAGCAACGCCATCTTATACATGTAATTTACTAAGATTGTTAACTCACCACCAGTAAAATTTCCTTTATCCAACAAAACCGTGTAATTCATATCCCTACACCTAACGTTATAACCCTTTAAAAGACCTCTTTGATAGTTTATCCTAGGTGCTTACGCCATGTGGTGGAGGTTTGATCCTTTCCCAAGCCTATGGTAATCTATTTTGCTATGACAGGTAGTGAGAGATATCTTCCATTTCCATAATGTTATATTACTTTATTACACCCGAGAGATGTGAGTATCTAAACACCATTTGTGAGGTGCTTGTATATGACCTCCGTGCTTGTCTATTGGTCTTTAGTGGAACGATTATTTGTTGTAATTACTTTTATATTAGTGTTAAATGACCCCTAACTTGTCTTTTGAATAGAATAAAAGCTCATTTGCTTGAGGACAAGCAAATCTCAAGTGTAAGGGTATATGATGAGGCGAAAAATGATCCGTTTTTAGGGGGTCATTTAAGCCCGAATCCGACTTTATTTGATCAAATATTGCCCTAAATCGTTCCTTTTGTGATTTTAGGTGTTTGGAGAGTGAATTCTGGAAAAGAGGCTATTTTGGACGTTTTTGGAGCATAAAGTGAAGAAAACGACAAAGTACCAAATCCAAGCTGGAATTACAAGGTGACGGCGTCAAGGATTTACTCTTGACGGCGTCAGAAAGGATGAATATTTTACCGTAGCTGGTGACGGCGTCAGATGGAGAGATGACGGCGTCAAAGTTGCCAAGATTAATTTACCGTAGGTGGTGACGGCGTCACCAAGGCCGTCACAAGTGGATCTAGGGCGTCCGAGGAAGTTATTGGCGGCTGGTTGACGGCGTCAGAATTTACTCTTGACGCCGTCAGGACGATTTTTCTATATATAGTTTTCTAGTTTTTTCATAAAAAAAAAGGAGAAGTTTTGGTGAAACCCTAAAGACGATTTTGGTGCCTCCTTTACAGGTTTTTCAAGGGTTCCAAACCCTTGATACCTTGCATTGTAATTGAGATAAGTATACTCTTAATTCAATCAATATGTCTATGTGTTGGTTGTTTATCTTTTGTTCTTATCTTAATTCCACTATGCTAGGCTAGATTTACTTTGTGTTTGCTTAGATCTAATGAAACCTAGATGTTGATTATGTGTTAATTACTTGTCTATTCTTGTTCTTGGATGAATGATATTATATGTTAGGCTTAAGAAAACTGGCAGATCTCCAAATGGTAACATGCTTGAACGTCTTAAGAAACATGAACCAAGGCGTACTAGGTCTTTATTGGTTGTATTTAATGCATGAGCCACTGTTTACAATCCCTATAGTTGTGCTGGGTCATGGTGTAGGAGGAGATAAGAGCTCATAGAGTTGGGGAGTTATGTATGCCACCCCACGAATGGTATTAAGGAATACAATCCGTCATCCATACAAGTGTAACAAGTAATTGACATGTAAAAGATATCTAGGGAGTAATGAAGTCTAAGTAAACACAATTTCTCCAATTACTGCTCACAACCTTAGTTTAATATTAGTTTATTTTCATTTTATTTATTTTATTTTGATTGCATCTTAGTTTTGGGTTAGTTGAATAGCAACTAATTCCGCCCACTCTCCCAAAACCCGAGATTTTTACTTGCTTTTCATAAAATATAAAAATACAAAAAGAATCATCCTTCACCTTTAGACCTAGTTAGATTAATTTCAATCCTAACGACACTATTCCTAGCTGAACGATCAATCCCCCGGTACTTGTCACTATACTATACTACAACGATCAGGTACACTGCCTGGTGGGGGTTGTAAGCTTCTCGAGATCCCTCGAGAGGTAAAGCAAGGTGCGATTCCCACGCATCACAGGTGGAGGTTTCCAACCGTGGTATTAAACGGATTCTTGAGAGGACAGTAGGTGAAAACCGTGCTTCCTGGTCGGATAAACTAGATGATGCACTCTGGGCCTTCCGTACAGCTTACAAAACACCCATCGGGTGCACTCCATACAAGCTTGTATACGGGAAGGCGTGTCATTTACCGATCGAGCTCGAGCACAAAGCCTACTGGGCTTTGAAACATGCTAACTACGACCTTCATAAAGCGGGTGATCACCGTAAGGTTCAAATCAATGAATTAAACGAACTTCGTGATCAAGCCTACGAGAACTCTTTGATCTACAAAGAAAAGACAAAGAAGATTCACGACTCTAAAATTAAGAACCGAGTTTTTAACGTCGGTGACAGAGTCCTTCTTTTCAATTCAAGATTAAAGATCTTCTCGGGGAAATTAAAAACCCGATGGACCGGACCATTCACCATTGCTAAAGTTTACCCATACGGGACTGTTGAGTTATCTCAACCCGAAGGTCCCAACTTCAAAGTGAATGGTCACAGATTGAAACATTATTTTGGAGAGGACACACCACCCATGGTTGTCCCGGATCTCCAAACTTTCCCCATGGACCAATGAATTCGGGGATCGAGTCAAGCTAGTGACTCGGTGAACAAAAATTAGCAGCATATATGGGTTTTCACCCGTATTTCTGACTTCTTTCTACTTTCTACCACCCTAGTGTGGGGGAGTGGCCATCCCCCACCGTTTCAAAAGTAAATATTTTTCAAAATTCAATAAACATGTTTTGTATGTATATTATGTCATTCAACTCCCGGGCTGTCAGGGCAAATTTACTACAGTTAATCATTCACAAGTGATTAGCTAGCGTGGTAAACTTGACACAAGCCTGGGATGTGTATGTATATTATATACTTTATTATTCAACTTTCAGGCTGTCAGGGCAGATTTATTACAGTTAATCATTCACAAGTAATTAGCTAGCGTGGTAAACCTGACACAAACCTGGAAGGTGTATGTATATTATAAACTTTATCATTCAACTCCCGGGCTGTTAGGGCAGATTTATTACAGTTAATCATTCACAAGTGATTAGCTTGCGTGGTAAACCTAACACAAGCCTGGAAGGTAGTGAGCAAAAAAAAAAAAAAAAAAAAAAATTGTATGTACAGATAAAATAAAGTGAAAAATAGAAATTTCCACAGTTAGAATCGAATATTAGCTTTTCCATTCAGAGATTCGGCATAATAGCCGGGACTTTGAATATTGAGGACAATATTCAGTTCTAGTGTGGGGGGGGGGGGGGAAATTCTTACGAATTTTATCACAAAACTTTCCAAGTACCCCCATTTTAGGCCAAAATTTTTCAAAATTTTTCACTTTATTCCAAAATTTTTGTGGTTATCAATCCGCCAAAGTCTAAATGACAAAGGGATTGGCTAGTCCAGGAGCAAACGGCTCTTGGTAAAGACATCTCAAACCCGTTGATGGCTGGCAGTTTGCCAAAAATTGCATGGTTCCTCAGCTCCCCCGTATTCTCATAAGCAAATGAGTTGGCTAGCCCGCAAGATTATGGCTTGTGGTAAAGGCAGTGGAAAATCCATAATTGGTAATCAGCTCACCAAGATGTTGACTTAGTCCATCAAGATGCTGGCTAGTCCAGAAGCAAACGGCTTTTGGTAAAGACAAATCAAATCCGTTGACAGCTGGTGGTTTGCTCAAAATCACACGGTTATCAGGTGTGCCACAGTTCTTACACCTGGCTACTCCAGAAGTGATGGCTTTTGGTAAAGAGTTTCAAATCCATTAATTTTTCTCAAAAGATTGCTAGGGACTAGCAATGTTTTAGTGTGGGGGATTGATGAGTGTGTAAATACTCATCATTTTATACCAATCTGAGCTGCCAAAACATACAAAAACACCCAAATATGTATCAAAAGACTTAAAATATCTTAGAGGTGTGTTTTATATGTTTCAAACACAAAATATGCAAAAACAAATGAAAAACGTACAAAGTTTGCATAATTGGCAGTTTCAGTCCCTCAAGTTTCATAAATTTGCAAAACTAGTCCCTGGAAGTTTAAAATGAAAGAAAAGTCAACCCAAGGCAAAGAAAAGTCAAAATTTATCAAAATAAGTCCTTGGGTGATAAAGTTTGAGAAAATTTCACTTTTACCCCTCAAAATCCAAAATTGGCAAAACAGGTCCCTGGAGTTTGTGAAATTGGCAGATTTGGTCCCTGAGGTTTAAAATAATACTTGTGGTCCTTGTGCTAATGTTTAAATGCAGGTTTGGTCCTTATGTGAATTTTGGGAAAAGTTTCATGATTGGTCCCTGGAATTACAAGGTTTGGCAGATTTAGTCCCTGGGGTTTTTAAAAGTGAAAAATTTAAAATAAAACCTCACACTATTCATCCTTGGCATGTTATACCCTTGGAAACAAAATTAGAAAATGCCAAAACCCAACCCTTAACTTTCCCATAATTACATTTTAAGTCCTTGTGATTAATTCCTAAAAACCAAAACCGGATCCATTAAACTAAATCCAATACCAAATCCACTAATACACCTTTGGGCCTAAAACTGATCCAGTCCAACCCTTAGCCCAAGTCAACCCCAGTCAACCCCAGTCAATCCCAGTCAAACGCTACCTTCTTCCTCTCCTTCCCTCTCAGACATCCCCCACAAACACCACTTGCTCAACCTCCATTCTCCACCAATCACAAACCATGACCCCCCACAATTAATGCCACCACCCCCTATACCTACCCCTTTCACACCACAATTAATGCTGCCCCCCCCCCCCCCCATTGCGTGTATCAGAGTAATTTGCAAATGGTCTCTTTCCCGCCAAAAATACGTGGAGGCCTAAGAGTGGACCAAAAGATGAAAAGAGAGGTGGGAAATGATGAGGGTACATCTGGGAACCCTAATTGGGAGCTATAAATAGAAGAGGAAGCACAAGGATGAAGTAGTTAGTTAATTTAGTTTTTATGTATTTCGTTTAATTGCACTTTTCAATTCTAGGGTACACCCAAGCTCTTAAGCAGTGGTAACCTTCTTTTTATTGTATTGTAACTTAATTTCAGTTATTAATTTCAAGCTTCCTTTATTATTTCATCTTATGCAAATTTTATTTCAAATTTTATATCATCATTAAGCTTAATTATTGTTATTGTGTAATGTACTGGATTCCTAGGCTCACATAAGCTCCCTTATAGCTTATTTAAGCTATTAGTAATAACTTAAATCAGCTTAGTGATAAAAAAACTCAAAACACTCAAACTGGTCAACAAAAGTCAACACGACAAGTTCTTGGTGATCATAGCTGGAGCAGGGTATAAATTGGATGCCCCTGGTTTAGAATCCCATGGGGGATGATAGGAAAAGTTTCATGGTTCTTGGTTCACTCAGTTCTTAGCTTTGGACTCTTGTAAGAATACATTTCCTCATTTCTTTTTTGAATAATCTGTGTCACATGCTTATTATTGTTATTTGTTGAGTAAAACTGCTTATTTATGTTAGTTAAAGCTCTGCAAGGTTTAAGTTGTTGATTTAAAGGTTTAGTTTGGTTTATAGCCTTGATAATCCTTGTGATCTGCTCAAAAGGGGTGTTTGGATTTAGTGGTTTACCTGAGTTCAAGACTAGTTCTGTTGTTGTTAGTTGTTTAAACATGTTACATTAGCATAAAACAGATCATGCAAGTCATCATATTGGTTACTTAACCACCCAAAGTCAAAATCACCATTTCACCACCACCACAGTTAACTGTGGTGGTATTTAGGTTCCACAAACCCCTAATTTAGCTTATAACTGGTAGATTTAGGCTAGTGTAACTTTATTTCAATTTATTACATGTAATTCAATCAGTAAGTTAAGCCCAAATCTCAAATAAGTCAAAGTAGAAAGTTTTATTCAAAAGTCAAAAAGTATCCAATTCAGATTTTCACCAAAATTGAGTGATTTTTATAGAATTTTAGGAATGGATTCAAGCCTTGAGCTTTTGAGGTTTTGCAGCCTACCAGCTCATCTTTGAGTATCCATTGATCTCTTATTTTTGAGATTTTTCTTGTGGGCCCCACAAAGCCACAAAGTGACTTGGAGGGCTGAGGTCTGCTCTGTCTCAGCAGCACCACCACCACCACTTGGTGGTGGTTTTCTGATCAAGCTAGTGGGCCCCAGGCCATGACCCTTGCATCTTTCATCCCCCCTCCTACCAGGGTCTCACCATTGACCAATACTTTGACCCCTAGACCAGTGGACCCCACCTGAAATTGCTCACCAAGTTTGTCCCAGTTCTGAGTCATAAGTGCATAGTGACAAGTGCTTATTTCTTTTTAATCAGCTTATTTGTGTTGCTTAATAGTTGTTTCTGGCTTAATTGTGTTTGTCTAACTTGTTTGTATCTGTTTTCACCATTGTGGACCCCACCCAAGGCCATTTGACCTTATTTGACCAAACAGTCAACCAAAGTCAACTGATAAGCTAAAAGGGGTGTGCACAGCTTATTTTTAAGTTTTAAATTAGTTGTTTTCACAAAAAGTCTTTTTTTTTAGGTGTAAATTAAGTTTGTAAAAGAAAAATCCAAAAAAGTTAGTTTTAAATTAAGTGATAGTTTCTATTTAATTCAAGTTAATTTTAATTTTCATTTTTATATTTTAATTAAGTCACTAGTGTTTTTATATTTTTATTAAATACCTTATATAGTAAAGTAATTTTGATAATTTTTTCAGATTTTTATTTTGTCATTTAGTGTTAATTAGATTTAATTTTAATTTTCTTTACTATTAATTAAAATCAAGTATTAAATAGCTTAATTAGTTTTTATAAGGTTAAATCTAGTTTTTATAATTTTCCTAGTTCTAATATAGTATAATAAGTTTTTAGAAAATAAATTTTGAGATTCTACTGTTCATTTTCTATTTTTCTTATTTTATTTGTTTAAAATAGACTTAAGTTAATTAATAGGTAAATAATTAGTTGTTTAATCTTAAAATATAATTTTTAGAGTTTTTATAATTTTGTAGGATTCCAGTGATGGTTAAGTAATTTTATAAATTTTATCTTAATTTTCTAAGTTAATTTAGTATTAATATAAATTAAAAGTAGTTTAATTAAGTTAAATAGTTTTTAATTAATAACTAAACCACAAAAAGACAAAAATATTATTTTTAATTTTTTATACTTTCTTCAAGTTCTAATTTAGGTTTAGAAAATATTTTTGTTAATTTTTAGTTTAATTTAAATCATTTGTCATTTTTAGTTTATTTAAAGTAGGTTTTAATTAAGATTTTAATTAGTTTAATTAATTAAATAATAGTTTAATATTATTTTAATCACTTTTATATATTCTTTTTCATTTTTAATTTTAAGTTTTGAAAAGTGTCAAAAGCACCCCCTGTAGTTTGATAATTACCAAAATCCCACTTTTCCAGTCCGATACGTGATCTTAATTATGAATTTGTGCATATATCTGGTATCTGATTATTGTGAATATTATATCTGTTTGCAAATACCAAAATAACAGTAGCAAAATCAATTCCATATCATCTGGGCTACTGTCCTCAGTCCCACTCACTCATAAACGATTCCAAAAGCACCATTTCAATCTCGCCGGGACATAACGACCCGGGGAAACACTACACTATCACCGGAGTATTGATTCTAGGCTGTATTTGACTTGTTGACCTTGGTCAATAATAATTAGAAGGTTTAGGACCAATCACTTTTCTAAAATAACATTCTCTATTAAATAATTGTATTTGAGAAAGATGCTTGTTGAGTGTTGGGTTGATGGCTAAGGATCATCCCTCATAAATAGTTGGTGTCATGTTCGAGTCATCAAAGCAAATCAATATTCACTTTTTAAGTTCTTCCTTTTTCTCTTTTTAAAAATATAAGTTTATAAATAGTATGTGTCGTTTTAAGTCACGTATTAAAAAATATCATGGCTTCGTCATGACATCTAAGGCGTAAGGTTTAGCCATGCCACTTCGTCACACCATGCCTCACACTATTTATAACGTTGGTATAAAGACACATGTTTAGTTATTTAGTTTTATATTTGTTGTGGTTATTCATGATGCTCATACAAATTTTCTCACTATTGTATTAGTTTATAATTATCGAGAATGGTCAAGCACTAAAAGTAAAGGCTGAGATCGAGCTTTTTTAAGTTAGATGAGCACAACTCGATTCGACTCGTTTAAAAGGTATTGATTATTGTCAAGCTTTATTTAAATTCTCCGGATTTTAACGATATCTAAACTTGTACTATCCCATGGTCTTTTTGTCTTTTCTAAAATAAAATTCCTAATAAATAATGTGCATTGATTAGCATGCCTAAATGTATGTCTAATTCTTGTGTGCCAGCATCCTGTTTTATGACCTCAGAAGAACCAATTCTTTCACAAACCAATAAACAACTTCCACATCCATTCAGACTCAAAATTAGTTACACATTTAGGCATCTCAAACATTTTCAATAAATAATTGTATTTGGGAAATATGAATGTTGAGTATGGTTGGCTTGAAGGTTAAGGATCATCAACCATAAAATTTTGATCTCATGTTCGAGTCATTTGCTTTTCAAACTCGTTTTTAATTTCTTTCAGCTTCTCTTTCTAGTTTTTTAATAATATTCTTGTTCTTGTTATTTTTGCTCTCTATCACACGCATTCAAATAGTGCATTTCAGGTTTATCAACTAAAAAATAGTGAGTTTTAACCATTAAATTTTTGGTTTTGTTGATACTACTATAGATTAACCAAAAACCATTTTACTTTCAAGTTAGGCAACACACGAATAAATTTGATATCACTACATATCATATGTAGGGCTGAGCATCGCAGACTAAAGACTGACTGAGACCGAAAAAATTGACAGGACCGACCGAAAACCGACAGAACCAAAGGACCATCGGTCCGGTCTCGGTCTCAACATTTTCCTTGTTTCGGTCTCGGTCCGGTTTAGTCCAGTTCAGTCCGGACAGGTCTTACGTAAAACCCGACCATTGTGCCTTCTTGGACAGGACCGGACCGGACTAACCCGGATCGCACTAAACACATTCGGTCCGGTCGATCCTCGGTCTATGGTTTTGGTCGATGATGAGACGAAAAGTGTACCGCTTTTAGGGGGTTATTTAAGCCTAAAGTCAAGATTATTTGATCAAATATTGCCCTAAATCGTTCCTTTTGTCATTTTAGGTACTTTTGAGGAGAAATCTGGAAAAAAAAAGTATTTTGGACGTTTTTAGAGCGAAAAAGTGAAGAAAACGACAAAGTCTCCAATTCATGCTGAGAAGTGTACCTGACGGCGTCAGGATTTGCTTATGACGCAGTCACCCTTTGACAAAGAGGTGGATAATTAAGTTACGTGTGACGTGCCAGAGAGTTTTTGGAGGAATTATACGTGACGACGTCACCAAGGCCGTTAAGAGCAAATTACATGTGACGGCCAAGATCAAGTTTACACATGACGGCGTCAGAAGTGGATCTAGGCAATACGATTATACTTATGGCAGCGAGTTGATGGCGTCAGAACTTACTCTTGACGCCGTCAGACTCAATTATCTATATATAGTTTTTGATTTTTCATTCATTAGTGTGCAACTTTGAGAGGAGAAACCCTAGACGAATTTTACAGTATTTTCAAGGGTTTCAAACCCTTGTTTCATCCATGCTTAATTGAAGATAAGTTTTCCAATAATCATTCAATATGTCTATTGTGTTGTTTGATTCTATCTTATGCTTGTCTTCTCTTTAACATGTTGGGCTAGATTTTCTTTGTGTTTGCTTAGATGTAACGAAACTTAGTTATTGATTATTGGTTGGTTGTTTGTTTATAATTGTTGTGGATGAATGATTTCGATGTTAGGCTTAAGAAAACTGGCAGACTTCTAATTGGTAACTTGCTTGAACGTCTTAAGAAACATGATCGGATGTGTACTACGATAAATTGGTTATATTTAATGCGTAGGTAACTACTAATGAGGCCATGTTAGGAGCTAGTAGTCGGCTCGACATAGGAAGAGGTAGAAGCTTATAGAGTTAGGGAAGATCGTACACGACCCTACGAATTGTATTAAGGAATATAACCCGTCATTCATGCAATTGTAACAAACTAATCAACCGATAAAAGATATCTAGGGAGTAGTGAAATCTAAGTAAATACATTTTATCTTATTATTGCTTTCGCCAAATTTACTTTAGTGTCATTTTACTTTATTTTGTTTGCATTTGTAGTAATTTGGGTTAGTTGACTAGCAACTAATTCCGCCCATCCTTCCAAAACCCGAGATTTTTACTTGCTTTCCATAAAATACAAAAATACAAAAAGAATCATCCCTCACCTCTAGACCTAGTTTAATTGAGTTTTAACCCTAGCGAACACTATTCTTTGAGTTGAACGATCAATCCCTTGGTACTTGCCACTATAATATACTACAACGGTCAGTTACATTGCCTGGTGGGGATTGCAAGCTTCTCAAGATCCCTTGAGAGGTAAAACCTTTTGCAAGGTTGCAAAACCACGCATCAGTCGAATTTGGTCTCGGTCCGATCCGGTTTTGGTCGGTCCAATCCGATTTTAGACCGATGCTCACATTTAGTCATATATACATGAAAAAAATATATATATATGGTATAAACCAACATACATACTAAACCCATCACCTTCTCTCTAAAAACCACCACCTACATATTGTATTAGAAAGCTTATGTCTCAATAGTCAATACTTTCAAAATAGTCTAAAAACAGTTTTTGGAAAAAAATCTTTCAAAGGAAATAACTGTCAAAGTTCTTTAGAAAACAACTCAAACAGATTTCTCAAATGTACTTGTGACGCAGCCATGTCTTAAGACCGTATCTTAAAAAATGCGGACCTACTTTTTACCCTTTTGAACCCTTCAAAATGTTTTCGTAAATAATTGTATTTGAGAAATATGATTGTTGAGTATGGTTGGCTTGATGGTTAAAGGTCATCTACCATAAAATTTTGATCTCATGTTCGAGTCATCTGCATTCCAAACTCGTTCTTAATTTCTTTCAGCTTCTCTTTTTAGTTTTAAAATAATATTCTTGTTCTAGTTATTGTTGCTCTCTATCACACGCATTCAAATAGTGCATTTCAGGTTTATCAACTAAAAAATAGTGAATTTTAACCATTAATTTTTTGGCCTTATTGATATTATAGATTAACCAAAAATCATTTTACTTTCAAGTTAGGCAAAGATTATGAATACATTCACACGAATTAATTTGATATCACTACATATGTTGTACGCACATGAAGAAAAAATATTGTATAAACCAATATACATACTAAAACCACCACATTCTCTCTAAAAACCACCACCTTTATGTATTCATACGTTTTTGAGGTTATTGTTACACTTGGTAACTTAATGTTGTGGACGGTTAGCTTAACTGTTTGAGGAAATGGTAGTCGCAAGTCACGGAAAGTCGTCACTTTGATTGGACATTATATACTTTTGGACAAAGCTTACATTTTTTTTAGATTAATGGTATTAATAAGGGAGGTGGTTTGCACACCAAATAAATTGATAGGGACACCACAATTATGCACATGGTATGTTGTAACATATGCATTAAATCAATTTAGTTGGTGTACAAATCACCTCCATATTAATAATTTAAATATGTATTGGAAAATCATGTTCTACATTGAGCAGGTCGGTCATGAGATTTTGGTTGCCCTAGGCGAAGATTTAAAAAAATGCCCCTACTAAATATTACAGAGTTTAAACAGATATTCTCTTCCTTCAAAACTATTTTTTTTCAAACAAAAAAGACATAGTTTAAGAAAAATGAGACCATCATATTTTTCAATCAATTAAATATGATCTCTACCGCTAAAATTTCTTTTAATTAGTTGAATAAAAATTTGGATAATTATTTTTGAAAAATCGCAAAATGTAAATGTTAGGGGTGTTCACGGGGCGGTTCGGTTCGGTTAGTAGGAAGATTTAAACTATTCATCACGGGGCGGGTAATTCATTTTACTACCCGAAACCGAACCGTGCTAGGCGGCTAACCGGATATGCTGGTACCCAAAATGAGCGGTTACCCACTGTTCGGTTCACGGTTATCCATTTTAGATGTCTAAACGTATGAACGCAGGGTCGTCTCATAAATTGGTAAAATTTTTAAAGGCCCTGTACGAAATTATATAATGAGCCATTTCGATAAACAATGTTATATATAAAATGTCACCATTTATAAGATATAATGCAATTAGTTATCAAAACGTTCTAACATATTACCCATTTAAGATATTTTACCATCTAAATACTCTTTTATTTGTTAAAAATATGTCGACACATGCATATAATTATTAACGGGACAAATTTTGGGGCCCTTTAAAATTTTGAGGCCCTAAGCGGTCGCTCACCTTGCACACCCTCAAAGCCGGCCCTGTATGAACGATAACATGATCTAAAACGTAAAAGTCATTTTAGTATATTAAATAATATTGAATACGTTAAAGTAATTTTAAAGTAATTTCGTTACAATAATTGCATTCAAATAACCATATATAATACATTAACAAAATATATTTATTCAATGTTTATTAGCTTTAATCACATTAATCAATTTTCACACATAGATGTTTAGTAAATGTTTACATTAGGAGCAAAAAAATTGTTATACGATAAGAGTAGTGTAATAAAATAATCGATACTTGTACAATTATTTGAATATTTAGTTAAAAATCTTCATGTATGTTATACACGGTTCGGTTCGGTTAACCGCAGATATCTAGATATAAAAACCATAACCGATCTGTGATAAGCGGGTTTTTTTGGTTTCGGTTTCTTCAGTTTCGGGTTATTTCGGTTTCAGATTGAGCGGTTCGGCTCGGTTTCTCGGGTTTTTTGAACACCCCTAGTAAATGTGGACTATAATTTTAAGAGATATAAGTAAAATATATATCTTTTAGTAATTTAGTTTGTCATGCAAACAAAAACTCCATCAATTTAATAAAATTCGAATTCTTTGTTTTATTTAGTTTACTTTATGTAATGAGCTGTTAATATTTCACACTTTTGTGTATTATTTTCGATTCTTATTATTATATATATTTGTTATAAAATGCATAAAGCAATATAAGTTGATTCATTATATGAGCAACGTTTCGAATAAAACTATGTCAAGCATTTTTACAAAGAAGTTTTGAAAAATCTCGGATAGTTTACAAAACCACTCGAGCATTGGTCCAATGGGTGGGGCTTTCAATCCCATCCCTGGCCGTAACTATTCCTTATAGGGTGGATAATTGCTGGTGCCAAAAGGCACTCGGGGTCATGATGCTCCCGCCAATCTACACCTTTTGTGGATAGTTTACAAATGGATAAGGATCATCTCATGTTCAAAAAAACATGAAAGGTAATGCCGTGTTTAACATGATTGTACATTATCATTATTGTAAAGCATTTATTTCATTTTAATTCAAAAATACAATTATATTAAACATAACATTATCTTTCATGCTTTTTTGAACATGAGAATATCCTTTACAAATTTGCAAAACTCAAATTTACAAGGCCAATGCTTAAAAAAAAAAAAAAAAAAAGTCCTTGATAAGATCAAAGCGAAAAACAAAAATAGAATTAAAAAAAGTTTTATTCCTATTTTCCTATGCATTTACTCTAATAAAGTTCCAAAAGTTGTTTTCTTATGGTAGCCCACGTGACCAATCAGAAAAAGTTGTTTATTCCTATTCCCCCCTCAACTGCAACTTTTTTTCCGGCAAGATCCTTTTATCATTTCCTCTTTCTTTGATTATTAATACAAATTCGTCCTCAAATTCGTGTGTTTTGGCTTTTACTAATTATGAGTAAAGCCTAAAGATTAGGCCTTTATGCCAATTATACATGATTATATAAAAATATGATTTTTGAGAAATCATCAAGAACCCCCTAATAATCATGTATAAATGATTATACAAGTGATGGGTAGCCTATTTAGATGTTAATTTTTAGAAATATTGTTGGTATGGTTACATAAGCCACGAACCAAACACCCCTTTATGGCTTATCTATCCTTTTACTTCTTCTATTAATAAGCTTAGTCATTACAGGTTTGTAGTTACAGTTATATACTAGTTGTTGCATATAACATGTTTGATGATATGTCTAACTCATATTAGTTAACTAGAGGTTACTAAATTTATAATAAATAACTCAAGTCTTGTGAAAGAATAAAATTGAAACGACATATACTCTTTGTTTGTCAAACGCTGAATCGCTATATTAGTGCAGTAGGATTAGGGAGTTAAAAAAGATGAATAACTTGAGTCTATTATTATGACATACCAACTTGGATATATTTGTTTATCAGCTGGTAAATATGCTCTACTGACCCAGATGGACAAATTAAAGTCCTCACCAATGTGATTATTATGATCACATCCAACATAACGTTAGGTTTCAAAATATCATTTCAAAACGTTCCAGAATTTTGAAAGTTGGTCCTAAAACGTTTCAGAATATTGAAGTGGTTTTTCTTGGGGTGGAGTGAAATCTTACCACTAGTTTTGGATTTTGTAGATATTTCATTTGTTGATCGAGCCGATATAAAAGCTTACGTGGGTCCTCCTACTCTACAAGCACGTTATGAAATATTAAGATCATGCTTTCAGGAGCTTTTACGCACTGAAATCATCCCTAGTTTGCTGAATGTGTAAAAAACATGCTGGACTTTATATAGGATGATGATTAGTTGATTCTTCCGAACTATAGTAGTTTGAAAGGCGTTTTGGCTTCAGCAACGGCACAAGACTCTCAACTCCACTTGAACATATTCAACCATTTGCTTGAAGTTTGAGACACTTGGTCTTAGTGTCAATGAGGTGAGGTGTAAGACTGCGCCATTGATTTTCGTATTACACGTTGCCCATTATAAAATTTTAATGAAATATATGGTTTCCATATTCTGTTTAATCGTTTAATTGTAGTGTTTTTGGGATTTGTGCAATATTGCTAAACTGCATAAGCGTTACTCATGTAACAGCTTATGGGCTTATTTATGTTCTATTTTAGAGTTACGAACCAAGTTACTTATGCAACATCTATCGCCATTGATAAGGCGTCTGGGAGGATTACTAAACTCACGAGGTCCTTTTCCAGGTTTAGGGATTATGATGCAATGGGCCCGCAGACCAAGTTTGTTCAGTGTCCCGATGGGGAGCGGCATAAATGCAAAGAGGCATTGTGTTACTCTTCATTAAACTGAGGTTATCAATAACAGGTATCTTTTCAAACAATAAACAAAAACATTTAGACCTTTATATATACGTTTCAGGGTTCCAAAGGAAATGGTGCATTTATATATACGATACGCGTATTTTGCAGCTTTATATATTCTTACTGCTTTCTATATACGATACGTAAATGTTTCAGGAACACTATCCCTATTTTTTTTAGTTCTGCAAATGAGAACGGAGATGATGGCGCTGCTGAGTTTCATGAATGTTTTCAGGTGCTTGCTAAAAAAGTTGGCATTTTGGCAACGCATCGGGCTAAACTGATGGAAAGGTACGCGAGCTCTGAGGCTTCCCACAAACTGCTTACTAAGGAGTTGGACGAAAAACATGAATCTGAAAAAGAGGTTTTCTAAATCTAAGAAAAGACCAGAAGATTGATTACTTGAAAGATAACCTTCAGCAATCGTTTGTTAAGGAACATCGAGCAATAAAGGCAAGATTTTGTATAATCAAATTAAAACTTAGCGTATGAGTCTAAAGGTTGTTTTTATATCGATTGTAGAGAGAATATGAGGAATATAAAGTCCAGGTAAATGCATTATTTGCAAAAGGTCGGAAAACACCAGGAAATAACCCAAGAGACCATCCCCTTTCCTATGTCAAATGAATTATCTGCTAATTGCTTATTAGTCATCCAAAAGGTCAAAATTAGCCTTTCAAAAGTCATCCGAGATGCTTATATCTGCTAACTGCTTTATAGTTGCTTATATAATCTGATTGGTGGCTTAGATAAGGACTTTTAAAAACCCTGTTTGTTTGATGGTCGAATACAATAACCGCTTACATAAGCAAACCCACAAAGATGCTATAAATAGAGCTGTCAATAAGATTTCTCATTGGGTTGTGCCTTGCTGTCAAATATAAATGCACCATTTGCTTTTGAACCCTGAAACATTTTTTTTTTATAAAAGTGAACCCTGAAACATTTAAGTATTTCCACAACCAACTAATTTAGAATGCCAGTATAGGACCTTTATGTGTTCACACTTTTTGATTAAATTACTTTGACTGAATAAGCAATTTCCAGGAGGATGTATTGGGTTGCTTATTCTTTTTTTTTTTTTTTTTTTTTTTTTTTTTTTTTTTTTTTTAATCATATCTTTCTTTATCAATGACCAAAAGACCATATATGAGTGGCTTATCTTTCATTTTCATCGACCAAAAAGATGCTTTTGTTTGTCAACATCACTGCAGCAGCTGGCCGGAACTAGTTTAATTTGTTTCTTCTCATAAACTCTTTCAACCATATCAGTTTCATCATAATTTACACCTTATTTATTACTTTTATTCAATGGCATCTTCTTCTAACTCATCTGCACCAAAAATAATGGCTTCTACTTCAAGCTCATCCATTCAAAAGAGCTTCAAGTATGATGTTTTTCTGAGTTTCAGGGGTGAAGACACCCGTAAAAACATTGTTGATCATCTTTATCATACTCTCAAGGATAAAGGCATTTACACCTACAAAGACGATGAGAAAATCCAGAAAGGGAAAAGGATCAGTGATGATCTCATCAAATCCATTGAAGACTCCAAATTTTACATCATTGTTTTTTCCAAAAATTATGCTTCTTCGTCATGGTGTTTGGAAGAGCTTGTCAAGATTATCGAGTGTCACAAGATGACTGGCCACACTGCTTACCCAATCTTCTATGATGTGGAGCCCACCGAGGTCCGCAAACAAAGTGGGGCTGTTGGTCAAGCTTTTGCTAAATATAAAAAGGAAGAGGCTGCTGGGAAATGGAGAGATGCTTTGAAAGAAGCAGCCGATCTGGCTGGTTGGGAGCTGAAGAACGCTTTTGATGGGTAATTATTTCATCATATCTCTACTTGCGATCCTTGCTTAAGTTTCTTCTTAAATTACTACCGAGTATAGGGTCATCCATGAAAACTGACTATAGTATTATGTTACATAGTATTACTTCGTATATGAGTGTATGTAATAGATTATAGATCTAAAACATTATTTATGTTGGATTTAGACTATGCTAAACGGAACCTTTTACATACATGCAAGCATGAAGCTAAGTTCGTCAAAGAAATTGTTCAAGTGATTTCACTAGAGTTACGTTCCATCAGTTTTGGCTTTGATGAAAAGTTAGTCGGCATGGAGACTCGAGTAAAGGATGTTGTTTCATCTTTAGAAGTTGGTAGTGATGAAGTTCGCATGATAGGGATCAAGGGCATGGGAGGGGTTGGGAAGACAACTACGGCGAGAGCTGTTTTTGATAATCTATCTAATGATTTCGAAGCTATAAGCTTTGTTGGGAATGTGAGAGAAGTTTCAAATGGCTCAGTGTCTGGTTTGAAGAATTTACAAGAACAGGTCCTTTCAAATGTACTAAATGAACACGTCACTCTAAATAGTGTTGATGACGGGAAAGACATGATGAAAAGGAGGATGTGCGCTAAAAAGGTTCTTCTTGTTCTAGATGATGTGGATCACATGAAACAACTTGAGGCATTAGCCGGTGAGGCTAAATGGTTTAAGCCAGGAAGTAGAATTCTCATTACAACAAGAGATGAACAAGTATTGAAAGCACCCAGATCAGTGGACGTGATTCGTGATATTGCTCTCTTATCAGACCAGGAAGCAACTTCCCTCTTTAGTAGGTATGCATTTGGAAGAGAGGATCCACTTCAAGGATACGAAGAGCTGTCTGGAAAAGTTGTTCGTTATGCTGCTGGTCTTCCCTTAACAGTCGAAGTCTTGGGTTCATTTCTCTGTGGGAAAGATATGGCTGAATGGGAAGATGCCATAGAAAGACTAAAAAATATTCCCTTGAAGGAGACTCTCGAGAAGCTAGAGTTAAGCTTCAACAGTCTTGAGGATGATTATCAGCAAATATTTCTAGACATTGCATGCATATTGAAAGGCGAGACGAAAAAAGGTGCAATCAGAATTCTTGAAAGCTGTGGATTTCATGCTAGAATTGGTTTAAAAGTTCTTGAGCAGAGATCTCTCATAACTGTTGATAAATATGGGTACTTGGGCATGCATGACCATATAGAAGAAATGGGAAAGAACATTGTTTGTCGTGAGCACCCCGATGAGCCTAACAAACATAGCCGATTGTGGATTCACCAGGAAATTGAAGATATATTGGCTAATGACAAGGTAAAGATCAGTTTACTTGTAAGGTGGAGAAAACTAATACATTTTCATTTGTTCTGACTTCTGACATTGTTTTTGGATTTTAGGGTACTGAAGCAACAAGATGTCTAAAACTTGATTTGTGGAGAAGAAATTCGAGAATTGTTATGAAAGGTCTTGGAAAAATGAAGGAACTTCGATATCTTGAAGTGAACTTTGCATATTTTGATTCTAAAAGTGATCTGAAATTTGATGATAAGTCCAACAGAATTGCTAGAATTGTTATGAAAGGTCTTGGAAAACTGAAGATACTTGGATGTCTTGCAAATCATGATTCTGAAAGTGATCATTATGATTCTAAAAGTGATATGAGATTTGATGATATCAGGAAATGCTTCACAAATTCTTTAAAATATCTAAAATGTGAGAATTACCCTTTCTTGTATTTACCCAAAACATTTCAAGCAAACAATCTTGTTGGACTTGAAATGGAGCACGGCAGAAGAATGGTACAACTTTGGGAAGAGGGAGATAGAAAGGTAGAATAACTGTTGATTGATTGTTTTGCATAATTCGTAATAAAGCTATTCATTTATTGGTTTGTTAATATGCTAATATTAATCTTTGTCTTATTTTTGCTGGCAGGTTCTAATAAAACTCAAATTCCTTTCTCTCTCTCAGTCAAAATTGACAACCTTTGACTTTGGGTTGACTCCAAATATTGAGACGTTATCTCTTGAAAGTTCTGGTAATTTAGAAGAACTTTGCATGCCATTTAGTTGTCAAAAGCTCAAGCATCTCGATATCAGTCGCTCAAAGTTAAGAACCTTTGACCTGGGGTTGACTCCGAATATTGAGACGTTATCTCTTGAAAGATCTGATAATTTAGAAGAACTTTGCATGCCATTTAGTAGTTGTCAAAAGCTCAAGCATCTCAATATCAGTCGCTCAAAGTTAAGAACCTTTGACCTGGGGTTGACTCCGAATCTCGAAACGTTATCTCTTTCTGGTTGTGCTAATTTTGTAGAACTTCACGTGCCTGTTGCATGTCCAAATCTCAAAATCCTCAACCTTTTTAAATCAAGGTTGAGGAGCCTTGACCTTGAGCTGATTCCAAATCTTGAGAAGTTAGATCTTGCATATTGTGATGAGTTGGTAGAAATTAAGGCTCCCGTTGGATGTCTAAGTAAACTCGTCGACTTAAACTTAAGCGGTTGTTTGAGGTTTAAGTCGTTTACATTTGACAGTAGATGTGAGCCCAATGTTAATTGTTCTTCAGATACATTATTTCTGTATGGTGACTCACTAGATTCATGCCCATTGCACCCCAACAGTAATCTCCCAAAGTTTCGGTTTCGTTGTGTTTATAACAAATATCTACCGTCATCAGTTGGAAATATTGAGAAGCTTATTTCTTTTGGTCTATGTGCTTGCACAGACTTTGAGAAATTTTCAGACATGATTTGTAGTTTACAATGTCTACAAAAACTTACACTCAGTGGCAAAAATATTCCAGAGTTTCCCAAAGATCTAGGACAGTTAGAATGTCTAGAAGAGCTCTCGTTGTACTCTAAGAAGATAAAACATCTTCCAGATAGCATTTGTATGTTGAAACATCTGAAGTCGCTCACTCTTTATGGTTGTACTCTTCTTGAGAAGTTACCAGAGGATCTTGGCCAATTAGAATGTTTAGAGGAGCTAGTTGTGAGGAGTAAGAAGATTGAATTTCTTCCAGATAGCATCTGCATGCTACAACGTCTGAAGTCGCTCGATGTTAGTGACTGTTCTTGTCTTGGGAAGTTGCCTGAGGACATTGGCCAGTTAGAATCTCTGGAGAGACTGGATTTGTCAGAGACAATGATTAAACATCTTCCAGATAGCATTTGTATGTTGAAACGTCTGAAGTCGCTCGATCTTTCTCGTTGTGCTCTTTTTGAGAAGTTTCCTGTGGACATTGGCCAGTTAGAATGTCTTGAGGAGCTCTGTTTGTCATCTAAAAAGATAAAACATCTTCCGGATAGCATTTGTATGTTGAAACATCTGAAGTCGCTCGATCTTGATGATTGTGATCTTCTTGAGAAGTTACCAGAGGATCTTGGCCAATTAGAATGTTTAGTAGAGCTATATGTGAGGAGTAAGAAGATTGAATTTTTTCCGGATAGCATCTGCATGCTAAAACGTCTGAGGTGGCTCTATGTTAGAGAGTGTCGTCATCTTGGGAAGTTACCTGAGGACATTGGCCGGTTAGAATCTCTGGAGAGGCTAGATTTGTCGGCTACAAGTATTAAACATCTTCCAGATAGCATTTGTATGTTAAAACATCTGAAGTGTCTCAACCTTGAGGATTGTGCTCTTCTTGAGGAGGATCTTGGAAAATTAGAATGTTTAAAAGAGCTAATTATAAAATTATAATTATCTCAACCTTCAGGATTTGTATGTTGAAACGTCTGAAGTCGCTCGATCTTAGAGGTTGTGCTCTTCTTGAGAAGTTGCCTGAGGACATTGGCCAGTTAGAATCTCTGGAGAGACTAACTTTGTGGGACACAACGATTAAACATCTTCCAGATAGCATTTGTATGTTAAAACATCTGAATAGAAGTGATAAACGATTTACTGGAAAAGTGGCAGAGATCAAAGATAGAAGAAAGCAAGCAAAAGGAAGTTAAAATGAAGATGATGGAGATTGTGTTTTTTTTGTGCTCACGTGGGCTACAGTAAAAAAGTGGGAAATGTGGAACTAGATCATATGCCTAGGAAAATGAATATATATATATATATATATATATATATATATATATATATATATATCAATTGATTTCTTTTGTATTTCTTTTTTCTTTTTGAAAATCTTACAAGTCTTTAGTTATTTCCTTTTGGATTGTAAATTTAAGTTTTGCAAATGAAAAGTTAGTAAAACAGTAGGATTATTTTTCAAAAGTTATATAAAAAGAACTGGTCGTAAGAAGTTCGTCGTTTGTTTCGGGTGAAAACACTCTTTCAGGTTTGATGCACATTTAAATCATCAACTTGTTTCGGGTGAAAACACTCTTTCAGGTTTGATGCACATTTAAATCATCAACTCATTAGCTTTTGCACATTTCTTGCCTTGTTAGAAAATGTTTTACCAACGTTTCTCCCCCAATTTCAATTTTCTCATTGAACCAGTATGTCGAACAGTTTAAACTTCAATCCAACTTCTTAAACAAAGAATTGTATGTTACTACGGATAAAATTTTCTTTTTAGCCCCCTTAATATAAATTCCTGGCTTCGTCTCTCATTGGGACATAAAGACTAGAACCCGTCACCTTCGTTGAGTAAATAACCCACTTTCCTTGTTTTCTAAATTCATTTTTCTCTTATTTTAATATCGAATCTGATATTGGCCAACAAAAATTATTGGAACAAAATAATAATAGTAGCTTTGTAGAAAGAAAAAAGAAAGTAAATCACACGATGGTCCTTGTAGTTTATAGGCCTAAATGAGCTAGGCTCGTTTATTAACTACTCGGTACTCCTCTTTGATGCATTGTTTTCTATTTGACAGCCCCTGTACGTAGAGGCGCATCTTTAGATGAGGCTCAAAGCCGCTAATTAATTCTTGAAGCTAATTGATATTGGGGCGCGCGATGGAAAACAAATCTGGAAATTGGCCAGACCTCAAATATTGTGAAATAAGAAATGGTCTCGAAGGAGAATGGGAAACACTAACAAGCTCAGTTTAGTTGGTGAATGGTCTCAATATGTGTTCAAACTTACTTATTGCTCTCCATAGAAGCTGCCTATCTTAACTTGCATTGTTTGATTGTTTTACTATTTCTATTTACAACGTATTTAGCTAATTTGTTTTTTGTACTTTCGTTGAACCAATTTATGATAATATGGTAAAATGTCTATTGTGACATAGGTGAGCTCGAGGTTTGCATCAGGAACATGCGTCTAGCTATCGAAAGGAGCCAGAATTACGCTAGGTCGTCTCACCAAACTTATACTCACGTCAACTTGTACTTGTCCACCTTAATAAAATAGATCGGACTTTAATTCGCAAAGAAAGATATGGTAACTATGCTAGAAATATTTCAAAAGAATTCAAAATTCTTTTATTTTTTTATGGCTTCTAGACAATACAATATCTAAAAAGAAGACTTTGCTTGTGGATAGTAGAATGGGCCAATAAGCCCATTTACAACTTATAACAAATCAGGTATGATTTTATAAAAAAAATCAATGTGATTTTATAAGTGAGCGTGATTTTTCATAAATTTCAACACTTACAAAATAACTCAAAGGGAAATTTATCAAAAATATATAAAAGTGTCACTGTATAGAAAGATGATTTAATTCTCGTCGTGATGATATGATTTGTTTCACGTAACAATTAGCGGTTTGTGATATATTTAATTTTTAAAAATAAAAATGAAATTGAGTTTTTTTTAATTCGATGAAAAATAAATGGCAAACATTTGTCCATGTGATATTTAGAGAATTTGCGATTTGTGTTAAAATTTTCTCTAGCTGTATAGTTAGAGAATTTAGATCTATTTTTCTTTTTTTAAATCATCCTACTATCTCGCAATATATACATTACAAATTAATCACATATCACAATAAAACTTGAATACATAATTACTTGATGAGTTTTGTTAATCTCTGCCCACTGGGCAAAGCATTAACTATATATATAAGGAATGTTAGAGTTAATTAATATCAAAATAATGATTAATTACGGTAATTTTAGAGATGAATAAATGTTCATTAAATGCATTTTTTGATTTTAAATGAAATTTTGTCTTCATTAATTGTGCATTTTTTTATTTTAAATGAAATTTTGTCTTCACAATAAATGTTCGGTATCGCGAGACCACAAAAACTTTGCTAAAATTACCATATATAATCAATTTCATTACCAATCAATAATTTGATTAGGTAACGAATAATGTTAAGTCATCATTATCACTAATTATTTTTCTAACACGTCCAAAACTTAGCTTTCATATAATTTAGTTTCTTGATTTAGCATTTTTCACTTTAAAAAACTACATATGAAATTAAAATCACTTCCATTATACAACTTGAATGTCGAAGGCCACTCATAAATATTACTCTTAAATCTCTGTGATTGCTAATCAACTTGAATGTCGAAGGCCACTCATCGACAAGCATCACATTGACGTAGCAGTTTATAGTATCCGGTCCATGTAACTCGACACCACATTATGCTAAAAGAAAGGCTTAACGGAAAATGTATCATCACATGGTCTCAACTCTCAAGTCACCTTAACTTCTAGTAAACTGTTTGTATCAAAGAGGTACATTAACAACAGGATAAAAATGATGAACGATGAGTGATTTAGGATGGACAATTCAATGAACCTCGTACTTCACAATATTTCGATGGTTTATATGAATCATATTTGTGTATATATAGACGTTTGCACGTCTATACTATTAGTAGAGAAAAGAAAAGATACAATAAGTATAATGGGTCGTAGTGGTATTAAGCAAATTGGGGCGATAATGATGATTTTGATGGTTTTAATTGTTGTGACTGAAGGAACTGGACTTCCATGCTGTCAACAGGGTATCACTTCGTGCTGCAAGGAGGATTCCAGCCTGACTGTTATGGCTCCTATGGCTTTTCAACCTACCAAGCACGAGGTACTTGGTCGAAAGGGTCAAAAAGCTCACACGACTATGTTCTATGCCTCCACAAAGAACTAATATATTGTTTGCTATTTGCTACGTGGCTTATGGCTTGTAGCCTCGTGTTATATATGTATCCTCTATTGAATAAAGCAAAGTTTTGCCTCTATGAGTCAAAACAAGTCGCTTATATTCATATGTAAGCATAAATGTAAAATTTTATGCAAGACCATCTGAACATATCAATAGGGCCGGAAATTCGCTCTATATAAAAAAACGTCACAGCTGAAATATTTGCCCATCATTCATTCATATAATATAAACCTCCAAGAACACGAATATATTCCCTATAACCCGAAAAGATTTATTATCCTAGATGATTTACTTGCTATGCATATATATTTATAGAATTTATTTCTACCACCGACTCTCCCCCTAATCCGAAAATATATCTGCATTATCATGTTGGCGAATGTGTCTTGATTGGGGCCCAGATATCTGCTCCATTGCTGCTAGCAACTCCTATTGTATATGAAGTCGGAACCAGACACAAGCCTTTGCTTCTCAAGTTATATGAGTCTAACTCCTGCAAACGATAACAAATAAGTCAATGGTTTTGCCACCAGCTGTTTACTTGATTGATGATAACGATATGCATAATAAGAGATAAGGGCACGCGCATACATACATGGGTCATCAAACAAGCGGGTCGAAAGCTTGTATAATGGGTCATATGTCTTTGTGTTCGGGTTAATGCATCTTACGATTGTTATAGGCTCATTATTATGTTTCATCTTTTGCCGCTTTATCAACCCAATGTAATCATAATTGATCATTTTTTAACGTACTGGGTTACAATTACATGTGCCACCTTTAACGGGTCAGATAGAGAAAGTTAAACTATTTACTTGGTTCATAGAATCATAGGGTATTGGTTATCTCACCTGATACTGATCTGTTGGGTCGCTCTGAAGATAAGGAGCACTCAGCACCTGAAACAAAATCAAATACAGGCTTTTTAAATTACGCAATACAGTTTTATTTTGGTATAACGATCAAAGAAACTAAGATATAAAAGAAAGGGAGCGGGTAGTGACAAACCTTTACTTGATCATGAAGAAAGTGTATGTACTCCATTGCCTCAAGAAGTACCGAAGCAGTATCTGTCTGCAGTCAAAAATCTTAAATTAGAAAACTATCGGATTCCACATTTACTAACGTGTTAACAATGCATTATGGTACCAAAACTTTATTAAACCAATGACACAGCCCTAAACTAACATAAAATGGAATAAAAGTGTACCTTTCCGTATGGTGAGACAAGCTGCTGAAGGGCTGCTACCCTTTCACCAACCTTCTCTTTTCTTTCCTGTCAACAAAGTTAAAAACGGTAAAGCTTTAATCGTCAATGATTTATGTGTTTACATATTTGAAATGCGCAATGAGAATCACAGACCATAAATCTTAGTAAATGAACGTGATAGGTGATCAGTAACTGACAACTCTATATGAGTTTGCAGGACGCATATTCCATACAGGACAATTAGAAAAATGTGAATGGGAACCATGTTAGACAATGGCATGAATCTTATTCTACATCAACCGTTTTCTTTACTATGTTCCTCTTATTTACTTTGTCAGTGTTTACTATCTTCCGTTTTCTATACAGACGATTTTAGCTTCCGACAGGAAGAGCAATTCCCTCGTTTTTCTGGTTTAAGGGTGAAATCAGGGAAAAACATTCTTCTGATTTACTTTGTCAGTGTTGAAGTCAATTAGTAAGTTCAACCAAGACAGTGACAAGTCCATATGGAAATGTGATATTAACCTTCTTAAAAGCACTCATCAAGTGATAAGATATGATAAGACAAGGGGATAGAGCAAGGAACAAGAAGAAACCTTGGAGGACATTGATAAACCGGCCTTCTGTCTTTTTGGTGTCAAAGAAGTAAGACTCCCTTGCTCGATAGATACTGGACTTCGCTTATGGTCCATCATCTTAGTCGCTGGTTCAACTCTTTTCGTCTCAATTACCGCAAGCATTAACTGTCAAGCATTGTAAACATAATAAGCAATATGCAGGCTATGTAAATACAGAACATACATATAACATAGCATACATCTGCATTAAATAGTTTTTACACTTATTTATTATAGTCCCCAATGACTACTAAACATCCAATGTGATAAATAAAAAAAGGTGGGTAGGGGTCGGGATTCGCTACAGATATAAGGTGGGGCATTCAAAGTCAGATTGAACATATGGCGATATAAAAGCTGGTGGAGTACTATTCAGGGACAAGTTATCTACCCTGTGTCCCTGTCATTATTAAAGAGAAATACATTTTCTCCAAGGAATAGACCAGCAACTACACAAAACAAAAGGCTTCAGCCAAATTATGCATTTGTCAACTCAATAAGATTAATTACCACTCGTTCTATCAAGTACTAACAGCAAGAATGAAAGCGCCAGAACGACCACATATGCAAGTTGCAAGACGTTGCTTACATTATAAAAATAGAGATAATTACCAAAATGGCCCGTTGCCCTGCGGTCTAGGCACTTTTAGCCCGATTTTTCAATATTCTTGATTTAGCCCTGGTTGCCCTGGGCAACAAGTCTATAGTCAACCGCATGATGACAAGTGTCCTCCAGTTGCCCAAAAGACACAAAAGTTGCCCCAAAAAATGACACATGGCATCCTGTAGTTGGCTATGCGCTAGTTGCCCAGGGCAACCCGGACTAAATCGAGAATATTTAAAAATCGGGCTAAATATGCCTAGCCACAGAGCAAATGGGCTATTTAACTATTTATCCCTTATAAATAATATTATGACCACACAGTTGTTGTGCCATGGAAGGCAAGCAGTATTAAATAATCAGGTTTGACAATTCAACGACAAAAAAACAAGAATCACATTAAACAACACGTCAATCATAACACTAAATGCCTACATTAAAAAAACCATAAGCCACAAACAAATTCAATATGATTAAGACATTATCCGTTTATTTATATTAAACGCAGCTTAATAAAATGTATGCTAGATGTAACAAGACAATAAAAAGCTCTGCAATGAACGGTATAAATTTAGTCAAAGAAGCAACGTTACGTAAGTATTGACATTATTTATATTAACGGGTCCCTGGATAGAACCACTATGATAAAATATTGGTACATGATATCATATGTGAATATATCTATGCTTGAAAGTAGCACACATATGCTATATTTTGGTTCCGGGTAGGACCCGTTCATATTGTTATTCAAAAGAGTAGGTAACTGTATCAGTAGTATGCAAGACATGTGTTCTTCTAGCACATTAGTAAACTTTAACAAGAACCACACAAAATGAAACATTAATAAGTCCTTTCCTAAAAAGATATTGACTACACTAGCTACTCGAGATCGAGCTGAAAAAGATTTGAAATCAACTCGAACTTAAGTTAACACGAGCTCAAGCTACTTTAGTACTTTCTAGTTCACCGAGTCTTAACATGAACCACAAAAAACTAAACATTAAATTCTAAACTTAGACTTAACACTAGGTGTAATCAAGTCTAGTAGATCTTACTGAATTAGGTGTTAACAAGTCAACCCGAGCCTATAAGTATCATGTACATGTAAACATTAAACTTGACTAGTGTTATTATTACTTATTCAAAAGCAATAATCAAGTCGAGTCAGGCTAACTTGAAAGCATTTAATCGAGCACAATGTTACAAAACCTAACTCGGTTGAGTTTCGACTTCAAATCCGTCAAGTGTATAGTTTTATGATCATGTGGAACATAACATTGGCCCTTGATTAACTTTAATTCAATTCGGTTACACGCTCAATTCTCAAAAACGTTAGTTAAGGGGGCAGCCAAACTGATTCAAAGTCAACCAAGTGCCAAGCTTGAGCTCAACTTAATTACAACACTCGAAACATGACACACTCCAAGCTCGAAGCTCAATCGAGTATAAAAATCATTTTCTTTACCTCTACCTTGACAAACCTAAACTTTCTTGTGCGGAAAATAGTACAGTAACAAATTAAAGACCAATGTTAGAATAAAGATGCACTTAATCTTCGACTTCAGGTCAGTAAAGTTTCTAGTATAATAACCGATTCGAACTAAAACTAAAACACATTTCCGGCTTTGACTCACCTTACACCCTCAATTCTCAAAAACGCGTGTTAACAAGTGTGAGCTTGACTAAACTGCAAAACTCAGAACATGACACACTCGAAACTCGAAATTCAATCTGAGTATGAACATCATTTTCTTACTTCTACCTTCCTGCCAACCGTATGGGGCAGGGTGGCACGTGCCCACTAGTGGAAAAAATTGTATGTGTAATTTTTTCTAAAAATTATCAAAGGTTGACCATAAATTTTCTCAGGGTCTTACAATCTAACATTACCATCTTCGTAGATACCCCTAAAAACACTATAACCTAAACAATTTTATATAAACATCGCTAATGGGGTGTTTGTTTTCGCCTTATATAGCCAGCTTACGTCTTATTTGGTTCCGGGCTTATGTTTCGTAAGCACACTTTTTGCGGCTTATTTTAAAACTTTTCGGCTTATATAAGTTTATTATGAGATAATAATAATATTAAACTTATATAAGCCGTACCGGCTTATATAACTTTATTATGTCATAATAAACTTATATAAGCCGAAAAGTTTCGAAATAAGCCACAAAAAATGAGCTTACGAAACATAAGCCCAGAACCAAATAAGCCGTAAGCCAGCTATATAAGCGAAAACAAACACCCCATAAGCAGAGTTGAGGAACTTACCGATCATTCACCTTTGAAGCTAAATTTTGATGAAATATTTATAGTAAAGAGTAAACGGTGTCGTTTAAGTGTAGTGTGAAAGGAGTTTTATTTTGAGAGTTGAGAGGGGGAAATAAGGGGATTTTGAAAGGCTTTTTATGAGTGGTTATATTTATAAAAGGGATTTTTGATTGATTGATTGATTAAATAAGTAAAGAAAGGAAATGATAATGATGTCAATATATAATTGGAAGAATATATATTTTTTTTGTTATTATGACAGCTAATATCCAACTTTTGTTTTAGTATATATGGAGTTGTTTTTACTTGCTATTCATTTACCTTTTGGTTAGCATCATGTGTCGTGTAATAGTTGTGGTGAAACAAAAAGTTCTGCAAGGGTGATTAATTGTTGCTTAGGTGTTACAGGCAATTAACCTTGCCGATTTATGTAATTGGGTCAAACAAATAGGTTAATCGTGGTCAACGGCGATCAACGACAGTTAATGGTGGTCAAACTTGCTGAAAACCTACAAATCTTGCCGGAAGAACCCAAAACTCACTGTAAACTTATTTTGATCACCAATAGTAACTGTTTAAATTTATTACAAGTTGTTTTTCAGAAAAGTTCTTGCCGGAAATACATTAAACTCGCCAGAAAATACACAAAACTTGATAGAAATACACAAAATTTGCCAAAAATGTCAATCCGATTAATCTCACCTAGACCGATTACAAGCTACAAGGTGGTCGACCGCCCGACTGCCGATTCACGATTTTTGCAACCTTGTGTAATAGTATGTCGTGTTATCCTTATACCAAAAAATGTTGTCAGCTTAACATTTTTTACTTATGACTCGGAACTTATAATTTAAATTAAAAAAAAATATCTTCTCTCCATCACTCGCGTTATTGGACCACACCTTTTATTTCACACATAACTCAATACAACACACATAAAGAAAAGCGGATAAGACGGTTGGTGATATTGACGCCAAACCTTATGACGCAAAGAGGGGTGTTGGGCTCGAATTCTAGCATGGCGTTATGGGATGGCGCCATTCCTACCCGCCACCTACACCTTAAGCTTTTAACTAACCTAGTTGTGGTTAAAAGTTTTGTTTGAAAATGTTGATAAGTGGCAAAGTATAGTTGTTTAAATGTGCATACAACTAAGTTGTGAAGAACATTGTTTAGATCAGCTAAGAATTAGGGTGAAATAAAGAAGGGGATCATGTGTCCTCCTTTCCGCTTTTTCATCACGCGTTAGACTCATTATACCATTTCTCTTTGCACACATTATGACTGGATTGTGGAGGTGATATGGTCATAGGAGTGACCATATTTATTTTGTTTTGTATTTGTGTGTGTGTATGAAAGTGTATTGTGAGGTGTTAAATCCTGATATGTTTGTGTGGTTAGTTTTGTGGTCATCACTTCAAGCCTACAAGTGTTTGGTAGATGGTTTAGTAAAGGAGTGAATTTTGATGTTGAGATGAGGTGATGGTGGTGAATCGACACTCTGGTTACCACTACATCAGTCTAAACGACTTGTTCAATATAGTGTTTAATTGAGCTACGCTCTTGAAAAGTTTCCCTAAGGTTTACGGTGACTTTAAACCTTCACCACTTAGCTACTTCCTGAAATTCTAGCTATAAGAATGTGATTCCTCGATATAGATCTAAGTTCAAACCCCATGTAGCAAGTTTAGAGTCGGTTTTTATACAAAAAGCTTAGTTGGTTCTAACGGAAAGTACTTTACAAAAACGGTAATATTTTTAAAACAAATTAACACTCTCTTTAACGGGTTTTAAGTAAGTTTCAACATTACTTTCGATGTATCAATCATATAATGTAAAGTTATGTGCCTCATTTCAAAAGCAAGGATGATCATTTGCATTGTTTCTTTTAGGGTTTTCTTTTCTTTTTGTTTTCTTTTTCAATGAAATGACAATTCAACTCACCACTAATTTAGGTTGGTTTTTCACTAAAAGGGCTTTTTTTTTTTTTTTTTTTTTTTTTTAAAAAAAAACTTTATTAGAGGAGCTAAAATTTTGGCTCATATTTGAGTTTGGTCGAACTAAAACTAAAAGTTGTGTTTGTTTAGTTTGGCCAATTTACCAAAATTATCCACTAAATAGTTGGCATGGTCTTATAATCGACTCATATTCAATCCTAGCATGGTTTTAAAAGACGTGTCATGACGGCGCAAAGACGTGAGGCTTGGTCATACTATCACGCCACGCCTTATGTCACGTATTTTTGTAAACTCGATATAAATAAAATATGATATAAATATATAAATATTTATGTCACGCTTTATAAACGCAAGAGATTCACTTTGGCCGCTAAGGCGTGCGTTTCGGTCATGCCACCATGTCACGCCTCGCGCTATTTATAACCTTGAAACCTAGTGAGATACACTCCTTAATATTTTCTTTTGAAGCAAATCACTAACAATATCTACACATTGTTCACACAATTTCTTGTTAAAAGATATCATTCTCTCATCTTAAACGTTCTGTTTTTTTGTTTTGTTTTTTTTTTTTTTTTTTTTGAACGGCAACGATATATTAAGGAAAAAAACAGCAGCTAGCAAGAAGCTAGGCCGAAATTACAAAGATATCAAAGTAGGGTTTTGACACCAACTCGTCCAACTAAAAACCGAATTACATCTAGAAGAACACCACAAAAAAGACTTCTCAACGATGTCATCAAAAATCACCGCTTTTCGAGGTTTAGAGGACCCGAAGATCTCTTGATTCTGAAGTTCCAGATACACCACCAAGCAATATACATAACTGCTTCGAATAAACATTTGATCTTGAGAGCCATGCGAATATCTTTAAACCAATTCAGCCAGTCTGAGTAAGATGAAAAGTGAACCCAATCCACGTCCCACCATCTGCAAACTAACCAAAGGATGTCAACCGCCAACGGACATTTGAAAAAAATGTGCGAAGTATCTTCGTGCTGAAAATTACAGGACGGACATAGCATGGAGTTGACATGTATTCCTCTACGCACCAGGTTAGACTTAGACGGCAATCGACCAAGAGACACTTTAGACGGCAAACGTTCAGTTGACCTGAGGACTTTTGTGGAAATAAGTCATAGGTTCAATCCCAACTCCTAACTAAAAGGTCACTGTAACAAGTGCTCATTGTCTAGCGCTTGATCTTTGGAGGAGGATCAGTCAACACCCAAAAAGATGCATAAAGTCAAGGTTTCCTCGCCGATTTAAAACATTTAGAGACATTGTTGACACAATTATCTCATATAAGACTTGAACACACAATCATTTTATTTGAAAACATATCACGGAGTCGCGTAAATTCTCTAAGTTTAAGTCATGCATGTTAGAACGACAATACTAGGTCGACTTTCTAAGGCTGGGCACAGTAAGGCGACCAAATCCCCCTCTTTTTTCCTGCCACGTCAGCTTTCTCTTTTCAGCGACCTGCAGGCGATTCGGTGCCCCAGTAAGGGCGACCAAGTTCAAATTTTTATTTTTTTTATTTTTTTTTTTTATTTTTATTTTTTTTTTTTAACTACAAACTTAATAAAACATTGATTTGTTGTTTGAAAGTGTGTGTTTGAAAATAGGTTTGATGTAGGTATTTGTATGATAAAAAATGGTAAAGATTTTGAGAAAAAAAAAAAAAAAAAAAAAAAAAAAAAAACTCAAACGGCTATTAACACAAGGACCAACGGTAATATGGATCAAAAAGTAAAAGTGAGTGGGTAATTGTTACGGTCGCAGGCTCGACCTTTTTGTGATTTTTTTCGTCCCTCGACCTCCAGCGACCCAATCCCCACAATAAAGCAACCCACTAGGACTCAGTCGACTGACTCGGTCGTGACCCATTACTGTGGGCAGCCTATCATGGACCGAGTGTCTGAGTGAAAGTTTTGTACTATGATTTTTGGATTATAACTTGTTAAGTCAATGATATAGTAACCCCGCATGTGCAAAGTTCTTGTTTCAAAAGAAATATGATTTTGTTTATCGAATCTTACATGTAAGTCTTATGAAATGACATAAAGTTACATTTTTTCATCTTTTTGCATGTTGAAGTTACGATAGAGATGTTCAAAAAAAAAAAGTTACGATAGAAGTTCTATAACAACTACACAATGTTTTCTTTTGTCATGTTAAACACTACCATTTTATTATTAAAAAACTAAACACTAAAAATCAAAAAGATAAAACAACAAAGATAGATTAGACTTTAGATGATTCACAAAATCCTTTTTTTTGCTATTTTTGATTCTTATTGTTTAAAATATTAAAGTTTGTTAAACTTTAGTGCCAAAGTCACATCATTTTTAGCAACCACACTCGTTTTTATTCTTAGTTATTAAGTACTCCATCCGTCTCAAATTAATTGTCATGAGAGAGAAATTACAAAGTTTAATAAAAATGGGACCCCTATAAATCTCAACCACTAAATGAGAATATTCCCACAAAATATTCTCTAGTTTTTACTTAAAAAGGAAAGTGGACAATTATTTTGAGACATCTCAAAAAGGAAATGTGGACAATAAATTTGAGACGGAGGGAGTAATAAATATAGAGCGAGCAAATGGAGCGTTCCGACCAAGACCGAAGGACTAGCGGTCCACTCTTGGTCTTGAGTTTTTCTTTATTTCGGTCTCGGTCCGATCCGGTCTAAAAACCGACCATTTTGCTTTCTTGGACCGGACCGACCGAAGAACCGGACCGGACCAAACACATTCGGTCTCGGTCTTGGTTTTTGGGCAACTTCGGTTTTAGTCGATCCGGTCCAGTCCGATCCAATCTTCGACCGATGATCAGCCCTACTTGTATATTTTAAGTTGTTATAAAATAAGTATTTATTTTCAAATTCAATCAGTAATCTTAGCAAGTTAATACGGTTTATTATTGTCACACAATATAATAATAAATTAATAAGTGTACCCATTATGAAAATAAACATTTTCTTGAGAGGGTGTTTGGACTTTGGATAGCTTATTATTTTTCGCTATTTTGTTTTTTTAAAAGAAAAAAAAAAAAAAAAATCTTATTAAAACACTTTCCACTTATCCGCTCTTTCTTAAACAAAAAATCAGTTTTTCATATTTTTTCCTAAATATTCTTTTTCTTCTCATATTTAACTTAAAACATTCTATAAATAAATTTAAATGAATATTTCGATCAAAATAACCTTTTTACCAATTTTTTTGCATATTAACAAAATAAACATATTCCAACACTACCTAAAAAGCACTTATTTCTAAACAGGTTATAAGTACTTATTTTTATGAAGATGAAAAAAAAATTAAAAAGGGGGGGGGGGGGGGGGGGGGGGGGGGGGGGTAAGCAATAACAAACACCCTCTCAAACGAGTTAGAATATTAAACCAGCGACGCGTCCCATTATAAGAGCATACGTATCACCTTGTCATTGGATGACACAAAATGTCATCTGACACTTGACTTCAATGTCATTATTGGCGTTATTTGCCCCGGATGATACAAATGTCATCTCACTCTTAGACTTCAATGTTATTATTGCCGTTATTTGCAGCGATATCTAAACGATGTTTTTAATGCGTTTAGTTAGTTTAGTTTTCGGTATTATAAGGTTAGTGGTAATAAATAGTCACCATAACCGGCATCATTATTGTCACCTCCAGCGCAACTTTAGCTTCTCTCTTCACAACTAACATCACCATAAACATAATGTAATAACAAAACTAACAACACCACCAAAACATACCCACTAAACACAAATATACATCACAAAACCCAAAATATCTCACAAGCACGCGCACACACAAAACAATACACGACTCCTCCCAAAATTCGATCATTTGCGCGACTAAATTATCCCTTTTTGTATGTCACGGCCCACCATCCAACGACGCATCTTCGAGGGCCGGAAGACGCGTGCAATACCCCTTATACCACTAGTCTAAATATGGGTATAATGTGATTCGATGTTATTAGTCCCGCATATTATTATATGTCATTCCGACAAGCGGAGGCGGAGACAGGATGGAGCAAGATGGTCACCTATCCTCTAGCAGAAATACATAGCATAAAAGTTAAAAAAAAAAAAAAAAACAACCACCCCTTCTAATGCCATAACTTTCTAGCTTCGCCCACCGAAAATCTGAATAACAAATATTTTTTGCTTCAATATGGCTATTGCTCTATATCCTCCACCTTCCAATAAAACACTGCAAGACTCTACTTTTGATCTCCACCGTTGATCAGTTCTCATGACACGTGTCATGATCAGAGAGTGTTACTACATGGTAAATAATATTTGCAGGGAGTCATTTTATGTATGTAGAGGTTACACAAAAGTCAATAGGTGTGTCCAATTTAGTCATAAAAGTAGGCCCACGCGCTTTTGCCCTTGTCTTCACGTCAACTACTCATATATATATTTTTTTTTTTTTACAGGTAAATTTCCAACTTAGGTTTACCACCCCGAAGACCAGGGCCCTAACCACCATTCTGACCAGACTATGTTGTCTTAACCGGGTCCACGCTGGTGTACAGAATGTGGCTCTACGGTGTCGCGAGGAAACCGTGCCGCCTCTACACAGATTTTACCCTGCTAGAGAAACGGTCGGATAAAACACCGACGCTGCTCGGATTCGAACCCCGGTCTACTGACCCAAGGCTCGAATCTTCATCGCATTGGATGTATCTCCGGAACAAATGGTCTGGCAAATGGCCCACAAATGAGGACTTCCCGGGTGGTCACCCACCCGGTACTACTCCCATTTGTGGGTGCTTAACTTAATAAGCCCCACCCACTAGACCAATTGGCCATTGATACGTCAACTACTCATATACGGAGATTGGATTCAAACTTCAAAGTACATATGGTAGTTGTTTTTTATACTTATTTACTATTTCTGGTAGGGTATGCAATAACCGAATAAATCGAAAATCAAAATTGAATTGAAACTGAAAAATTAAACCAAACTGAATTTACTTAAACCGAATCGAATCGAACTAAAAATTTGATTTTCGATTTGAATATCGTTTTGGCTATTTAAACCAAAAACAGAATTTACATAAATATAAATACTTTTTATATATTTATATATATAAAAGAATATTAAAATTTTATTCCAATATACAAAAACAATTTTTATGCTTGGAATAATTTTTATTTGCCAAAAATTTATATAGTTAAATATAATGGTGTAATTCGGGTTATTTGGGTCAAACCGAAAATCAAACCGTTCAAATTCAGTTTTCGGTTTGGTTCGGTTAAATTTTAGTTCGGTTAGGTTCGATTTTCGATTTCATCCAGAATTTTTTTTTAACCCAACTATCCGAACCAAATAAATCAAACAACCCGATAACTGAATCGATGAACATATCTAATTTCAGGGCGATTTGCACACTCTAATTTTCGGTTTGGTTCGGTTAAATTTTAGTTCAGTTAGGTTCGATTTTCGATTTCACCCAGAATTTTTTTTTAACCGAACCAAATAAATCGAACAACCCAATAACTGAACCGATGAACATATCTAATTTCAGGGCGATTTGCACACTCTAATTTTTTATTGGTACACATCAAAGTACAAGTACAATAAGCATCTTGTGACATGTGTATAATTGTTTAAAGCATTAAAGTAAAATGTGTCAATCAAAACTTGAACTGTGCAAATAGGGCTGTAAACGAACCGGACGAACACGAACGGAACCTTGTTCATGTTCGTTCGTTTAATTTTATCCGGACAAATAAACGGACACAAACCCTTAAACGTACGGATTTTCTTGTTCATGTTCGTTTATTAAGAAAATAAGTTGTTCATGTTCGTTTATGTTCGTTCATTAAAATACTAAACAAATGCTAAACGAACATAAACGACCGAACATAAAATAACATAGACAAACAAATATAAAGTTTATTAAATTATGCACAATATATTGTTTTATAAGTATTGTTTATTTAAACAAACCAATTGTAAAATTAGGCAATTAAAATATATGATATACAAACATAAATAAATAAATGAACATAAATGAACGTATAATCAGACGTTCACGAACATAAATGAACGGACGCGACTTTTGTTCATGTTCGTTCATTTAACTAAACGAACGTAAAATATTGTTCATGTTCGTTCATTTAATAAATAAACGAATATAAACGAACTTTTTACCGAACGGTTCATGAAATGTTCACTGAACGTTCAGTTCGTTTACAGCCCTATGTGCAAAGCACCTCACTTTGCGATTTGTTTTTGAGTATCAAATATAAAAATAAAGTAAGAAAATAAGTTTGTGTTCTCGAATATTTAGAAAAGAAATAATAATAACTGAAAGAAAAGGGTTATTAGATTGATTTTAAATTAAATGTCTTTCTTAAATTCGACTGAACATAATTACTGTAATTTTTTTTTTCTGCCATACTTTTTACTCAAAAAACTCGAGAAGTGAGCAATAATGATTTTATGGCATTTGTGGTCCATCAGTCAAAGATTGTGGTAGGAAATCAAAGTATTTGCTAACATGAAATAAAAAGATTTTTCTTTTATGAGCAAACATGTTTTAATGTAGCATTGAAGACGACGGTGAGAATGGAATTGCAAAAAATTTCCATGCCTAGCTTAGCTCAAAGTCATTGAATTTTTCATAAAAAGGTGACTACGGTAACGAACTTTCACTTTGTTCATTTGAGATATCGAATTTATGAAACATGACATTTAGGTCACCAAACTTATAAAAACATATGTGCACATCAGTGATCTTGTAAAACACGACATTTATGTTACTTAAATTTTCAAAAATATGCGTTCGAGTCACTCATTATAACATTGAAGTTATGGAATGGTAATCTAAATGTCAATTGTTATAAGTTAAGTAACTTAAATGAATAAAATGAAAGTTCATTACTTTATGTGTATTTTTTAAGAAATTTTGATGATGTATTCGTATATTTTCTCTTTATTCCACATACTAAAAAGATAAAAGTTATTACAAAAATTGGTTGTAAACGAGCACTAGTCGAGCTACTCGTGAGCTACTCAAGCTTGGTTCGTTAAAAAAATAATTCAAGGTCGAGTTCAAACTTAACATAAATCATGTTTAATAAACGATCTCTAAAGGGTAAATTGCAAAAATGGTCCTTAACGTTCTACAAAATTGCAAAAACGGGACCGAGACAAAAAGTAGCGCAAAAAAACCACCCACGTTCCACATTTTCGCAAAATCGCCACTGAGAGCCCTTTTCCGTTAAATCCCGTTAGTTTTCCCGTCAGTCAAGGGTATAATCGCCATTTCACTCGCTTCCCGCCTTTGACTACCCCAACTTTATTTCAATGACTAAATTTGCAAAGTTATAAAACTTAATTTTGGAGGCACACTTGGCGATTAACCTTTCTCTCTTTTTTTGTGTAACTCGGCAACCCAAGCGATTGCATAGGACTATAAAGTCCACGTTTATCCCTTATTCAACCATAACACACACAATCCCAACGATCAAAACAACCGACGATGGCAAACAATGGAAAAGGGAAGAGTATCTACATTGGTACCGAGGAAGAGGAATTTGATAAAGTTTTAAGAACCTATTATCTAAACGATTTACTTCTTGATGCATTTGGCTGAGAACCAATTGATGAGTATGGTTCTTATAGGAAGATACCTAAGGAGTTAAGAACTAAGATTCTGACTCATCTGAGGAAACAAGATGGCTACTATGAAGCGCTTTTAAGTGATGATGAGGAGGAGGAGGAGGAGGAGAAGCAAGAGCCTGTGGATACCGTTTTACCCAAATTTGATGAGTTGGAACAGAAGATTTCCAATCTTGAAAAGGTGTTCAAGTATCTAAAGGAGAAGAATGACAAGAATTGAAGAAAAAGAAGAAAAGGGGTAATGCGGAGGGCAGCGGTTCAAACTACTAAACAAGTGTTTGTTTAGATATCTGTTGGAAATTTGTAATGGTTGTGAACTCCTATGATCAATGAAAGTTTTAATGTTTATGTTACTGATATGTTTGTGTTTCGATTTTCATTTCTTTATGTTTGTGTTTCATTTTTGAAATATATGGGTACTTCCTATGCAGCTTATGCAGAAAGCATTAGATAGTTGATGTTTTGCATGAAAGTCAAACAAGTGAAAGTCAAGCGGGTGAAATTCACTTGGTTTATTGACTAGCACTAGTAAGAAGTTAATACTCCTTGACCTACCACACAAAATGCAGTAAATTATCCAACCAACTAGTATAGTGTAACAATTCGCAATTTCAGGTTAATTTCTATTTCCGGAAAATTTTACTATTCATGTTACTATTCATTTTTACTATTCATTTCTTTCTGAAATTTTCCCGAAAGTTGATTTTTATTTCATATTCTCGAGTGATAAATCATTTCCATGGCAAATTAAATGTTTGACACTCGTCAGATCATTTTCGTGAAAGTTATTAAGGAATTACACAGAATTACACGTTTTAGGGTAAAACAGCAATCAGAAATTCTACGCACAACGAAATTTGACCCCGTCAGGTGACCCCACATCAGAAAAATGTTTAACACACTCATGATTTATTTGAGAATAAATCATGACTAAGAAAAATCATGGCCAAAATAAACTTCGGCCGTGAAAAACTGGAATTTTCAGTTTTAAGCGTTTTTACTCAACCGTAACCCTAGCCTATACCTGCACCGCGTTTCTAAGATGATTTGAGCTTTCAACTTATTAAAATAAGTCAACATATTTTTCCCTCCTCCATTGACTAAAAATCATCTCTTGATGTTATAAGTCATTTCGTGATTTTTAGGCTTACGGTTTGATGTCTAAAAGACATTTAATACCAACCGACACTAGACTGAGCCCAGTCTAGACATTATAAATCATTTTAAATCATTTTTATCATATTAGAAAAGTAACATTTTACTTTTCTCAATTTTACGCAATATTCGTACATTTTACGTATTACGCGTTTTAGACCCGTGTTTCCAGTTTTTAGCAGGGTTTACCACCCAAATGGAACTTATCACTCATTTTATATTTTATTATGGGACATATGGACATGTCTAACAATACTTTAAAGTTTCATAGTTTTACGACACCCAGTTTTACGTTTTAAGGCCTAATCAGTTACGGTTGGCATTTCCCGGAGTCAAGTTTCATCCTAATATCTAGATATTATCAAGCCAAGCCAACTCACCCCCCTTATCCCCTTGTGAACCGCCATAGGGGGGGGGGAGTCACCCTTGAGGTGGCTTGATCTTGTGTCTTGTGATCTAGGATGTTTACATGTGTAGTTTTTGGCTAAAATATCCTAAGTAACTAACCTCCTCTTGAGACTATAAATACTCCCTCTCCCCCCCCCCCCCTTCTTTTGGCCGTCCATCACCAACACCACAACACTCTCTCCATAGTTTAATTTCCTTCAAAGTTCTAGCAAGGTTCAAGTGTTTCTTCAAGGTAGAAACCCTAGTTGATCTTAGGTTATCAAAACTCTTCCAAACCCTAATATACTTGGTGATTTCTCTTGAGTTTAAATCCACTCAATTCACCTTAACCTTCATCATCCATCTTTCAAGAATACCAAGGGTAGAAAGGTTGCATGAAGTGAAAAGGGTTGAAGCAAGTCTATCAAAGTCCATTTCCTTACTTGTTACTCCTTTCTTTAATTAGAAAGCCAAAAGTTGTAAGCCTAGACCTAACACACTTCTTGTTAATTTCTCATGTTCATATCATTTACATGTTATTCTTGCTATATTATATCTTGTATGAATGTCCATGGTGTATAAAAATGACTAAAACACGTTGTTGTACTTGATTGTTAAGTTAAGTTACTAAAACAAGCAAACTAGTGAATTTATTGGTATAACCTGATCAAAATGGTAAAAATTTTATATTGGATTATTACATATTACAGTAGAGGACTTAACAAGGAAACCGTAGCAATTTGAACCACCTAAAAAGAGTATACGAGTCAAAAGTTATGGCGATTTGAAGTTACCAAAGATTTCCGGCAAAACTGCCTAAAAGTTTCTGTGACAGAACCTAAAACACGCAAAAAGAGGCCTTTCTAGTCCGATTCATGAAAAAGTTAAAACACGAAAGTTGTCCGGAATCACGTTTTCCTTCAGGAACAAAGAGGCTCGAGCCTTGAAAACGCCTTCTGAGTGAGATATTTCTCAGTTTCTTAACAGCTATTTACATATTTTAAGTCACTATACTATTGTTATACTTTCAAAGGAACAAGAGTTATTATGACCTATAACCAAGACCACCAACATGGCTAGAGCCAAGGTTGTGTCTCATGACCTTGGAACAAGGACCAAAGGTCATGGCTAGGCCATGACGAAATGACCATAACAACTTACATAGGCGTAAACATGAAACAATAAGTTAGGCGATAACTTGAACAAGCAATTTGGATCTACTTCACTTAAAAGGAAACCATGAGATTTTACCAAGACAAATGGTCATACAAAACTTATGAATCATACCCTAATAACAATCTTCATGTACTATAAACTTTCCTAAGTTTATCCAAATATCGGACATGTAACTTTTTCGGATCAAAACTTATATCTATATACTTTATCAACTACTACAATAGTAGGGAGCCTCATGTGAGGAGTTCATTATGTAAGCCGTCGAGATGAGTTCTGGATTTACGAGTTAAAGTGTCCTGGCTCCTCGAACGCTTACTAACATGACTTCTGAATTATGTCGGCCCGAACGGTAGTAAACGATATACCAAAACATACATGTTTCATGAATCTTTCTTTCAAGAACTTACAAATATACATCATACCACATCATGGACTATAATGCAAGATATATATATAGGCACTCCGTTATATTCTTTACACAAATCCTAAGTCACGACATTCTATTATAGGTTGCTCGTAGAAACCTACACGATCCAATTATCACCTTCATTACTTGCTATCGTACTTAAGGTGAGTTCATAGCCCCACTTTACATTACTTCAATGTTTTACAAACCCTTGGGGGGAATACATGCTACTTTTAAACCGAACACAATGCTTTGAAACTGTATGCTGCCTGATTGTTTTATTATTACTAAGTACCTACCTTGCCAATCCTAGGCCCCATCATGAACCATTTAATCACTATTATTAGTGAGCGCGAGTATTGTGAATAGGCCTATTGGGATTGACGAATCCCATTTGTTTGAGCGGATTAGTTCAAACGAATGCACTATATTTGAACATTAAGTATGACGGCAAAGTACTTACCGGGGCAACATAACCGCCGATTGATATTGGTACCCGTTAACGTATTGGTTGCATGAGCTTAGTACATAATAATAACTGTTTTGTTTTCTAACATGAGTATGAGTCTAATTAACTCTTACTACCAACATATTGTGTTCAACCGTTAAACAAACTCTATGAACTTCACTCAACCTTTGTGTTGACCTCTTAAGCATGTATTTCAGGTCCATGATAATCAAGAATGGAGCGGAAGGGCACGTACCGAAGGAAGAAGGCTATAAACTATTATGTCATTCGATAAAAACATCATAGACTTTATATTGATGTGTTTTGAAACAATGGAACCTTTTGGGACCTTACTATGTAAACTCTGATATATTTGAATAAATATGAATGACAACTCTTTTTAATACGATTCGTTTAGAGATCGTTTTCTATTATTATGACTGTTGTGCCGTCGAGTAACACCCAAGTTGAATTCCGCTGCATCATGAATTGGGGGTGTTACAGATTGGTACCAGAGCCATGGTTATAGAGAAACGGGTCTAAGTGAGACCTAAACTATAACTACAATAACAAGCAAAAACATTTTTATAGCCTTCCGCTCTTCGTGCCTTCCATCCTCCAGAAGATTATGGACTTATTACACATGTTATGCTACATAAACATATTAGTATATTGTCATATGCACATTTCCTTAGTTTGAGCATTTTCCATAAACATTTGATTATTTTTTGATATCATAATACTAATTGTAGACATCATGTCCGCACCTCCATCTCCCGATCATCTTCCTGCTATGCCTGAGTATTTACCAATTCTTCCCGAACCTAATGATCCTTACTTTGAGGCAATTGACTACGATGATGAGGAAGAACCTTATGAGGATCTAGACAACTAAATAGATTCGGATGAAGATCCTGAAATGGATATGGACATAAACATCGATGATTACGAAGAGGATCCTGAAATGGATGTTGACATCGAAGGCATCGATGAGGAAGCGGATGAACTATTAGTGGTGCCACATCTATCACCATTAACATCTCCACCTCCGGTTTCACCAATTTCATCCGAATCTAACCGTACCACTCCAGCTCAAGTCCCGAATTCTACTCACCAAACCGGCGGAACATCTACATCTACACATATGTTCGTTAACTCAGCTCAATACGAAATCTACTCTTTGAAACAAGCTCTCAACCTAACCCAACTCAAAGTTCAAAGTATGGCAAGTCAAATGCACGACTATATATCCAAGGTAAATTCTGCCAGAATGGATGCCATGAATGCTCGAGACGACCTATATTGGTTTAAGCTTGACATGAGCTGCGTGAAGAGTGACTCGACTCATGTTGGGAAAGTAGTCTTAAATCCTTTGACTGGCTTGGATAACGTCAAGGATAGACTCACTTTGGTTGAGAGGGCCCAAGAACAGGATGCGGTTCAAATTCACAAACTACTTAACCACCTAAATACCGCAGAAATCCGGTTAGATGTTGCAAACTTTGATAGGTATCAACTTAAGAATGATTTGTGTGGAATGCAAACTCAAATGAGTTCCATACAACAAAGGCTATACCAAAAGGATGTCAAACAATACCGTCCGAATGAAAGTGTAGATGTGTTAGCAACACGCGGAAATAATAATCCAACCGGACTACAACAACCTCCCAACCGACGTTAGACTAGTGTTATAGTACTAGTTATCTTTAGTACAACGTTGTAATTACTAACTGAAAGTATCAGTTAGTAAGTTTTGAATGAACTTGTAATAAGTTCGATTTTGTAATCAACGTTATATTAATAAAACTCTTGTTTTATATACTATCATGTGTTATGTTTTTTTTTAAGTTTCAACATTATTACCCCATCATTCTTATCAAATTGTGCTCATCTCACAACTCTCTAATTACAACGTATCTTTTGAACAATAGAATCATGGCGCCAAAGAAAAAGACCCCACCAACGATGACACAAGCTGCCATCCGCAAACTGGTAAAGGATAGTGTCAATGCAGCACTTATCACGGAACGAGCAGCCGTAGCTGCAGCAGCTGCCGATGCCACCACGGCTGCTGGTGCTGCTGATGCTGCAGCAGCTGCTGATGCTGCAGCAGCCGCAGAAGCCGCCATTGCTGCGGAAGCTGCGATAACTGCAGAGGCTGCCAGAATTGCCAGTCTTAACCTTGGAGGACCTACCCCTCCGGTGACCAATGTTACTACAGTACCAAAGGGTTGCTCGTTCATTTCCTACCTGAAATGTGAACCCATCAAATTCAAGGGTACTGAAGGGGCTGTGGGTTTGACCCGTTGGTTCAAAAAAGCGGAATCAGTATTCTTAGTCAGTAAATGTACTGAGGGTGACAAAGTTCAGTATGCCACGAGTACTTTGTTGAATGAGGCGTTGTCCTGGTGGAACTCAATTGCTCAACCCATGGGCATTGAGAATGCCTACAAAATTACTTGGGCTAATTTGAAACAAATGATGATCAAGGAATACTGTCCACGCAGTGAGATGCAAAAATTGGAAGTTGAGTTTTGGGATCATACGGTTAAGGGAAATGATATCATGACCTACAACCGTAGATTCCAGGAACTGAGGATACTTTGTCCAATGATGGTTTCCACAAAGGAAAAATTGTTGGAAAGGTATATTTGGGGACTTCCCTCAAGCATACAGGGGAATGTAACTTCGGCAAATCCCAAAGAACTTGATGAGGCTATGAGAATGTCCCGTAGTCTCATGGATCAAGTGGTACGTATGTCGGAAACCCGAAAGCAAAACAACCCCAACAACACCAACAACACCAACAACAGCAATGCCAACAACCCCAACAATTCCAACTACCGCAACAACAACAACAACAAGAACAACAACAACAAACGACCATGGGATGGTAACCGTGGGAATAACAACAACAACAACAACAACAACAACAACAACAACCAAACCCGAAACAACAACCATCACAATCAACAGAACAAGAGACAGGAAGCCGCGACGGCTTATGTTGCTGCACCAGCTGGTGGTAAGTACGTGGGTAATCAACCACAATGTACCAAGTGCAATTACCATCACGAAGGTCCTTGCCCGGCCAAATGCCACAAGTGCCAAAAGCCCGGACATCTTGCCAAGGATTGTAGAGGCAAGGGTATAGCTACTGGGGCTAACACACAGCCCATAGTTACATGTTTTGGGTGTGGTGAAAGGGGACACTACAAGAACAACTGTCCTCAAAACCAAGGACCCCAAAGCGGAGGTGCTCGTGGTAGAGCCTATGTCATGGGAAAAGAAGAACCACACCAGGACCCGAACGTGGTTACCGGTACGTTCTTACTCAATAATATTCCTGTTAAAGTATTATTCGATTCTGGTGCTGATATGAGCTTTATATCTACTAGAATTGCGCCTTTACTTGATATTCCATCAATCACTTTAACCACTAGTTATAATATTGAGCTAGCTACCGGTGACTTAGTAAATACCAATACCGTAATCCCAAACTGTACCCTTAATCTCTTAGACCACCCCTTTGACATCAATCTTATGCCAATTGAACTCGGAAGTTTTGATGTAGTTATTGGCATGGATTGGTTGTCTAAACATCAAGCTAACATTATTTGTGGTGAAAGAGTTGTGCACATTCCATGTGACAATGAAACTTTGATCATTCGTGGTGATCAAAGTGGAACTCGAATAAACATCATCTCATGTATCAAAACCATGAAGTACATTGAGAAAGGATGTTATGCTTTCTTAGCCCACGTAACAGAAAAGAAAACCGATGAAAAACGTCTCGAAGATGTTCCTATTGGCCGTGAGTTTCCTGAAGTCTTTCCAGAAGACTTACCCGGACTACCACCAAATCGTCAAATAGAGTTCAGAATTGATTTAATACCAGGAGCGGCGCCAGTTGCCCGCGCACCATACCGGCTAGCACCTTCAGAGATGCAAGAGCTATCAAATCAATTACAAGAACTTGCGGACAAGGGATTTATTCGACCCAGTTCCTCACCTTGGGGAGCTCCAGTTTTGTTCGTGAAAAAGAAAGATGGGTCATTACGAATGTGTATTGACTATCGTGAGCTAAACAAATTAACCATAAAGAACCGTTACCCACTACCAAGAATTGATGATTTATTCGATCAATTACAAGGTTCAACCTATTACTCAAAAATTGACCTACGTTCAGGTTACCACCAAGTTAGAGTTCGTGATGAAGACATTCCAAAAACAGCCTTTAGGACACGATATGGTCACCATGAATTCCAAGTGATGCCATTTGGGTTAACAAATGCACCGGCAGTATTCATGGATCTCATGAATCGGGTGTGTAAACCATATTTGGACAAATTCGTGATCGTATTCATAGACGACATTCTCATATATTCCAAAAACGAGGAGGAACACAAAGAACATCTGAGAACAATTTTAGGACTACTCAAGGAAGAGAAATTGTATGCAAAGTTTTCCAAATGTGAATTTTGGATTCAATCAGTACAATTCCTTGGGCATGTGATTGACAAGACCGGTTTACATGTCGATCCCGCTAAAATTGAAGCTATCAAAAATTGGCCAACACCTACCACACCTACAGAAATTCATCAATTTCTGGGTTTAGCCGGGTATTACCGAAGGTTTATTGAAGGATTTTCCTCAATAGCAAAGTCTTTGACTAAGCTAACTCAGAAAGACAAGAAATACATGTGGAATGAAGACGAAGAAAAAGCTTTTCAAACCCTCAAACAGAAACTTTGTAGTGCTCCTATCCTAGCATTGCCAGATGGGATCGAAGATTTTGTAGTCTATTGTGATGCATCGCACCAAGGGTTAGGTGCCGTGTTGATGCAACGCGATAAGGTCATGGCTTATGCATCAAGACAACTCAAGGTTCATGAGGAAAATTACACCACTCATGACTTAGAGTTAGGAGCTGTGGTCTTTGCACTAAAAATCTGGAGACACTATCTATACGGTACTAGATGTACTGTGTACACCAATCATAAAAGCCTACAACACATTTTGAACCAAAAAGAACTAAACATGAGACAACGTCGTTGGTTGGAATTACTTAGTGATTATGACTGCGACATTCGTTACCACCCAGGAAAGGCAAACGTAGTAGCCGACGCCCTAAGCCGAAAGGAACGGATTAAACCACTACGAGTCCGAGCCTTAGTTTTAACCATAAATTCAAACTTTCCTACTCAAATCCTTCACGCTCAAACCGAGGCGGTGAAACAAGAAGACATCCAAAAGGAAAAGTTGGATGGCATGATACAAAAGAAATTCGAAACCCGTTCAGATGGAACTCTATGCTTCCAAGGTCGAAGTTGGTTACCACTTTATGGTGGCCTACGAGACTTGATCATGCATGAATCACACAAGTCTAAATACTCCATACATCCAGGATCTGATAAGATGTATCATGATCTTAAATTACTATATTGGTGGCCGAACATGATAGCCGACATTGCAACATACGTTAGCAAATGTCTTACCTGCTCCAAAGTAAAAGCTGAACATCAAAAACCATCCGGTCCATTGCAACAACCAGAGATTCCTACTTGGAAATGGGAAAGAATTACTATGGACTTCATTACCAAACTCCCAAGGACATCAAGCGGTTATGACTCCATCTGGGTCATAGTTGATCGTCTCACAAAATCCGCACACTTTATACCAATCAAAAAGACTTACAAAATGGAACAACTAACCCGACTGTACGTCAAAGAAATAGTCTCAAGACATGGTGCACCAATATCCATCATATCCGACAGAGATGGTAGATTTACTTCCAATTTCTTGCAGTCACTCCAAGACGCCTTTGGAACAAATCTAGACATGAGTACAGCGTATCATCCTCAGACCGATGGTCAGAGTGAACGAACCATCCAAACACTTGAAGACATGCTTCGAGCATGTATAATAGATTTTGGAAAAGGATGGGATACTCATCTACCATTAGTCGAATTTTCCTACAACAACAGCTATCATACAAGTATTCAAGCAGCTCCATTTGAAGCACTTTATGGTCGAAAGTGTCGTTCACCTGCTTGTTGGGCTGAAGTGGGAGAAGTTCAACTCACTGGACCAGAACTCATCCGTGAAACAACAGATAAAATTGTACAAATCAAAAATTGACTACAAGCCGCAAGAGATCGACAGAAAAGTTATGCCGACACACGACGCAGACCCCTAGAATTCCAAGTCGGAGATAGGGTTATGCTAAAAGTATCACCTTGGAAAGGTTTGATATGATTCGGTAAACGAGGAAAACTAAACCCAAGATACATTGGACCATTCAAAATCCTAGCCAGGGTTGGCCCTGTGGCGTACAGACTTGAGCTTCCCTCAGAACTCAGTAGTGTACACCCCACTTTCCATGTATCTAACCTAAAGAAATGCTTATCGGATGAATCACTTGTGATTCCACTCGATGAAATTCAACTCAATGACGATCTTCAATTTGTTGAGGAACCCGTAGAAATCATGGACCGAGAGGTCAAACAACTCAAACAAAGCCGTATACCAATTATCAAAGTTCGTTGGAACTCACGACGTGGTCCTGAATACACATGGAAACGAGAGGACCAGATACGTAAGAAATACCCACATCTTTTTACCAACGAAGCTTCTACTTCCAACGTAAATTGATCTCCGGGATGGAGCTCTCATATGGGGTGGAGACTGTAACAATTCGCAATTTCAGGTTAATTTCTATTTCTGGAAAATTTTACTATTCATTTTTACTATTCATTTCTTTCTGAAATTTTCCCGAAAGTTGATTTTTATTTCATATTCTTGAGTGATAAATCATTTCCATGGCAAATTAAATGTTTGACACTCGTCAGATCATTTTCGTGAAAGTTATTAAGGAATTACACAGAATTACACGTTTTAGGGTAAAACAGCAATCAGAAATTCTACGCACAACGAAATTTGACCCCGTCAGGTGAGCCCACATCAGAAAAATGTTTAACACACTCATGATTTATTTGAGAATAAATCATGACTGAGAAAAATCATGGCCAAAATAAACTTCGGCCGTGAAAAACTGGAATTTTCAGTTTTAAGCGTTTTTACTCAGCCGTAACCCTAGCCTATACCTGCACCGCGTTTCTAAGATGATTTGAGCTTTCAACTTATTAAAATAAGTCAACATATTTTTCCCTCCTCCATTGACTAAAAATCATCTCTTGATGTTATAAGTCATTTCGTGATTTTTAGGCTTACGGTTTGATGTCTAAAAGACATTTAATACCAACCGACACTAGACTGAGCCCAGTCTAGACATTATAAATCATTTTAAATCATTTTTATCATATTAGAAAAGTAACATTTTACTTTTCTCAATTTTATGCAATATTCGTACATTTTACGTATTACGCGTTTTAGACCCGTGTTTCCAGTTTTTAGCAGGGTTTACCACCCAAATGGAACTTATCACTCATTTTATATTTTATTATGGGACATATGGACATTTCTAACAATACTTTAAAGTTTCATAATTTTACGACACCCAGTTTTACGTTTAAAGGCCTAATCAGTTACGGTTGGCATTTCCCGGAGTCAAGTTTCATCCTAATATCTAGATATTATCAAGCCAAGCCAACTCACCCCCCTTATCCCCTTGTGAACCGCCATAGGGGGGGGGGGAGTCACCCTTGAGGTGGCTTGATCTTGTGTCTTGTGATCTAGGATGTTTACATGTGTAGTTTTTGGCTAAAATATCCTAAGTAACTAACCTCCTCTTGAGACTATAAATACTCCCTCTCCCCCCCCCCCTTCTTTTGGCCGTCCATCACCAACACCACAACACTCTCTCCATAGTTTAATTTCCTTCAAAGTTCTAGCAAGGTTCAAGTGTTTCTTCAAGGTAGAAACCCTAGTTGATCTTAGGTTATCAAAACTCTTCCAAACCCTAATATACTTGGTGATTTCTCTTGAGTTTAAATCCACTCAATTCACCTTAACCTTCATCATCCATCTTTCAAGAATACCAAGGGTAGAAAGGTTGCATGAAGTGAAAAGGGTTGAAGCAAGTCTATCAAAGTCCATTTCCTTACTTGTTACTCCTTTCTTTAATTAGAAAGCCAAAAGTTGTAAGCCTAGACCTAACATACTTCTTGTTAATTTCTCATGTTCATATCATTTACATGTTATTCTTGCAATATTATATCTTGTATGAATGTCCATGGTGTATAAAAATGACTAAAACACGTTGTTGTACTTGATTGTTAAGTTAAGTTACTAAAACAAGCAAGCTAGTGAATTTATTGGTATAACCTGATCAAAATGGTAAAAATTTTATATTGGATTATTACATATTACAGTAGAGGACTTAACAAGGAAACCGTAGCAATTTGAACCACCTAAAAAGAGTATACGAGTCAAAAGTTATGGCGATTTGAAGTTACCAAAGATTTCCGGCAAAACTGCCTAAAAGTTTCTGTGACAGAACCTAAAACACGCAAAAAGAGGCCTTTCTGGTCCGATTCATGAAAAAGTTAAAACACGAAAGTTGTCCAGAATCACGTTTTCCTTCAGGAATAAAGAGGCTCGAGCCTTGAAAACGCCTTCTGAGTGAGATATTTCTCAGTTTCTTAACAGCTATTTACATATTTTAAGTCACTATACTATTGTTATACTTTCAAAGGAACAAGAATTATTATGACCTATAACCAAGACCACCAACATGGTTAGAGCCAAGGTTGTGTCTCATGACCTTGGAACAAGGACCAAAGGTCATGGCTAGGCCATGACGAAATGACCATAACAACTTACATAGGCGTAAACATGAAACAATAAGTTAGGCGATAACTTGAACAAGCAATTTGGATCTACTTCACTTAAAAGGAAACCATGAGATTTTACCAAGACAAATGGTCATACAAAACTTATGAATCATACCCTAATAACAATCTTCATGTACTATAAACTTTCCTAAGTTTATCCAAATATCGGACATGTAACTTTTTCGGATCAAAACTTATATCTATATACTTTATCAACTACTACAATAGTAGGGAGCCTCATGTGAGGAGTTCATTATGTAAGCTGTCGAGATGAGTTGTGGATTTACGAGTTAAAGTGTCCTGGCTCCTCGAACGCTTACTAACATGACTTCTGAATTATGTCGGCCCGAACGGTAGTAAACGATATACCAAAACATACATGTTTCATGAATCTTTCTTTCAAGAACTTACAAATATACATCATACCACATCATGGACTATAATGCAAGATATATATATAGGCACTCCGTTATATTCTTTACACAAATCCTAAGTCGCGACATTCTATTATAGGTTGCTCGTAGAAACCTACACGATCCAATCATCACCTTCATTACTTGCTATCGTACTTAAGGTGAGTTCATAGCCCCACTTTACATTACTTCAATGTTTTACAAACCGTTGGGGGGAATACATGCTACTTTTAAACCGAACACAATGCTTTGAAACTGTATGCTGCCTGATTGTTTTATTATTACTAAGTACCTACCTTGCCAATCCTAGGCCCCATCATGAACCATTTAATCACTATTATTAGTGAGCGCGAGTATTGTGAATAGGCCTATTGGGATTGACGAATCCCATTTGTTTGAGCGGATTAGTTCAAACGAATGCACTATATTTGAACATTAAGTATGACGGCAAAGTACTTACCGGGGCAACATAACCGCCGATTGATATTGGTACCCGTTAACGTATTGATTGCATGAGCTTAGTACATAATAATAACTGTTTTGTTTTCTAACATGAGTATGAGTCTAATTAACTCTTACTACCAACATATTGTGTTCAACCGTTAAACAAACTCTATGAACTTCACTCAACCTTTGTGTTGACCTCTTAAGCATGTATTTCAGGTCCATGATAATCAAGAATGGAGCGGAAGGGCACGTACCGAAGGAAGAAGGCTATAACCTATTATGTCATTCAATAAAAACATCATAGACTTTATATTGATGTGTTTTGAAACAATGGAACCTTTTGGGACCTTACTATGTAAACTCTGATATATTTGAATAAATATGAATGACAACTCTTTTTAATACGATTCGTTTAGAGATCGTTTTCTATTATTATGACTGTTGTGCCGTCGAGTAACACCCAAGTTGAATTCCGCTGCATCATGAATTGGGGGTGTTACATATAGTAAAGTCTCCTTTCCAACTTTATCAAAAACATACATATGGCAGAATCTGCAACTCAAAAATTAAAGAGACAGAAAATGAGTCGTAATAACACACAGGTAGAGAAAGTAAGTGGTTGTGTAATTGGTCTCGGTATCAGAAGTGGGAACAAAACAGGAGGGGGTGTTGGTGCAAAGATAGAGGTGTTGGACGAAAGATGCTTCATCTGTTGTGGGGATGTTAAGTGTTGGAGGCATAGAGTTGTGATACTTGAACAGGCAGGTTGTGCAACGGCAGAGGTAGTAAGTGGTGGTGTCATTGGTTTGGGTATTACAAGTAGAAACATAAGTGCAGGGGGTGCTGCAGATGCAACTCAATCAACTAAAGCAAAGAAGAAGAGGAAAAAGAAGGCAAGAAAGTTCATTAAAAATAACACCACAAACTGAATCATTATGTTTAGTCTGTGTTTCTAGGATGTAGTTTTGGGCATGTCCAAACCAGAAACTGAATCACTATGTTTAGTCTATGTTTTAATGTTTCATTAATGTCAGCTTCTTGTTTATGTTTGTGATACCTATAAAATACAATAACGAAGTATAAACATATGTGAAGACAGTATTCATACAAAATCTGGATCATGAGATCCATTACATTCATTAACCATCACTAATCTCAAAACAACCAACCCCCTCATGGATATTTCATCTTTACAACAAACTCAATCTTCTTAAACATCTTGTCCTTGACTTGCCTGGACATCATCAACAGGGCATTCGCCCAACGCTTATCAATTGTTTGTAGCCTCCTAAGCTTCTTTGTATTGCTCCTTGCAGTTCTTGCACGTGAGTAGTTTCGAAGTCTACCAATCACATCCCCCCTACGTTCGACCCTTTCAGTAATTTTTTTGGACTTGTACTCCAAATCCTGGCCTGCTGCAAGTCTTGAAGAATCTCGGTGTGGTAAGGGCCAAGCATTACTTCAGTTAGCACATACGAGTTACAGACAACCCTTAGATTAATATCACATTCAGAGTTGTTCATGGTTAAGGAAATAGGGAGTTGTGTTTTGCAAGTGTGTGTTTTAAGAGATGCGTATTTAGTAGCCTTCATGTGTTTGCCTATAAAATGGCTTATAAAAGATTGCCACGTACTGTGTAGTCTTCATGTGTGGACCAAAGTTGACTTTATGCAATTCAACATTTGCAGTTTGACTTTTGAAAGTCTAAATGCAATGGGTGCAAACATAATGCAAACAAACATAGAATATAGAATCCATTACATTCAGAAACATAAACATTTTTGCAAGTTTGACTTTTGAAAGTCCAACTGCAATGGGTTCAAACATATTGTTCTAAAGACAATCAAGTTAAACAAAGATTACAAATATAGAATCCAACAGACAATAACGTTTAACATATTGTTCAAAGATCAGTGGGTAACACATGAAGAAGTTGGAAGTGCATGCTCATCATTTGACTTCATCTTTTTAGTTGGCCTGTCAACCTGAGGTCTGTGATTGGGTGGTACTATGGCTGTTGTAAACTCAATTCTTGGCCAGTATCTGCGGCTTGAACACCCATTGATCTTGAATGAGTACATACGCGCCCATGTTTCTAGGCTGTAAGCAGCATGAACCCACTCTTCAGGCACAACAACTCCTTTTCCATCCTCATTCATATAGTTTATTGCAGCCACAACATGTTTACATGGTATTCCAGTCAGCTCCCACATCCTACAACCACACTCCTTCCTATCCAAGTTAGCAACACAATGATCCTCGTTAGGCACAAATACTTTATATAACGAAGCTGCAATCCATTCAACAACACAATCAGTAGCTTCTTTTTTGTTTCTATCAACCATGGCTTGCACAGTAGGAGTAAGTTGTCCAACACTCCTTTCTATTATTTGTTGAACTACCACAATCCTCTTCACCAAGTACTCCCTTATATATTCAAGACAAACGATGATGGATTTATCTCTCACATCATTTAGCTGGCTATAGAACACCTCACATATGTTGTTTAAGAGTAGTCCACATAGGGCTTTTCCTGTTGAACAAATCACACATTATGTATTAATATATGATCAATTATCAGTATCTTTTTTCCACTGCCACTTAATGAATTACCTGAAAAATGTGATCGGCTCCATTGTTCAGCTGGAATCTTGAGCAACCAATCATAAGCTACAACATTGTTATTCTTCAGATGATCCATCTCTTTGTTGAATTCAACAACAGTTGTGGCTCTTGCATCCTTCCAAAGCATGTCCTTGTAAACACCTCCTTTCAAATGTGACTTCATTTCCTCATGAATATGCTTAACACAAAACCTTTGTGCAGCATTTGGAAACACACTAGCAACAGCTTGTATCAATCTCTGTGAACAGGTAAAAGGTTATGGATGGTGTTAAAACTTTACATGTTCTCATTGTGCATAAAACACATGATTAATTATACAATAGAAATGTGCACCTTTTGCCTATCAGAAATGAAAGTGAACTTGCAGTTGGTTTCTATCCCAAGATCCTCTCCTAGTAGTTTCAAAAACCAACACCAAGTTGCCTTATTTAGTGCATCAACTACAGCATATGCTACTGGATAAATCCCATTGTTTGCATAAATCCCAACTGCTGTTAGTAATTGACCTGGAAAAGGACTTGACATGGAGAATCCATCTAATCCTAAGAATTCTCTGCCACAAGCTTTGAAACCTTGTTTCATAGCTCCCAAACACACATACACCCTTTAAAAGTTCTTGTTGAACTAGCTGGATTTGGTTCTAGCTGTACATCAATCCTAACAGTAGTGCCTGGATTTTGATTAACCAACTCTCTGGCATACTCTCTAATCAGTGCATAATGTTTGGTAAAAACAGGTATACCTGATTGAATTTCACAAGCTTTATGGCATAGCAAATCAGACTTACTTACGGGAACATCTTCAATTACCTGATCATCGTCATCAAACACTTCATCATCATTTCGATTATAGTCCAAATCCTCTGAATCACTCCCGCCACTCTGTTCTTCTGTTTCATTATCTACCTTTACTACTTTCACATTTCCCATCTGACCACCTACAATTGTAAGTCCATAACATTAACAACAAATACACCTTTAACAAATTAAATAAAAAAAAAAAAAAAAAAAAAAAAAAAAAAAAAAAAAAAAACTCACAAAACAGGAGGGAAATTAAAGCGGAAATTGCACTGGTAAAGATTTGGCGGCAAGAAGTAGGGTTGTATCTGAAGTTAAAGGGGTATATTTGTCATTTCATGCGATTATGCCCTTGACTGACGGGAAAACTAACGGGAGTTAACGGAAAAGGGCTCTCAGTGGCGATTTTGCGAAAATGTGAAACGTGTGTGGCTTTTTTGCGCTACTTTTTGTCTCGGTCCCGTTTTTGCAATTTTGTGAAACGTTAAGGACCATTTTTGCAATTTACCCATCTCTAAATTAAGCTTCAAATATTAAACATATAGCAGGGTTCCCGCGCGATACAGCTGCAGGCACAATATAACTTAATTTTTTCGGCCAATAATTTATTTTATTTGTACGTTGTTTGGCAATAGTTTTACTGATTAGTTTTTTATGGCAAAAGTTTGATGAAATTTTGCTTAGTTTGTATTATTATTATTATTATTATTATTATTATTATTATTATTATTATTATTATTATTATTATTATTATTATTATTATTATTATTATTATTATTATTATTATTATTATTATTATTATTATTTTAGTAATTTGCTTGATTTGTACAATATGTGAACAAATTTTAGATTACTATGTTCTTTTTAACAATAAATTTACGGATATCAAAAATTTCGTTTAGCTCGTGTCTGTTCGGGCTCGAGCCCGTTTGACCCGTGATCGTTCGGGCTCGAGCCCATTGCCCGTTTGGGATTGAATATTTGTATAATATGTTTTATTATTTGTATTAGTGACATTTAATGCAGGAATTGTGTTTAAGTTAGTTATACAATATGCTTAATAATTTGTATTTCTTATATAAGGGGTGTTTTAATAAGTGCATTGATTGTATTTATTAACTAGTTAATTAATTGTATTTAGTGTATATAATGATTTATTTATTATATTTAATGTTAGTATTAATTGTATGCTGAAATTAAATATGAGGGAAATTTCTATAAGTAAAGTTTGTGTTTGAATCACTTGTACTTTAAGCTTATTAACTTGTAAGACTTAATTTTAAGTATTCTAATATTAGAAGGCCTTCCTCCATTATAATATAGTATGATTAAACAACTAAAATCTTCTGTACTCTAAAACCAACAATCGGCACAAAAGAGTTCTAAGCACCATTTTGTATCTCATTGTTTGTGACAAGAAATATATTCCCCGTCTCATAATTATTGTCCAGTGTTTGACTTTTAAAGCCTTTAGTTTTCAACTTTGACCTTAAATATTTTTATTTGTGTTATATGAATAGATTGAGTTTCAAATGTATTTTTATTGGTATAATTTTAATTAAGTATTATATAACCCAAATACAAATATTTAAGGTAGAAGTTGCAAAATAGAGACTTTAAAAGTAAACACATGACAATAATTATGGGACGAAGACATTAATAAATTTTTAGAGGTAAAAATAGATCATTTTGGATTAATATACACTTTGCCAATCCATTCACGTCATCTATTTTTAAACCTTACCATAACTCATTGATCAAATTTGGACATGGATAAGTTGTCAAGGAAAGTATTAAAATGGACATTATATTTATGACTACAAGCAATTCATGAATCGACAAAAAAGTCAACTTTATACACGATAATATATCTTTGCCTGTTATAAAACATGTAGATTTAATATCTAGAAGAATGGTAGGTGTGTATATCCTAAGATTGACCATTCAAATGCAAAGTAGATAACTTGTGATAGAACTAACATAAATCATGGCATGAAATAAGGTTTTTGAATTCTTCCTTGACGTGTATGGCTACTAAGTGTACACAAATCATGGACATGAGACAAAAGTATTAAGACCTTTATCTTGTAGTAGTAGCATTCTTTGTGAATGTGACCCTTCTTTAGTTCTTTTGATAAAAGACATAACAAATGGATGTCTTTTATGAAAGTCGGAGTATTATGGAACCGTCCGGTTTAAGAATGCAACACGTGGTCAAACGCATAATCTCTAACACTCTGTACATAGATCGGTATTCACTTAAGATATGTTTGACAAAAGTAACTGTTGCTAGAACTGGAGATAAGAATTATTAAAAATTATTATTTTTATAAAGTAGATGAGATGCTATTTGATTTTAGAGATTATGAAGATTTTTATTCTATGTGATTGAGTGCATTATCAATTGATTAATTCTATGTGATTGATTCTATAGAAGTATAGAGTTGCATTTTTCTTTTTAAACCATGTATGTTCAAATGGGCCACAAAGATATCCGGAAATACTATATAGTTAGGCCCTTTGTTAAGCCCACATGCTCACAAAGTTTAGCACTTTGCAATTAAGTTCTGGCTTAGGAGAAGGTTTCATTTTGGCCAAATTTGATATTTACATTTTTTTTAACGATTCTAAATTATCAGGTGCATAATTTCTTTTGACAAGTATAAAGAAAATTTTGAACTAAAAGTTATGATTTCATTAAAACTACAAGAAGTCATATGTATTTCTTTTGACAAATTAGTGGACTAACTGAAAAAAAAAACATGTATTTGCGTGACAGAAAATTTTGGGACCATGTACATATCAGAGAAATCAAGATTATTAACGAAAATTTACTCTATGCGGCAAACATTATAAGGTTCCCGTAAGCCCATAAATCGGCCCATGTAATTATGTTTATAAAAAATTTGTATCATATATTTCAAAAAGGGATTGTCTAACGGGTGCCTTCAAGGCAAGGTTTAACATTATTATAAAAGGAAACTTTGAGTTTATTGAATTAAAAAGCAGATTTAATTATGGTAATTTACAAGTTTAATTAACTAGATGAGTACCTATGCATAGCAACGGGATTTTATAGCGATAGATCGTTTAGTGGTAAAAAAAGTTTGTGGGTTATAAACGAAAAATAATAAGAGTTTGAAGATTTTGGGATTAAAAATAATGTTTTGAAACCCGGTTCGACCCGGATAGTTCAACTAGTTGAACCGTTCCAGTCAAAAAATGGGTCGATTTAAACCGGTCAACCCGCTGGGTTTGAAGTGTCCCGGGTCAACCCGGTTTTTGATGTGTATTAATAGTTTCCTTTTGAAATATATGTTTTCAACATTTCTATTTTTAGTTTCAACTTTTTACTTTTTTGTTTTTTCCTTTATATATAGTATACGCGGGTACCCTGTGATGATTAACCGGAGAAATAGATGATGAGGCCTGATTTACCAGTTTGTGTCGGTATCAACGGGTCATCTCTGGTTCGTTTTCGGATGGCTTTTATTGGTTAGCCGAACCGGTGGTGACACCGGTTCCTGGTTGAACCCGTTGGTCCGGTCCGGTTCGGTTTTTAAAACTATATGTACCATCAATTTGTTAGCTTGTATGAAACTTTATGTGTTTTATTAATTTGTATAATGTGTATAATAACATGTACTGTTCATTTTAGAGTGTTTTAAAAATAACATTAATTAGTGTGTTTAATTATTTTATATTCTGGATTATGTTGTAGCTTGTTTAAGTTCTATATAGTGAAAATTTAATTGTACTTTTTAGTAAGGAGTGTTTTAATTGTTTGTATTTAATTTGGTAGATACTAGTATGCTTTTAGTTGGTTGTACAATATGAATAAATCACTGTATTTTTAAGTAATGATGTATTTTAATAAGAGTATTAATTACACTATACATTTCTCAAACCTTTGACTAGTTTTCAACATTCAATAATTCAACAATTCCACTTTGACCATACAATCTTTATTTGTAGTATAGATAGATGTGTATTAAATGCAATTTGTACGTTAAAATGAAAGTTTGTATATAATGAATGCAGTTTAACCGTAACCGGTGCCCTTAATGCACTTGTTAGATAAACTCTTTCAAAAAAAACTTGAACCTATAGCCCTTTAATTGCAAAACTTCACACATACCATGACAAGCCCTTAGATTTTTATATCCACAAGTATAAATGAAAATTAAATATTAAATTCCATACATGTATATGATCTTTCTCATCCGCGTTTATCTCTATCATAAACCATATTATAACAAACCTCAGCTATATATGGATACTTGATATTTTAGCATGATCAATTTTATATCTTACATGCATTCGTACATTAGACATGAATCAAATCCATGTCGAATCCATATAATATCAAAGATTCGTGACATTTTACAAATTTTGTTTTGGAGATTGAATTTATCTTGTGTGTGATTATAGAATCATTTGATTCGATATGGAAGAAACGGTGTTCACGCCTGCCATAGAAGGAATGAACCATATGAAGACGGATCACGGAGACATATTGACTATGCCATTCTTGGACGTTTGCAAAATGTTGTTGCCGATTCTAGGTGAGTTCCCTGTGTCTTTCTCGATTGGGGTTTATTACACCGGTTTATTGGTCTCTAATTTAGCTATCGACATATTTAACTCATAAGAAACAATGTCACTACTAGTTCTGTTTCAAGGCCTTTTCCTAGTGACCATGTTGGAACCAAATGGACTTTGGCCTAGTGACATGTAAGCGATCTATCAACTAATAAGTTGTATGATTAAGTCTCGATTACACTGCAAGATATTAGTTATGAGTGTGTAATACTGCCTGTAAAAAAAATGAATTGAAATGACCTTGTTGCGTGAGAGCGTATAATGTTAAAATGTTTGTTTTCACTTTTAGATAAATTTGGAGCTGCTATGGCTATTGTGAAATCGGATATAAGTGGAAACATTACTGTGAGTTATCCCTAACCTTACCTTATTTACATCCTTTTTCCGCCAGTTGTGACTGTTTTTTGTTTACTTGTAGAGATTGGATACTAAGCATACAGAAAATCCAACTAGATATAACTACTTATATGCTCTAGTACAAGCTGAAATTGAGACAAAAACCGCAAAGAATTCATCAAGTTGTAGCAACGGTCTTCTTTGGTTAACAAGGTACATGTTCTCACTCAATTTCAACATAAACATTACATATATATTTGTGTCTCATCATAATTACTTTGCTAATACGTGTCTAGGATAACCTAAAAATTGATACAATATGGTATAATCAATATTTGATTACCCTTGATTTTTAAATTTTAAATTTTCGGCTTTTGAAGAGCAATGGATTTCTTGGTGGAGCTATTTCGTAACTTACACCAACATCAAGATTGGTCAATGCAACAAGCTTGTAACGATTCCTATGGCAAGACTTTGAAGAAATGGCATGGGTGGATAGCAAGTTCAAGTTTTACAGTAGGTTTTAATTACCTAGTTTTTTATGGATTTACCGTAATTTAAATGAGCTAACGGTCTTGAATTTTCTCATTTTAATTTTTTTGTTTAGGCTAATCTTCTAAACGAAATTTTAGGTTGCCATTAAGTTGGTTCCTGATAGGAAGAAGTTCATGGAGGTCATAGCAGGCAAGGGAGATACCTATGCTGATATGGAAAAATTTTGTGTATCGTTTTCACCGGTTTTAATTCAAATTCACAAATTCCTGGTAAGCCACATGTTTCTAAGTCTAAAAGTAATAGTGGCAAGATAGGTAAGTTGGGCAATAGGTCAAAACAGGTAAATTTGTAGTACGGGTTGAAACATGTTGGATTGAACCATAATCATCTTTGTCAGTTTATATAAAGACTTTTTTGTATAAAATTAATGCATGACGGAGTAGTTTTAATAAGGTAATTTAAAAGGTTGGATGCTTTGAAAACACGCTTTGGGAGACTTTTGACCTAACTAATCCATGATTAGTACTTAACTTTTTTACTTGACCCACATGAATATATGATTGTGTCATAGGTAAACGGTCGTAACTATTTTGCACCACCTTAATTTCACAAATTTTGTCAATTTGATCTCATACAGCATTCGTGTGGCTTGGATTCTATGAAGGCATCATGATGTTAGAGATCTCAATGCGAGTTTTAGGGTCACCATACTGATCTATCACTTTCCATGCCTTATGTATGCATTTTTTGTTACAATGTTTTGTTGTCTCCCAACCCTAGATTCAAATGTTATTTGTTCTCCATCTAGATGTCTTCATTTGATTAGAATTTGTTTGCGTATTCGTCTTTTGTTGCTAATATATTGATATTTATTTGTTGTTGTAATCTAGTTATATTTCATCGATTATTTAAGTTTTTTGGTTTTAAAGACTCAATATTTAACCCCCCCCCCCCCCCCCCCCCCCCTCACCCCTATATGAAGAAACACGCCATCTCATAGTACCTTTTTCTCAAATATGTTGCACGTGATAACAAAAGTTCAAGAAGGAATATGAAAAGCTACCTCCTCGTATCTTTCTCTGGCGGGATTGGGTGTTGTCATTGTTGTTGATAGACTACATGACCCATGTACATCACACCAACAATGTCGTAATTTGAATATCAAATCAAAGCAATGTGCCATTCTCTATGCGAGAAAGTCGAATTACTTTACTATTTACAATTCCGAGCTGACAATGGCCAATGTATTTTGATCACAAAATATGTAAACGGCTTCTGAATTTAATGACCAAAATTTAACTAATCTAACGGCTAGAAAAGAACATACTTAGACAACTACAATCATGTATACATTTTGCAAGCAGGGTTTGCATGCTTAGTGCTATAAAAACTTCAAGATCATTGCACCATTTTCATTAATAAGTCTATGAAACTTTTGAATGCGTTTAATTCTTGTAGATTTTTTTGAATTTTGGGTTAACCTTCTTGAATTACATTTTGAATGTGATGGATTAATTACATTGAAGGTTATAAAATGTGTGTACATATATGCTGCATTAGATTATTTCATTCCATTCTTCTAACAATAATCACTTCAAGTCTTCAAGTATATGCATCGAAAAAGTCTTCAAGTCTTCAAAATATAAAATGGGGTGTTTGGGTTAGCTTATTTATGAGGCTTATGAACTTATATAAAATTTTGAAACCTCATAAGCCCATTTTTCTGGCTCTCAATAGCTTATCAAGTTAATTTTATGACCTTAATTAAGCCGTATGCTCAAACTTGATATGATAAGCTCATAAGCTGAACTTTTAAAATTTTACTCATAAGGCCAATAAATAAGATTACGAAACCCTAAAATGCTAAAGGTAAATAAATGAAGAGTTTTGCTAATATGTACCTACTGGCACACCGTAAATTACTTTGAATAAATAGAAGTTTGATATTGTATTAATTAAGTTGAACCTTCCATATATAAAGAGTTAAACATCTACCTATAGTGGTCACAAATCAGCAAAACCTATATGAATAAATAAACAAATACCAAAGCGGATTATTGAACAAAACTTGCTTTTGGGGAACAAAAATACGGGGTTAAAATGTTAATGCCCTTAAATTTTGGTGTCTCCCAAAAATTTGGGTCCTTTAATGGTTCATATTCATCCACAACTTAAGTCATAACAAAACATTTTCTAGTTTCCAATATACTAAAATTCTTTATTTTTAATGTTCTTAAAATGTAAAATTTTGTCAAAATTACTTTATCCAGCAAATTTCATTTCCAAACATTGTTGTCTATTGAGAACGATCATCTAGAGGCATTGTTTCGTATGAGCTCGTAATACCGTGTTCAATTTACATACATCTTTAAAACTATACAATGAATCATGATCGAGAAATAACGATTATGATGGTTGAATGTGAGGATTTTCGTATGATATGGTAGCAAAAGCAACGATACGTATACTTATTCTTTTTGTTAGCGCGTTTAGTTATTGAAAAGTGCATATCAGCAAGGCCATGAAAGGTCTATTGAAAGGCCTACGTTACATTTCCGAAATATTTGGTACATTTTTTGTGTTTTGATTGTGATAAGATGTTTTAAAGGTTTGTTTTTCGCGTTATGGCTTATGATTTTTGGAACTACAGAGGCTGATAACGTAAAGGAGCCAGAAATACAGATTGGTGCACCCACGGATGTTAAACATGTTGCGCATATTGGTTGTGATGGTCCTTCTTCAAACGCTCCTAGTTGGGTAATCACTAATCTCCATATAATATACCGTCGTCACGTGTGTGAGTGACATTGTTCTTGATAATTATTTTTTCATGCGTTACGTGTATGATAGATGAACGAGTTTCAAGGCTCTTCGGATGCTGGATCGTCAAAAGGTACATGTTTATATGATGAACCTTTTCTAGGTGTAACATATTTAGAAAGATGTTAACTGGTGCACGCGATCGTTGTTCTTATGTAAGAAAAAAAAATAAATAAATAAAAATAAAATTTATGATTGCCTTTTGGATCCCAAATTTATAATAATTTCTAACCGAAAACACTTGTCATCCCATATAGAATCGACGGGAACTCCTAATCGTCATGGCAAGTCAAAACAATCCAACACAGACACTAGGTCACGAAAGAGCAAGACCTCAACTAGTGATAATGAAACTAGTCGTGCTAGGCGGAACAAAAACATAACCGCGGGGGCTGAGTCACCGTCACAAGATGCAGGAGCCAAAAAGAACCGAAAGAAAAAGAGACCAACGTCAAACAGAGACTCATCTGCCTCAAATAACTCATATGACTCGAAAAGTGGTGAGATGTAGCTAACACGTACAAGGTCGATAAGAGTACATTGTGGAATTGATCAACCACAGGCATCTCTACATGGATTTGTGACAAATTATATTGCAACATAGGATTGAAAATTATTATATGTTTAAACATTAGGAGCTTACACTTTGTAATTTTTTTCTTCTTCTTGTTTTGCACATACGTGACAATGTGAATTATGCTATTTTACTTTTAGTCCCGAACCCGTAATTATCAATATTCGTGATTTGCAAAATCGAATCTGTATATGATGCAAGTATATATTTGCAGACTAATCCTAGCTCTCCGGCCAAACGTGACTATAAGCACATTTTTTAGACAAGAAAAATTATAATTTTATATGAGAGTTAAGACTACACCATAAAAATCAATGGTTTCCCGGGACCCACCTTGGTTCCGTCACTGTCTAAGCGATATGATATAGTTAAGGTACTTTGATACATTAGATACCCTTAGGGCACGTTTGGTAGAGAGAATTTCAAAGAAATGAAATGAAGTAGAGAATAGAAATTTAGAGAATAGAAATCAGTAGAGAATTTTGTTCAATTCTAATGTTTGGTAACAAAGAGATTTAACCCGAAAAATGAAAAAAAATAATAATAATTAAATAACATTTTATTATATGAGACTCACATGTATTTGTTTGTTGATTTTTCTTAAAGAATTTTTTTTTTCTAAATAACAATTTTAAAAGATATATATATATATAAATTTAAAAAAATAATAATTTTTTTAAAATTTATTTAAAAAAACTTATTTTTTAAAAAAATTATTTATTTTTTTAAATTTATTTTTTATAAAATTAATTAAAAAAATGTTTATTTTTCTAAATAACAATTCTATAAAAAAATATATTTTTTAAATTATTTTTTAATTTTTTAACAAAGTACACTATTTAAAAAAATTATAATTTGAAGCGATAAAAAAAAAAAAAAAAAAAAAAAAAAAAAAAAAAAAAAAAAACTCATTTCTCTAAATTCTCCACCAAAAGGATGGAAATAGAGGTTAACCAAATTACACTACAATTTCTCTCCAACTCTCCATCAATTTCCCTTCAATTCTCCACTTTTTTATTTCTCTCTACCAAACAAGAGAATTCAATCCAATTCCATTTCTCATATTTCTTTTCTCTCTACCAAACACACCCTTAATGTTGTATTGTTAAATACAATATCCTGTTGAATAATGTAAACCCTGTCGGTTATAATGTTTATTTAGACATAATATATAGAGGTTACATAACCTAGAAATCCTAATGGACCCAAACCCACAGACGGACTCGGGCCTTATTTTGTGTGTAATAGTTAAGTACATTGGAGATACTTTGTGGGTTTTGTACGCGTTTATGTCTTTTTATCCTTGCGTGCATTCTTGTTGGCAAGGTTCTCAAATAGACTGCCGTCGAAAAGACCTCTCATGGATTCTTTCGATAGGTAGCCGTCCTCATCTTTAGCAATAATGTAAACAGCTCCCCACTCGAGTTTGCTCACTATCCTGTAAATGATTATTAATCAGGTTTGAGCAGGTACATGTTACTATTTTGTTTACAGTATTATTGAAACACAAACCATCCAATAAGGTCGAATGCAACACGGTTTCCTTCAGTCATGTCCCATAGCTCTTTCAAAGATAGCTTATCAGGTTTTGTTTTTCCGTATTTGCTGAACATGTTCTCAAAGTTAACTGGCATGTATCTGTAAAATGAAAGAAATTGTGATACTTTAGATGCTATTGGGAGAGCGGGATTTAGTAAAGTTACGCACCTTCCTTCTGTGTCATATGTAGCGGAATCACTTGGATGTTTGCCTTTATGTATGTTGGCTATGTAAACCGGAAGCAGAAGAGAAGGTAAGTAACTCTGCAAATACATACACAAACCAAACGAAAGAAAAAGACAATCAAAGCGAAGCCAAAAAAGACCCAAAAACGCGTGAACTTAACTCCAATCTTACCGGTAAGGTCACGTAACTAAATAATAGATTGAAAAATAACCCGCCAATCATTGAGAATAGTATGCCGAATCCAATCTTTCGAAGCCCTGAGATAGTTAAGCATGGAGTTGGTTACATAAGAGTAAAATGTTCGTTTATGCGCATTTATTTATTAAATGAACGAACATAAACAAGATTTTATGTCCGTTTAGTTAAATGAACAAATATAAATAAAAGTCTTGTTTGTTCATTTATTCTCTTGAACGTCCGATTATATGTTCGTTCATGTTTGTTTATGTTGGTTTATTTGTTTATGGTTGTATATAGTATATTTTTGCTATAAATTTAAAAGTCGGTATACTTAAACAAATGAACACACAAAAATCACAATATTTTATATACTTTTTAGTTTGTCTTCATATGTTCATCTATTTTTGTTCATCTAATTTCTTAATGAACGAAAATAAATCACGAACAACCTCATTTCTTAATGAACAAATATGAACAAGAAAATCCGTCCATTTAAGCGTTCGTGTTCATTAATTTGTCAGTTAAAGTTAAACAAACAAACATGAACTATGAAGCAGTGGCGGACCCAGGATTTTAGAAGGAGGGGGCAAAAAAAAATTTTTTTTTGATAAAATTCGTGATGCAATTTAATAAAAAGGCCATATTTTTTTTACACTAAAAATTAAGGTTTTTATATTTTTGGCTTAAAGGTGGGGGGCAATTTGATTTTTTTGGGGGTGCACTTTAATAAAAAGGTCCAAAAAAAAATTACACTAAAATCTGATATTTTTCGACGAATTGTGGAGGGCACCGCCCCCCAAACCCAACACTTGGGTCCGCCCCTGGTTCATGTTCGTCCGCTTACAAGTTACAACCCTAATGTTATCTTTATAATAAAATCGAAAAATTTAGATGTCAAATACTTGTTGAGTAGTTTAGTATAGTATTCACCCTTGTAAGTCTCCCAAGGATAAATGACACCATTGTTGTCTTGATCAAAGAATGCGACATGTTGTTGGAGCACAGTCATCCCTCGAGCATCATGTTGTGGTGTGCCATCAGGATGTTCCACGTCGGGTGCAACCATTGCTCTAGCCATGTCTTTTGAACAACGTAACAAACTATATCAGCCAATGCAGAAACACATACTAATTCAATTCATCATTCATGAAAAGATCGATCGAGAACTTACATGGCTTAGGGATAGACGATTCAAGGTCATTCCGAACGTTCCTTTGGGATGTCACGGGTGCCATTGGTGCCACTGTCGCCATTGCAACCGGGTCGTTGCTCATCTCCAATATTATGTATACTTCTTTCTAATATGTTTATATAGCAAGGTTTTAGATATATAAGTTCAAAATGAAATGGGATATCATTTGAGAGTAGTTGAGTCGTGTAGGAAAGCAAATATTTGAGACAAAGACAATCAATAATTTCTTTCTCATGTGTTTGCTTAATTAGACCTTTATTTTGGATTTATGTATGTGAGTTTTCTTGCATCTTCGTAACACCTATATTTGGAAACTACTTTTAGGAAAAGCAATATAAAATTTCTTTAGTTTGTAAAATGCAACTAATTAACCACCACAAAAATCTTTAGATTATTGTTATCATGATAAAAGTAAATAATTAAATTTAGAGTAAACTCCAAAATACATTAATGTCGTTTGCTCATTTTCACACCATACATTACTTGTCGATAAGTTCAGACATATGCATCCCTACGTTAATAAACGTTAACCACTATACATTCATGAGGACGAACGGTGCAATTATTTTGCCGTTATCATCTAACATTGATCTTACATGAGGGAAAGGGTTTGCACCGTTAGTCCTTAGGGATTCAAAATGTCTAACGTGCAAATATTTTTCCTCGTGTAAGATCCAAGTTAGAAGATAACGGCAAAAAAATTGCACCATTCGTTCTCATGGATGTATGGTGATTAACGTTATTAATGGAGGGATGTATATGTCCCAACTTATCGTCGCGAGATGTATGGTGTGAAAATGGGTCAACCACATGGATGTATTTTAGACTTTTTAGGGGTGGTTTGATATATGGATTTTGATTCAAAGAATGAAATGAAAGATTGAAGAATTTATTTGATAGAAAAGTGAAAATCAAATAATGAAACCACATCCATTACCTTAATCCTCATCATCTTGCCATGTTTTACAAATTAAAAATGGTGGATCCTCTCACATTTTGATGACACCTATCTTATTTTATTAAGGGTAAAATGCAAAAATAGTCCCTAAACTATCATGAAATCGTAAAAATGGGACTGAGACAAAAAGTCATGCAAAACAGCCACTAACGTTACGAAAATTTGCAAAAAGCCACCGATAGCGCTTTTTTGCTAACTTCCGTTAGTTTTTCCATTAGTCAAGGGTATTATCGCCATTTCACTCGTTTCCCGCCTTTGACTACCCACACTTTACTTAAATGACCAGATTTGCAAAGTTATAATTTAAGTTTTGGAGCCAAAAACACACGTGGCAGCCGAAGAGATTAATGTTTCCCTCCTTTTTGTGCAACTCGGCAACCTCTAATAGGGACTATTCAGTTCATCTTTATCCTCCTTATTTAAATACACCAAACCACACACACATTTCACCGAAACACACATAATTGATGCGTGGGAATTGCACCAGGCTTTACCTCTCGAGGGATCTCGAGAAGCTTACAACCCCCACCAGGCAGTGTACCTGATCGTTGTAGTATAGTATAGTGACAAGTACCGGGGGATTGATCGTTCAACTCAGGAATAGTGTCGCTAGAATTAGAAACCCTAAAAACCAGGTCTAGAGGTGAGGGATGATTCTTTTTGTATTTTTATGTTTTATGAAAAGCAATTAAAATCTCGGGTTTTTTGGAAGAGGGGCGGAATTAGTTGCTAGGCAACTAACCCAAAAACTAAGATGCAATCACAATAAAATAACAAAAATGAAAATAAACTAAATTAAGGTAGTGGTGTGAACAATATATGGGAGAAATGTGTTTACTTAGATTTCACTACTCCCTAGATATCTTTTACAGGTTACTTACTTGTTATAGTTGAGTGGATGACGGATTGTATTCCTTAATACCATTCATGGAGTGGCGTACTTACTTCCCCAATCCTATAAGCTCCTACTTCACTCCTATGTCGAGCCGGCTAAGAAGCTCCTAACATGGGATCACTAGAATTCGCTCATGCATTAAATACAACCATAAAAACCTAGTACACATCGGTTCATGTTTCTTAAGACGTTCAAGCAAGTTACACAATGGAGATCTGCCAGTTTTCTTAAGCCTAACATTGAAATCATTCATCCATTACAACTATAAACAAGCAATCAACCTATAATCAACATCTAGTTTTCATTACATCTAAGCAAACACACAATAGATCTAGCCCAGCATGTTAAAATCAAGACAAGTGAAAGATATATTCAAACAACACATAGACATATTGAATGAATTGAAGGAAAACTTATCTCAATTGAACATGAAAGGTTTCAAGGGGTGAAAACCCTTGAAAATACTGTTACAAACGAGCTAGGGTTTATAAAGTTCGACCCTAATATTCTCCACGCAAGTTCCTCTTTAATGAATGAAAAATAGAAAAGTATATATAGATTTTGTGAGGTGACGGCGTCAAGAGGAAAAATCTGACGCCGTCATCTCGCCGCCAATAAAGTTCTCGGACTGCCTAGATCTATATCTGACGCCGTCATGTATGATTCTGCTCTAGGCCGTCACCAAAATTACTCTTGACGCCCTTGTTCTGACGCCGTCACGTTTTCTCTGGGCCGTCATCCATTTTGCTCTTGACGCCATCATAAAATTCTTCTTGACGCCGTCATCTACTGTTCCCAGCAAGGAAAATTAAGACTTTGCCGTTTTCTTCACTTTTATGGTTCAAAAACATCCAAAATACTTCCTTTTCCAGAATTCACTCCAAAAGTTCCTAAAATCACAAAAGGAACGATTTAGGGCAATATTTGATCAAATAAATTCAATTCCGGGCTTAAATGACCCCCTAAAAATGGTTCATTTTTCGCCTCATCATATACCCTTACACTTGAGATTTGCTTGTCCTCAAGCAAATGCGCTTTTATTCTAATCAAAATACAAGTTAGGGGTCATTTAACACTAATATAAAAGTAATTACAACAAATAATCGTTCCACTAAAGACCAAAGACAAGCACGGAGGTCATACACTAGCACCTCACAAATAGTGTTTAGATACTCACATCTCTCGGGTGTAATAAAGTATATATCACAAAATGAAAATGGGAAACATCTCTCACTACCTGTCATAGCAAAATAGATTACCATAGGCTTGGGAAAGGATCAAACCTCCACCACATGGCGTAAGCACATAGGATAAATTATCAAAGAGTTCTTTTAAAGGGTTGTAACGTTAGGTGTAGGGATATGGAATACACGGTTTTCTTGGATATAGGCAATCTTTACTGGTGGCGAGCTAATCATCTTGGTTAATTACATGTACAATATGGCGTTGCTAAGCCAAGACTAGACTCGACTTAAGCTAATAAATAAAGAAATAACAAAAACATAAAATAAACATAGAATGAAACGGGATGGTAGTCAGTATGTTTTTCTCTTTTTCTTTTTCTATTTTTTTTTTTTTTTCGATTTTTTTTTTTTTTTTTTTTTTTTTTTTTTTTTTTTTGCATACACTCTTACCCTACCCATCCAAAATAATATATCATAGGGAATGAACATTCCCCTTACACTTGAACTTTTACATACTTTACAATAAACTAATCTAATGACTCGAATTAAGATAATCAAAACACTTTGAGTACTTTTAAGATTAACGCACATATGGGGATAATATATGATGTTCTTCCCCATTACTCCATAATAATAGTATTTTACCCATGAGTCCCAATCGTCCCAAAACAATATGTACAAGGATATGACTCGACTTAGCAACCATGTAATCAATTAGATTAATTAACTAAGGGTTTAAACAAATAACAATAATGCACTAAAGATGAGTGCATACACGGAAGGCTAAGGCGATTTGGTTGTACATTTAAGTGGGGTGTAACAAATTCTTCCTTTAAGTAAGATGCTTAAAGGTAGAAACGAAAAGATAGGCTCGGAGGGGTGTACTAGGGGTTTCGTGTACTAAAAATGAGTACAACGCTAATGTGTGGGAAAAATTAATTGACTTAACTAGCCAAATAATATGACTTAAATGGTCAAGTAATTATGATACGGGTTTAACACAAGGGTGATCCTAATGCCTCTTATCACGTAGTAAATCCTACTACACGAATGTAGTCTCACTAGCGGTCTCGGGATGCATCACTAACGCAAGTTCTAGAATCTAAATGCTACCGGTACACTCATAAGCACTAATAGTAAATGCTTTTCCTATCAAATCTAAAGGCGAACCTCACATATTTGGGTGGAAAATTTTTATGAATGATACGGTTTTGTGCTAGTCATACAATCTCCTATCCATGAGACGCTTGCTAAGGCTAAAGTTTCACTCCTAAATGTTGTAAAAAATTTTAAATTTTGCGCTAAAATTACACTAACAAGTATTTCTCATAGTTTTATTACACACCTACCATCAAACAAACAAACTCAAGTGAAAGTGTATATGTAACACCCCCTAATTTGTAACATGGCAGCGGAAAAGTAATTAGGGTGTTACGGTGAGGATCGAAGTCATAATGATAGAAAACGGCTCGAAAGAGACGTTTTAAAACATAAATTCATTTATAAAAATTCAAATACAAAAGGTCACTATCAGAGTATTATAATAAAAGTCTTGATGTTCTAAACTGAATCAAACATCATTTATTTTACACCATTATTTAAATAAAGTAGATAAGTTTTGAAGTTTTGTCGCCCGTTCCATGCTTTCTTCCCCTGCTAAATACCTGAGATATATGCTTAAAAGTCAACAAAAATATTGAGTGATATCATAGAGTTTGAATTTAGTAATCATTTTGATACACAAGTAAGATTGTATTAGAAATACAATCAGTTTGAAAATTGATATTGCAGTTTATATATTGCTCTAAGTCTCATGACACGCAAAACGTTAACAAATACCGTAAAAACGGAGGTGTTTATCAAATCAATGATAATTTTGCCCTCGTGTAATAGGTGATTTGCCAATTCCTATTTTTACTCAAATATAATTATCACGACTAATACGACTAACCACATGCATAATGGCATTCCGTCAAGTATTAATGGGATAGGCTGTCAAACCTTAAATAGATCTATTCATTATATTCGCGTTCACATAACAGTGATTAATGGCTCATGATCAAGGGTCTTTTGGCAATAGCTAACTTAGGCATATATCAAGTCAGGAAGCATACAGAAAATTACTTGCGATCGGTTTATAACATGTATCCCCCTCACGGAGTTTGAAAATAAGTAATTGTGAGGCTATGGCTCACCTTGATTGATACTGAAATGAAGAAAATAGAGTCGGACGAATTTATGATAACGGCTTCAAAACACAACCTGATAAATAAATTTATCTGAGAATTTGACCAAATACTATTTGGTAAATACGAACGAATAACGAATAATAAATATTCGTTATGACGAATAGGTGATGTGCAGTGTAATTCTTGTGATATGCATGATATGACAAAATATGATATTTAAATTATCCATCGAAGTTTTACCTTTTTAATCGTAAGTAAAATATTAACTTTTGAAATATCGTTATATATATTATTAACGTTACGTTAAATAATATATATTAGTAAAAATAAAAGTTTATATGTAATACGAAATAAATTTACGAAAATAGAAAATAAATAAGAATGATAAATAGATTATGTTTAGTCTTTGTCTCTTTTTCCAATTTTACCATTTTTACTCTAACGATATTTGCGTTACACCGTTAGTCCTTTTTATAAATAAATTCAACTATAGTCCTCTAATTGTCCAATAATCAATACTAGGCTTAGAATATTAAATTTCATCAATTTTTACCCTTAAGTTTCTGTTTTTACAGGTTTAGTCCTTATTTTTCAATATTTACACTTTTAGTCCTTCTAGGTGTTGTCGCGTTACATTTTTAGTCTAAAATTACAAAAATGATTATAAAAAATTTCTAAAAATTTTCGTGGCTTATTAAGTCAATAATAAGCTGATTTCAAATGCTTATTTAACAAAAAGCTTACTTTTTTATCTTATGGGCCATTAACAAACCAATATAAGGCCCGTTAAGATTTTTGGAGGCGAGGGCATGGAAAATGTTTTGGGCCTGGCCTTGGACTATTTTTATGATTCTAAAAACATTTCATATGGGCCCAGTGGGCTTACGTATCTTAATTTTTTATTGGGCTTGAATTGAGCCCACACGAAATTGTTAAGTTTTTATATAAAGTTTGGATTTGAAAAACTTGTTCATGTCGATTCAAAATGGCTCGTTTTAGGTGTCAAAACGTGAGTATTTTTACAAGTTGTATAAATGAAAGTAGTAGTTTTCTAGGTGGTCTATTGAGTCGTGTAATAATATAGTACTCTTGTTACGTGAAATTGAAAGTTATACGTGTGTTTTGTAGCATGTGTGAACCGGTTATATATTTTGAAAACATTGAAAATATTACTAAGTATTTTACTAAATTTTCATACGATGGACATGGTTCAAAATAGATGTGTGTAATGCATGTAACGTTGATACTAAAATGAATTATGTGTGTTACGTGACTCCTAGGCCTTCCAAGATAGAGGCTAGTCACGTTTAGTGTTCTACATGACAATATATACGTGAAATATATATGTAAATTGATATACGATCGAAACAACGATAACCAATGTGCATGACTAATTTTTAACGTGTGATTTTGAATGGAAACGAGTAGAAATAACTTACAACACCCTTTAGGTGGTAGAGAGTCGAGAATGAAAGTATGGAACACAAGGAAATCTCGTTCAATGTATAACCCAAACGTTATACGTATATATCAAACCCGATATCCCTTTTCTTGCTTCCAAACCAAATTACAATCGACTTCTGGTCTTTAGGAGTAGTTTTTAGGATGAAATAAATATGTGAGAGAGTATGAGAATGGTAAGGAACGGTGCATGCATGTAAGCTATATATGGTTTCAAAATATAACACGTATGTGAGAAATATTTCTAAGAAACCTTCACGTACTATAGCATGTCAGTAAAACCTAGGTCTAAGGTGATTTTTATATTGCTAAACAATGGTATGTGAGTGCACGAAATGTGGAAAATGTTTTGGTGATTCATGCTTATGTCGACCAACTATATATATATGTATACGATTTACTAAATCGTATACCACTTGATTATGGCTAATCATCTTTGACATTTGAACATGAAATCATCTTAGAAATATTATTAGGAACACGTAGTAACAAACGGGGATCAAAACAGTTAAGTTTTGAAGAAATTACAAATCGATTGGGTCATGGATATATCGATCACTTTGCCTCTTAAAAATGTATCAAACGTCGTCCAATGAACTTGGGATTTGACACACTAATATTTGGCTAGGTGGTTAACGAGATGGTGTAAAAATATTGGGGGTGGTGTGTAAGAAACGAGATTAAACGAGGCGTTTTGGGAGGCTTGAAGCTTAGTCAACTAGGTGATTTAATAAGGATTTGGATTTGGGCTTTTGGTTTTGGGCTTATGAATAGTAAACGAGAAATGAGCTGGAATGATTAAGGGTCCGTTTGTATTAATTTTGAGATTAGGTTTAGTAATTATAATTAGGATTAAATGAAAAGTTTAAGTTTCGAGTAACGTGTCGAGGATTAATTCCGTCATTTCGTGAATTATATTATTTTATGATAATCGTCAAAATAATATAATAAGAAAAATTTCAAATTTTTCCGAGAAAATGGGAATTAGTAACGATAACGAAGGATTATATATTTTATTAATGATATGATTACAAGAAATTTTTACAGGGTTCTACAGTATACTATAAGGTATCATCATTTACCCTCCCCTTACACTTAGGATGAACATTGTCCCTAATGTTCAAGTAAAGATTGTAAAAGTAAAACAGGTAAAAGAATGAAATCAAATACTCCCCTGATTCGCTCGGTATGGATAATATGGTAACCAGGTTAGATCTTCCTCCAAGAAAATGAACAATCAAAGTTTCCCTTCCAGAATATAAATCATCTTCTTGTCAAACATAACCTGTTAAACCTGAGAAAACAAACAAGCCAACCTCGCGTAAAATCGGCGGCAATCTATATATGATAACAAATCCTAGAAAACAAAGTAAGATATAATGCTTGTGGAACGATGTTTGCAGATTCCCTGGAGATTATAAAACTAAAGATTCAACGAAAACTTTAAGATTCCGTTAGAAAAACAAAACTGGTAAAAATTCCAGATTTTTACACGTGACGCCATCAAGAATTTCTTCCTGACGCCGTCAAAAGTGACCTGCAGAAATTCTTATGTTAAGTTTCCGGAAAATTTCTGGAAAAACTTGGTCCTACTTCCTGGAAAATCCTGCAAAACATCATTATGACTCGATACAAGCATTTGACTCTAACAAATACGAATATACATGTTCATTAAATATTGTGGAGAATCATGATCAGTTTTGTTTCTTAAAAACATATTTGGGGTTTCCCCTTACACTTATCTTTTGCGAAATACCTTTGGATGAAGTTAAGACTAAACCAAACAACAAAATAAAGTATTTTCACCATTTTAGTTTGAGACATGATCTACCAACAATAAAAATAAAGCATGCATACGGAAGCAAATAACAATCAATCAAAATAAAAATCACACAAATCATGGGTTGCCTCCCAAGAAGCGCTTGTTTTTGTTCGAGTCACGAGCCTGACTCTACCCTTATTTAACGTAAATAGAGGAGGTTTTCCCTACACTTAGGATTAAGTGCGGGTGAAAGTAGCGATACACACCCTTAGGGTGGAAATATGCCACGTGAGGAAAGAGTGGTGGATGAATTATATGCTCAAAGGGTTGTGCTCCTATCATCATAACCTTACCTAATTTAATTGGGTTAGTGGGCGGATTAAGATTTTCTCTTAGAAAGGGATCATCTTCTATCAACTTCGAGAGACTCCTAGTTGGGAATCCATCTTGACCTAATAAACCCGGTTTAAACCCATAATATCTTTTGTAATCAATCATAAATGGGTGATGTAAGCATGTAAGGTCATTTTCCACTCCTATATTGGCTTCCTCTCTACAAGGCTTAGAGTCCACTACCTTTACCCTAAGACTACCCGAACTATATGGTTTGATGGGTGGATAGGAACCTATTTCAATTCCTAAATTTTCATCCAAGGATAGAAGATTAGCTAACGGTTTTGGTTAAGGCTCCGGTTCATCAAAACTAGGAACTTCCTTAGAACTAAGAGAAAGGTTATCATTATAAGTATTCAAACCTATATCCTCTAGCTGTGTTTGGTTCAAAGGTTCTACCTCAATTGGGATTCCTAAAGTCTCTTCCACTTCATCCGAATTAGTCACGGGCGGTGTGTATGCCTCAAATGATGGTAGGACTCGTTGGGTACTTGGTGGGCTTAGATTTTCAACTCTATCCTCCATCTTATCAATATTACCAATGTGCTCAGCTTGTATTGTGGTGAAATCAAACCGCTACGTGCACCTAGTTATCTCATCTATAGGCTTATCCCCAAACAATCTTCTTGCTTGTTCCCTTAAACTTGCTATCAATTGATCCGTAACAACGTTTCTTGGGTTGTCCATTTTTTTGGAAAGTATGGCACAATTCTCTATGGTTTTCCATGCTTCATCAACACTTAATCCCCAAAGGTCCCCATCTGCGGCATGGTCAATGTCCATTTTGGTATAGTGGTAGACACGATGGTAAAATATTTCAATTTGGGACCACATATCAAAATTATGATGAGGGACTTTTAGGAGTAAATATTTAAAACGAGCCCATGCATCATAGATAGGTTCATTCTCATGTTGTTTAAACATCAAGATGTCATTTGGAGTGGGTGAATTTCGTGGTTGGTAGCATGGGGGATTCGCGTTCTCCATAATGGCTAACGGAATAGTCAATGGAAAGGTTTTTACAAGCAAAGACACAAAGAAAAGATAGACTAAAGAAAACCTAAAAGTAAAAATAAAAATCTTACTAGAAAGGAATCTAGCAAGTAGACCTAATAAAAAGAAATTCTAACCTAGACAATAACTATTCCCTAGCAGCGGCGCCAAAAACTTGATGCGTGGTAATTGCACCAGGTTTTACCTCTCGAGGGATCTCGAGAAGCTTACAACCCCCACCAGGCAGTGTAGCTGATAGTTGTAGTATAGTATAGTGACAAGTACCGGGGGATTGATCGTTCAACTCAGTAATAGTATCGCTAGGATTAGAAAACCTAAAAACTAGGTCTAGAGGTGAGGGATGATTCTTTTTGTATTTTTATGTTTTATGAAAAGCAATTAAAATCTCGGGTTTTTTGGAAGAGGGGTGGAATTAGTTGCTAGTCAACTAACCCAAAAACTAAGATGCAATCACAATAAAATAACAAAAATGAAAATAAACTAAATTAAGGTAGTGGTGTGAACAATATATGGGAGAAATGTGTTTACTTAGATTTCACTACTCCCTAGATATCTTTTACAGGTTAATTACTTGTTACAGTTGCGTGGATGACGGATTGTATTCCTTAATACCATTCATGGGGTGACGTACTTACTTTCCCAATCCTATAAGCTCCTACTTCACTCCTATGTCGAGCCGGCTAAGAAGCTCCTAACATGGGATCACTAGAATTCGCTCATGCATTAAATACAACCATAAAAACCTAGTACACATCGGTTCATGTTTTTTAAGACGTTCAAGCAAGTTACACAATGGAGATCTGCCAGTTTTCTTAAGCCTAACATTAAAATCATTCATCCATTACAACTATAAACAAGCAATCAACCTATAATCAACATCTAGGTTTCATTACATCTAAGCAAACACACAATAGATCTAGCCTAGCATGTTAAAATCAAGACAAGTGAAAGATATATTCAAACAACACATAGACATATTGAATGAATTGAAGGAAAACTTATCTCAATTGAACATGAAGGGTTTCAAGGGGTGAAAACCCTTGAAAATACTGTTACAAACGAGCTAGGGTTTATAAAGTTCGACCCTAATATTCTCCACACAAGTTCCTCTTTAATGAATGAAAAATAAAAAAGTATATATAGATTTTGTGAGGTGACGGCGTCAAGAGGAAAAATCTGATGCCGTCATCTCGCCGCCAATAAAGTTCTCGGACTGCCTAGATCTATATCTGACGCCGTCATGTATGATTCTGCTTTGGGCCGTCACCAAAATTACTCTTGATGCCCTTGTTCTGACGCCGTCACGTTTTCTCTGGGCCGTCATCCATTTTGCTCTTGACGCCGTCATAAAATTCTTCTTGATGCCGTCATCTACTGTTCCCAGCAAGGAAAATTAAGATTTTGCCGTTTTCTTCACTTTTATGCTCCAAAAACGTCCAAAATGCTTCCTTTTCCAGAATTCATTCCAAAAGTACCTAAAATCACAAAAGGAATGATTTAGGGCAATATTTGATCAAATAAATTCAATTCCGGGCTTAAATGACCCCCTAAAAATGGTTCATTTTTTGCCTCATCAATAATCCCAACGATCAAAACAACCCACGATGGCAAACAATGGTAAAGGGAAGGGCATATATATTGGTACCGAGGAAGAGGAATTTGACAAAGTTTTAAGATCCGATTATCTAAATGATTTACTTCTTGATTCATATGGCGCAAAACCAATTGATGAGTATGGTTCTTATAGGAAGATTCCTAAGGAGTTGAGTACTCAGATTCTGACCTATCTTAGGAAACAAGATGGCTACTATGAATCGCTTTCGAGTGATGAGGAGGAGGAGGGGGAGGAAAAGGAAGAGACTGTGGATACCGTTTTACCAAATGATTTGGCAGAGAGGATTTCCCGTCTTGAAGTTGTGTTTAAGTATTTGAAGGATAAGAAGGACAAGAAAGAAAAAGAATTGAAGAGCATGAAGAAAAGGAAGAAAAGGGGTGATGCGGAAGTTAGCGGTTCCAACTTCTAAACTAGTGTGTTTTGATAACTTTTGGGTGATGTAATGGTTGTGAACTCATATGATCAATGAAAGTTTCGATCTTTATGTTACTATGTTTGTGTTTCAATTTTTGATGTTTATGTTTGTGTTTCAACATTCACAAGGTACAATGATACAGCTTATGCAGAAACTATTAACATTTGTAGGTTGACTTTAGAACATCAAAAGCTATTGACTAGCACTAGTAAGAAGTTAATACTCCTTTACCTACCAACTAGTATAGTAAAGTCTCATGTCCAAATTTATCAAAAACATAGATATGTCAGAATCTGTAACTCAAAAATTAAAGAGAAAGAAAATGAGTAGTAATAATACACAGGTAGAGGAAGTAAGTGGTTGTATAATTGGTCTCGGTATCAGAAGTGGGAACAAAACAGGAGGGGGTCGTGCAAAGATAGAGGTGTTGGACGAAAGATGCTTCATCTGTTGTGGGGATGTTAAGTGTTGGAGGCATAGTGTTGTGATACTTGAATAGGCAGGTTGTGCAACGGCAGAGGAAGTAAGTTGTGGTGTCATTGGTCTGGGTATTACTGGTAGAAACATAAGTGCAGGGGGTGTTGCAGATGCAACTCAATCAACTGAAGCAAAAAAGAAGATTAAAAAGAAGCCAAGAAACTAAATCACTATGGTTTTGGGCATGTACAAACCACAAACTGAATCACTATGTTTAGTATGTGTTTTAATGTTTCATTAATGTGAGTTTCTTGTTTATGTTTGTGGTACCTATCAAATACAATAATGAAGTATAAACATATGTGAAGACATTATTCATACAAAATGTGGATCATGAGATCCATTACATTCATTAACCATCACTAATCTCAAAACAACCAACCCCCTCATAGATATTTCTTCTTCACAACATCCTCAATCTTCTTAAACATCTTGTCCTTGAATTGTCTGGCCATCATCAACAGTGCATTCTCCCAACGCTTATCAATTGTTTGTAGCCTCCTAAGCTTCTTTGTATTGCTCCTTGCAATTCTTGCACGTGAATAGTTTCGAAGTCTAACAATCACATCCCCCCTACGTTCGACCCTTTCAGTAATTTTTTTGGACTTGTTCTCCAAATCGTGTGCCTGCTGCAAGTCTTGAAGAATCTCTGTGTGGTAAGGGCCAAGCATTAGTTCAGTTAGCACATACGAGTTACAGAGAACCTTTAGATCAATATCACTTTGATAGTTGTTCATGGTTAAGGAAATAGGGAGGTGTCTTTTGCAAGTGATTGTTTTGAGAGATGCGTATTTAGTAGCCTTCACGTGTTTGCCTATAAAAGGGCTTATAAGATTGCCACGTACTGTGTAGTCTTCATGTGTTGGACAAAAAAAAAGACTTATCTGACAATTGACTTTATGGAATTCAACATTTGCAGTTTGACTTTTGAAAGTCTAAATGCAATGGGTGCAAATGCAATGGGTACAAGAGAATGAGTGTCTAGATCACTCCCATTCAACATTTGCAAGTTTGACTTTTGAAAGTCCAAATGCAATGGGTACAAACATAGAATACAAACATAGAATCCAAACATAGTTCAAAACATTGTTCTAAAGACAATAAATTTAAACAAAGAGTACAAACATAGAATCTAACAGACAATAAAGTGAAACATATTGTTCAAAGATCAGTGGGTAACACATTAAGAACTAGGAATTGCATGCTCATCATCTGTCTTCATCTTTTTGGTTGGCCTTTCAACATGAGGTTTGTGATTGGGTGGTATAATTACTGTTGTAGAGTCAATTCTTGTCCAGTATTTGCGGCTAGAACAACCATTGATCTTGAATGAGTACATACGCGCCCATGTTTCTAGTCTGTAAGCAGCATGAACCCACTCTTCAGGTATACCAACTCCTATTCCATCCTCATTCTTGTAGTTTATTGTAGCCACAACATGTTTACATGGTATTCCAGTCAGCTCACACTTCCTACAACCACACTCCTTCCTGTCCATGTTAACAACACAATGATCCTCATTAGGCACAGATACTTTATATAAAGAAGCTTCAATCCATTCAACAACGCAATCAGTAGCTTCTTTTTTAATTGCATCAAACATGGCTTGCACAGTAGGAGTAAGTTGTCCAACACTCTTTTTTATTATTTGCTGAACTACCACAGTCCTCTTCATCAAGTAATCCCTGATATATTCAAGACAAGTGATGATCGTTCTATCTCTGACATCATTTAGCTGGCTATTGAACACCTCACATATGTTGTTTAAGAGTAGTCCACATAGTGCTTTGCCTGTTAAACAAATCACACATTATATATTAATATATGATCAATTATCAGTATGCTTTTGTCCAGTGCCACTTAATGAATTACCTGAAAAATGTGATCTGCTCCATTGTTCAGCTGGAATCTTCAGCAACCAATCATAAGCTGCAGCATTGTTATTCTTGAGGTGATCCATCTCTTTATTGAATTCAACAATAGTAGTGGCTCTAGCTGCATTCCAAAGCATGTCCTTGTAAACACCTCCTTTAAAATGTGACTTCATCTCCTCATGAATATGCTTAACACAAAACCTGTGTTCAGCATTTGGAAACACACTACCAATGGCTTGTATCAATCTCTGTGAACAGTTAAGGTTATTGATGGTGTTAAAACTTTACATGTTCTCATTGTGCATAAAGCACATGATTAATTATAGAATAAAAATGTCACCTTTTGCTTATCAGAAATGAAAGTGAACTTGCAGTTGGTTTGTATACCAAAATCCTCTCCTAGTAGTTTCAAAAACCAACACCAAGTTGCCTTATTTGGTGCATCAACTACAACATATGCTACTGGATAAATCTCATTGTTTGCATCAATCCCAACTGCTGTTAGTAATTGACATGGAAAAGGACCTGACATGCATAATCCATCTAATCCTAAGATTTCTCTGCCACAGGCTTTGAAACCTTGTTTCATAGCTCCCAAACACACATAAACCCTTTTAAAAGTTCTTGTTGCACTCTCTGGATTTGGTTCTAGCTGTACATCAATCCTAACAGTAGTTCCTGGATTTTGATTAACCAACTCTTGGTCATACTCTCTAAGCAGTGCATAATGTTTCGTAAAAACATGTATACCTGATAGATGTTCACAGTCTTTATTGCATAGCAAATCATACTTACTTACGGGAACATCTTCAATTAGCTCATCATCATCATCATCAATCACTTCATCATCATTTGGATTATAATCAAAATCCTCTGAATCACTCTCGCCACTCTTTCCTTCTGTTTCATTATCCACCTCTACTACTTTCACATTTCCCACATGACCACCTACAACTTTAAGTCCATAACATTAACAACAAATACACCTTTTAATAAATAAAAAAATTAAAACAAAAATGCACTGTGTGCTACCGTATCGATCAAAGGCACGAACGATCATTGTAATCTAACCGGAACTATACGTTAATTAGAATTGTATCTGAATATAGGTGTTCGACTTAATTTGGTACAGAATTGGCGGCAATAAACTAGGTGAATGAGGATGGAAGAGGGTTGTATCTGAAGTTAAATGGGTATATTAGTCATTTCGTGCGATAATACCCTTGACTAACGGAAAAACTAACGGAAGTTAGCAAAAAAGCGCTCTCAGTGGTTTTTTGGCAAATTTTCGTAACATCAGTGACTGTTTTGTATGACTTTTTGTCTCAGTCCCATTTTTGCAATTTCGTGATAGTTTAGGGACTATTTTTGCATTTTACCCTTTTATTAATCATCTTTTCTCAATCATTTATTTTAAACCATCTTTATTTATTTCAAGATTTTCAACATTTATTTCTTTTTAATTTTTGCTTTTACTGTAAATTTTGATCATTATTTTAATCTAAAAATTACTATCCATATTTTTTTATAATATAACTAAACATTTAAAACAAACAACATTTTAATCAATCATACATTCTTTCTCTTACTTTTTCTTTCAAACCTATACAAAATCCAAATCCCTTTCCATCCCGTTAACAAACCAAATGCACCCTTAGTATTTAAAAGTAAATACATAATAAAAGTTAGAAGCCATAAGTTACATGAAAATAAGTTTAATTCAGAAAATAAACTTAGGAGGTGTTTGGTATGTGGGTTTTGACCAAAAGGTTTAGGTTAAGTCCTAAATTTTATCGTTTGGTTAGAGGGTTTAGGTTTTGAAATAGTGAAAGGGCCTACAAATCCAAAAGATGAGAAGCTTAATGGTTTTTCTCTCTTTCACACACTACTTTTAATTATTCATCTATTTCCCTCTCACAAATATAGACATATCTATAATTTAAATAACTTTATTATATTTGTTTTTTATAATAGAAAGTAGTAAATAAAAGTAATTTATTTATCCCGACAATTTTCAAAAATTTACATCAATATCAATATCAATATCCAAATCCAAACCAACCGCACCCTTACATAAACATCAATTAGAAAAGTCATTGTCTATTCAAGTCCTCATCATGGTTGGCAAATTTCCAATGTCCACAGACATTGTCTATTCAAGTCCTCATCATGGTTGGCCAATTTCTAATGTTCATATACTTATTATAATAGTTAGGTCTATTAGTTATAGTGTTATACTAGCCAGGTGGCGAATACCTACAATTTAATTTATTTGGTTCACATGTTATGCAAAAATAGTTACAACATCAACGCAAAAGCATCTCTAATGCAAAAAACTTTTAGTATATTAAACTCAGTTTTTCAACATAACAGGGTATCCACACGTTGTAGCAACGGGTAATGCGGGCGCCATGTGATTAAAGTCCAGGCACCAACAAAATAATCATAACGGGCTGATTAACCTCAAAAAAATAAGAAGAAAATGATCCCGGTCCGACCCGGTATAACCATTTTAACCGGTTCCAACCATCATTTCAAGTTTGTTTTCAGACGGCTTTTATTAGCTAGCCGAACGCCCGAACTGATGGCGACTCCAGTCTCCGGTTGAACCCGTTAGTCTGGTCCGATTTTTAAAACCATATGTACTATCAACTTGTTTACATATAAATTGTATGAACTTTTGTTTGTTTTATTAGTTTGTACAATATGTATGTAGAGTTGAGATCAATGTAGATATCATATTTGTCATATATCCAATAAACCAATCTTCGTATTAATTTTTCATCAAAATTAATAAGAAAACTACTTTTCACTTTTTTTTAAACAAACATATCTTGCAAACGGTAAATCTTTGAGCTACGAAAAATACCCCATCGCGACGAGAATTAAATTATCTTTCTATAGATATGCACTTTTAGATACTTTCGACGAACTTTTTTTTCGACGAGAAAAATCACATGTCGTTTGTAAAAATCACATGTGACTCATTTTAAAAATCACATGTGATTTTTTTAGGCGGGAAATTTGAAATAAAAAATAGTCAAAAGTATATAGAAGTGCATATCTATAGAAAGTTAATTTAATTCTCGTCGCGATAGTATGTTTTTTTTTTCGCATAACGATTAACGGTTTGCGAAATATTTAATTTAAAAAAAATGGTGAAAGTTTATTTTTTTTTTGTTTTGATCAAAAAATTATTGGCCATGATTGGTTTATTGGATTTCTGGCAAATATAAGATCTATATTGATATTATGTCTATGTATAATAACATGTATTTTTTAATCCTGAGGTGTTTTAAAAATAATTTTGATTAGAATAATTGAAAAGTCAATGGATAGTTATGGTTATATATTTTTTTATATTGAATTACATGGTATTTTTCAATTAATAATTTTTAAAACATGTCTAAAGAGTGTTTTAAAATGTTGTAACTAATGATATCATAATTATATTTATTAAAATTTGCATTTAGTGATGATTTTAAAACACCTTATGAAATAGAATAGTCAAAACTCTAAAATCACCTTATGAAATAGACTTATTATTATTATTATTATTATTATTATTATTATTATTAAACATCACTTTATTAGAAACTCAAAGGATTTACAAGAAGTTAGTGGGAAGCCAAAATAATAATTGGGCTCCCACCCCTCTAGCTATAGAAAAGCTAATCCTACTAAAGATATGTGCAGCAGCACGTGCTCCAATATCTTGGGTCATTGAGAACTTTCGGATTCGCTTCAGTAGGGCCACTGCATCATTCTCAAGTTCCTCAAAAGAAGAGAAAGAGAAGGGGAGGAACCCATATTCAATATTCGCACACTTAGCTTCATACTTGACGCGTTTACGTTGTGTAGCTTCAATCACCGCATGACCCAGCACAAAATCAACCATACAAGTTTGCGTCAAGGGCGATGACCCAGTCAAATCAACACATAAATCAAGCCCTCCATCCCACGAGTGGAACAACATATCAGCTGGACATAAGGATTTGTATATTTCCTCACAAAGCCCAATATTAACTTCTTTACGATATTATTATTATTATTATTATTATTATTATTTTGTAGTAATTTTCTTTTAGATATTACTTGTAAAGTCTTTTATAAAAGAAAGAAAAAAAATGTATGTAATGAAATTAAAATTTGTTAGTTGAAAAAAATAAAAATAAATGAAGGTCGCTCTTACTGTGCAATCAATCGCCTGTAAGTCATCGATGAAAGAAAGCTAACGTGATGGATAAAATAATGGTCAATCGATCCCTTTTGTCCAGCCTAAATATCAGTGGCGGACCCAGGATTTTTCAAGACGAGGGGTAAAAATTTTTTTTTGATAAAATTCGTGATGCACATTAATAAAAATGTCATATATATATATATATATATATATATATATATATATATATATATATATATATATATATATATATACACACACTAAAAAATATATTTTTATATTTTTGGCTTCAAGGTGGGAGGCAATTTGATTTTTTAGAGAGGTGCACTTTAATAAAAAAAGTCAAAAAAAAAATTTTTACACTAAAATTTGAACTTTTTCGACGAGTCGTGAAAGACACCGCCACCCCAAAGTCAAAGCTTGGGTCCGCCCCTCAGCCTAATAGCCTTCCCCTAATACCGTTGGTGTCCTTTATTTTTCCATCCCCGCAAATTCACGTTCTCATGTTTCCCTCTTCTACTACATCTCTATGTCACCAACTTCTCCAAATCCTTAACCCAATTCCAAGTTTTTAATCATTCAAAATCTAACACTAGAGAAAACATATTTATTTTTCTCAAACAATAACATTACACCGCGCAAAGAAATGATGACGTATAACTTTTGTCGCATTTTTCTAGCACATTTATCAATGGAGTTACCGGGCTGGTCAATGGTTTTCGATAATGGTGCTCATATTCACTGTGAAAAAAATTAAAATTTTTAATGTCTTTTGTGGTTTAGAGTCGAAGTTTAGAGCATAACTAATATTAAGAACATTATCAAATTCATAACAATAAAATTTCATGCGATACAAATCACTAAACTAATGTACTACGTATTTCATACAAACTTGCTATGGAATGCTATAGACTTGCATATCGAATGCCATGAACTTCAGTTCACATGAGCTAGTATTAATTGCGTTTTTTTTTACTAGTTATGCGCATAACGCTAATTGAGGTTGTGCGTAAACTCTAGACGAGTTTCATGATCCATAAACATCTTATAAATCTTCATTCGAGGTGCTGTAAGCAAGTGACATAATCTTAATACTAAGTTTTCCGTCTAAAAATAATTATTTATTGAAAATACACGGTTTAAACAATATAATTATTACTGTTTTTTCTTTCTTATATTTTGACAATTTTACCTATAACTAATTAATTGAAATATATTTTAACGTTTGTAATAAGAACTTCAAATGAAATTATATGCTAATTCGATCAAAATTCTCAATCTATTATTAGCAATGAACAATTACTCTATATTACATATAAATAGAGAAAAACATTTGCTTAAAACTTAAAAACTGAATAATTTTATTAGCCTGAAACACTGTTACTTATAAAAGGAAATATAATTTATTAAATATTTAAATACTTAATTACAATTTAAACTATTATTTTTTTTTTCACTTTCACTTACTTCACATCCATATATATACATAAGAAAACTTGCACAAAAAAATTAACGTTATTATACGCCGTCACCGCTAAGGTGTTAAATAGGCTGACCTGACCTGGGCCCGATCCAAACTCGACTAAGACTATTCGAGGTAGGTTACTCGGGTCAATAATCTTATTTTGGTTATTCGGTTGGGTCAACCCAAATAACTCAAATGTTATAATAATAATAATAATAATAATAATAATAATAATAATAATAATAATAATAATAAATAAATAGATTTATGGTCAGGTATCGGGTAAAATATTTTTGGCTAACTTGGCTTTGGGTTGACCTGTTTGACCCGAATAAAGGTTTTTCATTAATTTTTCATGTAATTGTTAGAAATTATTTATATAAGCTAGTAAAAGTATGAAAATTTTATTATCATTCTACACATATCCGCGTGGGCTCGAACCTGATTCGAGTTGACTCGACCGAACCCAATTAACCGGAATTCAAATATGGTCAGGTTTGGGCATATTATTTTTTATTCTCGACCTGACTTTGACCTGATTCGATCCCGACCCGAACCCGACCAAACCGATCCGATCAACACTATAATCACCGCTATACACGGTTAATTCTCTAATCTTTTATATAATAAAATAAAACCCCTATTGGGAATTTTGCATTTCAAAAAAATCAATTGATACCTGATTTAGTAATAATTTTATTTAAAAAAAAGACTATTTTCTTATTACGTAATATTTTATATTTATCTATAACACAAGTAGAAGATAAATATAAAAAATAAAGATACGATATTTAAAAAAAAGATTATTTATTTTATATTTATCCACAACACAAGTAGAAGATAAGTACAAAAAATATATGTAAGATGCAATTAACAATAGGATTAAAATTTTTTAATAATTATTTTAAAAAAATTTAAAAAAACCCGCGCATGCGCGAAAATTATAACTAGTTTCATATTAAAAAAAGAAAAAAAAAATGCAAAAAGAAAAAAAAAAGGCAAATGAAAAGTTAAAATATCAGTCAAACAAAACAAACATCCCAAAAAACAACACAAACAATTAACAAACCAACCCACGTGGTCTCTTATCTCTATACTACAGTGCAGAAAAACATAAACCCACAAACACAAGTGCCAAAATTTTGAAAACCAAATCCAAATTTTCATTTCCCGCCCACCCAACCAAAAAACCCAAAACCCCCAAAACCAAAACCAATAAAATCAAATCAAATCAAACCTTAACAAAAAAAAATCTCAAATAATGTCCACATCACGCCGTACAAAACCCTCCGCCACTGGCACTGGCGCTGTTGCTGTAAACAGCGCCAGCGCCAGACCCAAACCCCGAACCACCACTCCGGTATCTGAACGCATCGATCCGTTCAATACCGGTAAAGAAAACATTAACAACAGTGCTAAAATCACTTCGAGACCATCTAGAACCAAGCCCTTTGTTCCACAAATCGTTAAAACTGAAACCACGGCCCCGCCGCGTGCCCGTTGGTCGAGTTCCGTGCCGCGCGGTAGAAGCGTGAGCCCGTGTCAGTTTGGTAGGGCTAATGGTGGTGTTAGTTCTGATATCCGAAAAACTAGGGTTTCTAGGGTTTCAAATGAGAGGATTGAGAGGAATGAGAGGAGTGTTAGTGTGGATAGATCTGCTAGGGTTAGGGATCGGGTTGGTTTGTCGAATACACGGGTTGAAAAGAGCGAAAAAAATTTGGTCAAAAAGAGCGAAAAATTTGAAATGAGCGAAAAAAATGATCAAATGAGGGCGAAAAATATGAAAGTTGAAAAAGGTGCGGAGAATAAGGCGAATGTGAATGTGAGAGGTGAAAAGAGCGAGAAAAGCGGTGAAATGAGGGCGAAGAATGTGAAAGTTGAAAAAGCGGTGGAAAAGAGTGAGAAGAGTGAGACGGGTTTGGATTCTGTTATGAAAGTGTCGGAAAGTGTTAAAATGTTTGAGAGGTTTAAGTCGAAGGCTAGTGTAGGTTTAAGGGCGAGTAACGGGAGTGAAAGTGAGGAGAGTGGTGTGAGATTAAGTTTTGGTGGTTCGAGTGGGAAAGTTAGTAAAGGGACTAGTAGTAGTAGTTCGGATGGGTCGAGTGTTAAGTATCCGAGTAAATTGCACGGGAAGCTAGCGTTTTTGGAGGAGAAAGTTAAGAGGATAGCGTCGGATATAAAAAGGACTAAGGAGATGTTGGATTTGAATAATCCCGATGCGTCTAAAGTGATGTTGTCTGATATTCAGGAGACTGTTGCAGGGATCGAGAAGGCTATGGGTGATGTTGTAAGTGGGGAGAAAGAAAAAAAGAATGTTGAGAAAAAGAATAGTCCGATTAAGGAGTCGAGTGATGTGAAAAGTTTAGCTAAGGGGTTGAATAACGATGAACTAGAAGCGAGGTTGTTTCCTCATCATAAGTTACTTAGAGACCGAACAACGCTAAAAGCACCTTTAGGTCGTCACGAAAGTATTAAAACGAAGGTTGCTGTAACTGTTATCGAAACAAAACAGGATGAAAAACCGTTGAGTGATGTTGTCGAGAATTGTAAGGCTATTGTGTTGTTATCGGATTCATCGAGTAAATTGGAGTCTAAGGTTACGGTAAGTAGTGGTTTGGAGTTGTGTGAAGTTCAGGAAACGGAGGAAACTGGAGCAAATTCTAGAGCTCGTGATTCGTTTAATAGTGGGAAAGGTAACGATGTGCCGATGCTTGCAGCTGATGAAACACTTGAGGATTTTGACGATGAGGAAAATAAGCCGGTTATGGTGTTTGATGTTGAATTTGACGATAGTGGTAATGATCAGTTGAATGAGATTGGGAGCAAGACTTGTACGGGTGGATGGTTTTTATCCGAGGGGGAGTCGGCTTTACTTGCTCATGATGATGGGTCGTGCTCGTTTTATGACGTTGTCAATTCTGAGGTAAAATGTTGTTCCACCATTTATACATTTGCTCAATTTATTCTGTATGTTATAATATTTCATTATATGTAGACGTGGAAAAGTTTAGACTTTCGAGTGGTGTTTTTATAGCAGATTAAACTTAAAGTGTTTGGTTGCGACTTGCGGAATTGGAATTTGATAGTGCAGTGTTAAAAGTTAGAAGTTAGAACATTTAGGCAACTTTGCGTAATTTCCATGATCATTATCTTGCGAAAACTTCTTCCCTGCTTTTACAAATCTCAGTGAATATGAAATTCGGAACTAAAATCAGCTTTTGCCAAACACTCTGATCATTACGCTCTAAGATGTAAGAATCTGATTAAACATACATCTAAACACTCCTTAGTCTGCCATTAGTGGTAGGATGTTAAAGTAGGGTAGGCACTCGGTTACTCCAAACCAAGTTTATGTGCTAAATATAGTCTGCCATTAGTGGTAGGATGTTAAAGTAAGGTAGGCACTCGGTTACTCCAAACCAAGTTTATGTGTTAAATATCCAAAGAGGAATGATTGGGAGGCCATTTCAGATCTCATACAGTAATGCTTGTAAGATTTATTCGGTGTTGTATCTTAGATATGGAGATTAGCCTTTTCTAGAACCTCATAGGTACGCTAGTCATTTTACAGATGCTGATATTAACTTTTTTCCTCTTAGTTATTAGTAATTGCAGCTGATACATATTAAGTCTGTGATGTATAACATTTCTGTTATTATCTTAAAATATGACTCTTACTTGCTCTTTATGGGTATAATTTGACGAATAACGTGATCTAGTGTAGAGGTACAAGTTTTGAACCATTTACTTACAGATGGGTTGACTTGGATTATACTTACGCTTGGCGGGTCTAATGGCTTAAACTAATAGATTTAATTCAATAGGAACCCACATCAAATGGGCAGATTTGTAAGCCATGGAAGTATATCTAAATGCATAAAACTTCTAAGTTGCTGCATTCAATAAAAGCGTTAAATATTCTCGTAAATGTCAGTTTGGGGTCAATGAATTATACTTGTTACCCAACACACCTGTCACAACTGTTTTGGCACATCTGTATACGTGTTACAGTGAAGTATTAAATCTACATTGTGCAATAATGTTTGTTATTATAGGTTAAATCAGTCTACAAACCTCCAGCTGGTTTTTCACCCAATCTATGGAGAGATTGTTGGATAGTTCGTGCACTTGGTGCAGATGGTTGCTCCGCAAGATATGTTGTGGCTGCATCTGCCGGGAACGGCATGGATTCAGGGTTTTGCTCATGGGACTTTTACACCAGAGAAATAAAATCATTTCACATCGAAGATGGAGTCACTAATACAAGAACAGCACTCGCTCCATTATCCAACAATGCTTTGAACAGAAGGCATGATCTGAGTAATTTGACCCCAGAAAACCGACAATGGTGGTATAAACCTTGTGGCCCTCTTATCGTTACAACAGCCAGTAATCAGAAAGTTGTTAAAGTGTTTGATATTCGTGATGGAGAGCATATCATGAAGTGGGATGTGCAAAGTCATGTTGTAGCCATGGATAACTCGAGCCCCTTGCAATGGAGGAATAGGGGGAAGGTGGTTTTGGCAGAGACTGAGAATGTTTCTTTGTGGGACGTGGGATCTCTCACCCCTGAACCACTACTCACAGTTTCTTCGTCTGGTAAAAAGATTACAGCTCTTCACGTGAATAACACTGATGCTGAACTTGGTGGAGGAGTTCGTCAAAGGCAAGTCTTCTTTTGTCCCTTTAAATTGTTTTCCATCAAAATCCAAGCCAACTGAAATCTTTTCAATGGATTGTATAATGTTAAAAGTAATACTCCGTATGTACAAATATTTAGATTAACTTTCTTAGTAATATGGTTTTGTAACCATACATATATTATTAACGGGAATAACATCCCTGCTGCAAGCTGCAGCCATGCTACCTTAACTATGTATAATCTTTTCTAAAAACATCGACAAAAAGGTATTTGTGGCTCAATATGGCTAATAGAGTATATCTTACAGTCAGCATCTGAAACTTCCACATAAAGTATGAATCCTAAGTCAATATAACAGTTACAAATGAGGTTGGATTTGAGAGTGAGATGCTAGATCCAGTTGTGCTAGAAATAGAGGACGATGATGTCGAATCAGACATTGCTATTTACTTATTTTAGGTTTAAAAGATGATTGACGAAGATAACAGAATCTGTTGTTAGTTCAGTTTAGTAGATTATTTCAGAACCTGTTAGTGACAGTTATGAATTGTTATGGAGGCTGTTAGGTTGTTAGATAAGTTTTCTACTACATGTATATTGAAGTTCTTTAACATTTTTGGGTACAGAGTGAGTTCATCTGAAGCAGAAGGGAATGACGGTGTTTTCTGCACATCAGATTCGATAAACGTACTAGATTTTCGTCACCCATCTGGAATTGGTCTCAGGATCCCAAAATATGGCAACACTGTCCACTCGGTTTTCTCTCGTGGAGACTCCATCTATCTCGGCTGCAGTGGCTCATCATCAACCACTAGAAAACTGACCACCAGTTCCCAGATCCAACAATACTCTTTGCGCAGACAAAAGCTGTTCACCACCTACATGTTACCCGAATCAAATGCCCATTCACATTATAAAGCCATTACACAAGTTTGGGGTAACTCAAATTTAACCATGGGTGTATCCGGTTTGGGGTTGTTTGTATTTGATGCTTTGAAGGATGATGGGTCAAGACCATTAGTAAGTGATTATGGAAGTGGTCAAAAGCTAAGAGAGACCATCGGACCTGATAACTTATATTCACCATCATTTGACTACTTGGGATCCCGAGCTCTGCTTATATCAAGAGATCGCCCAGCATGTTGGAAGTACTTGTCTTAGGTACTATTGTTATTTATGCCTTTTGAATTTGTGTAATATATTTGTCACCAAGTGTGCGTTGGTGTTTAATGTATTGGTTTACATTCTCTTATGTAATGTGCAAAACCGTGAAACTGTTTATTATGAATTTTCGGTAAGTCTGAGCATGTGAATTACTTCTTTGTTGTTTGTGCTTTGATATTGAATTGATTACATTATTATTCCCGACCTGTTTGCATACAAAATGTGGCATCCATTCCTTGCTTTGTATTCTTCTGTAATCAATTTCAAACGACAATAGATCATTGTGAACTCCGTTAGACTATTAGCTAGAAAGCAACCACCAAATGACCAAAGCATATACTTTTGTACTAAATCGCTAGCCGGCCAACATGGAACAGTTCACTCTATGGAAATATATATAAATACATCCTTGGAAAGCTACATGTTTTGTAAACAATCTATCAGCAATGAACATCTCACACCGTCCTCAGCAGTCTAAATGGTCTTCTGGGCTCTGTGAATGTGGCAACGATGGTGGGACATGTAAGTGACTGGCACCCGTCTATGTATCCATTTATGTACGCAATAATGCAAGTTGAGTTTTATGAATAATGATGATATTATCGAAATGGTTTTGCAGGTTTAATAACATGCTGTCTTCCATGTGTCACCTTTGGTCAGATCGCAGAAATGGTAGACGAGGGTCAAAGTTGTAAGTAACTAACCAATGATAACCTTAGGGGCCTGACAAATGTAATATGTTTATTTCAATCATTGGCCTTAATTGCTACTTGTATTTGGTTTTGTGTGCAGCATGTGTGGCTCAAGGTTGCATCTATTGTATCTTGTGGGCGTTTTCATGCCATTGGCTCTATGCATGCATGTTTAGAGAACGTTTACGAGCCAAATATGGTTTGCCATCCGAGCCATGTAACGATTGTTGTGTTCACTTCTGTTGTGATGCGTGTGCCCTTTGTCAAGAACACACTGAGCTCAAGCACCGCGGCCTCGACCCATCCAAAGGTTGGTTCTATAAAATTGCTAACTTTGACCCAATTTGGTTAGAAATCTATCATTATGGTGCAAGTGTTTGGCTTAACATGGTGGTTATTGTTTGATTATAGGTTGGATTGGGCCACCAAATGCTCCTTCACACATGCCACCTAACCCACCTTCAATGCAAAGATAAATTTGAACTTTGAACTCATTGTAATTTGGGCAAGGACTTACATTTATTTTGATCATTAAACAAAATAACAAATTACTTTTATTCACTTTCTGTTAAGTGCAAAGCTAAAGCTCAAAATCTTATAAGCTCCACGAAAGTTGTTATGGCTGGAGTACATGTTTGTGCCAATGTTCTAACTTTTATTACTGTACTAATTGAATAGCATAGCTGCTTAGTGAAATCAAACATCTAAAATCTGGAAAAGAATTTGATAACAACACACAAAAGACAATGAGAACTTAATATTTTATTTTCTAGAAACAAAAAGCAAAACATAATACAGTAGTATACATCTTTCAAATGATATCATTGATAAAACAAAACTATAATCTAATACAATAACAAAACAAGATGCACCCTAAATAAATAAATATTATATGATTTTGATAACACATGAGATCGAAGGCCAAGCCCGGAAGGACTTGCGATGTTTCATGGACGGCTCTTATTGTACTATGCCATAGATGCACGAGATGATACTTGCCATGTGATTTAAACAGAGAAATCGTGAGAGAAAAACATCCTACCAAACCACCAATGACATCTCTAAGCATTCGAACCCTAAATCCAAACAAGAGATCCATTTGATAATTCAAAGGATACATAATAGATCAACATCAAAGAATATAAGTGGCAATTGCCACAAAATTTACAAAATATTTGAAAGGAGAATAAAAAAAAAAAAAAAATGACGGCAAGAATACTATGTGATGCAAGATGGGGCTTGTAGGTATTTAATACAAGTCTTGAAGTATTAGGGTAAAACAAAATTACAATATTGACCTTGGACCGTAGAGTATGGCTGAGCAAACCACCCGAACGGACCAGACCGATCACATTCGATCCGGTCCTCGGTCTCGGCTTTTGGGCTAATTCTGTCGCGGTCTTGGTCGATCCGGTCCGGGACCGATGCTCAGCCCTACTAGAGAGAGTAAAATATATTTGTTTGGGTAAAACGTGACATGAAATCAAATTTGAAACCAAAAATGCAATTTACTCTTTCTTATATGAAATAACTTCATATTTATAAGAAAATGTAGAAAGTAGAAACCATATCAAAAAGTAAAAATAGTTGTTATTTTGCATAAATCTTTTACTGTATTTTTGCTTATACAACAAAATTGAATGACAGTAAATTGTTATTTTATGCTATCTACCCTTTTACTTTTCAATTGTAAAGTATAAACATTAATTATGTTTAAAGAGAAAATTTCAGAAATACACCTAAAATTGAATTTGGGTTCACAATGAAGTCAAAAATATCAAAAATTCTCATTTTAGTCATGTGCGAATGTGCTACTGTGCGACCCCATTCAAAATTTGACAATTGTCACATCTTGAATGGAGTCGCATATTTATCTTGCTCGACCGGTGGCTGTACGACTGTGTGATCTATTCAAAATGTGACAAGTGTCAAATTTTGAATGGGGTCGCACAGTAGCACAGTCGCATATGACCAAAATTAAAATTTGCAATATTCTTGATTACATTGTGGACACAAATTCAATTTTAGGTGTATTTTTGGAATTTTCTCATGTTAAAAAGCTCATTTCAATTTTAATCTTATGACTTATAAAAGTATTTCAATTAGCTTAATCTTATGACTTATAAAAGCTTTTATAAGCTTCTATAGCAAACAAAGCTAAAGCTCAAAATCTTATAAACTCCGCTAAACTTGCTAAAGATGGAACACATATTTGCGCCAATGTTCGAACTTTTATTACTGTATTCGCTGAATAGTATTAACATGTGTAAAAGAATTTGATAACGACACACAAAAGACAATGATAATTTATTCTTTTACTTTCTTGAAACACGAAGCAAAACATAAATAACATTGTAAATGCCTTCAAAAGCTAGATCTTTAAATTGGATATCAATGAAAAAAAACAGAACTATAATCTATTACAATAACAAAATATGAAAAATAAATATCGTATGATTTTGACAACACCTAAAAGAAAAGAAATGACATCTCACTAAATAAACATGATATTGATAGAATTATTGATTTAACCCCGTCGAAAATGGTGGAATTTATCTCAACGGGCGGGTGAACGAAAAGTAATAGCTAGAATAAGTCTTAGAAGTACCATCCATGCATCACACTAGGAACTAGCATCTACAATGGTTCAAATGGGCAAAAACTTTTTTCTATTCTAAAAAATCTTTTACTAGTGTTTTTAGCATTATATCAATAGTTTTTTAAATCTTTACATAAAGACTTGACAAATATCAAATCTTTCTCAAAAGCTTTAGTTAAGAAATGTAGTATGCATTAAATGCATTAGACTTGAAGCATTGTGATGCTCTTAGAGGGCACGGAGTGGTAACGCCCCAACGCAATTTTGTCTGAGGTGTCTGTTGATACAAAAGTTGGGCTTACCTTGTTTGGACTCCTGCTCTCGTACTAATTAGAACTTTAGTGCTTATGAAACCTGCGCACTAAGAAAGCAAACAACACCGTTAGACTTATCGTGGGATTATCTCCCATGATTAGACTCCGGCGTGAGAGTAAATAATCGGTTTAGGGTTTAGTTGAAGAGTTAGGGATCGTGTGAATCGTACCTTTAATGAGAATATATTATTCTATATATAGGGGCGCAGAGACCGTGTAGGTTTCTTGCTCCTTACTCTTCGCACACGTGGTGCTTATCCGGGGTAAGGATATCTATTCCGTAAATAAAAGATCCTTATCCTATAACCGGGTAGTTTGGTTGGGCTTTGGACTTCGTGAGTCCAAGCCATTGGTATTATGGCCCAAGTCATTTGTCATGATAGCCCACTCTTGGTGGGTTTGGGCTTAGTAATGTCTATCATTTGGGCTCATGGCCCAACTATAGACTATACGACATCATGTCCCCCCAGTCTAGTGTGCGCAGCTCGTAGCCGCGGATACTAGACTAGTGAGAATAGCGGTAAGCTTGGCGGGAGAAAATCAAATACTTCCCGCCCAAAAGTCGGATCAATGTATCAAGTCCAAAAGTATCATAGGAAATGCTTCGAAAAACGGGGAGTGTGTCCACGTGTGCCTTGAGAAGAGGAAAAAGTGTTGTACCGTCTCTCATCCTAGCCACACGTTTTGTTAGTGGGATCCACGTGGCGTCATTTTTAGGGTTTTGGATGCTTATAAAAGTGACCGCCTCCTTTCACTGTGGATCACACAGTTAAAATCATTTCCGCCATTTTTAAACCTTCAAGGGTTTTTTCTTCGATCAATTGTTCTACTAGGTAACTGCACGTGCGCAATATAGTACACCTTGTTTATATCTTAGAAATGGTTGCTTAGTTACACGAGTTTCGCTCTAGGATGGATGAGGATGACGTACGTCAGTTTTCTTCTGACTACTTCATTTCTCTCGACGTCCATCCTGAAGCACCAGATGTGGACGCGTGTATTGCCGATTTCCCCGATGGGAAGATAGGGTTATATACACGCTTTTTTGATTACGTGAATTATCGCGTACCAATATCCATATTTTTGAGCAACGTGCTCAATTACTACCAACTCCATATCTCACAGCTGCACTGTATAGGTGCGGCGAAGATATCAAATTTTGAAATAAACTGTCGGTTACTTGCCATCAACCCGATAGTCGACCTATTTCGTGCGTTCTACCACACAACGTGGTCGCATGTGTGGGTATCTTTTGCAAAGCGCTCAGGGCGCCTTCAATGCTATACCGATAAAGTAGATTCCTTAAGGCATTGGAGGGAATATTTCTTCTGGGTGGATGATGTTGTGTTTCCATCGCGCTTTGAGTTCTATACTCAAGGGTCGCTGTCGAGGGATGAGCGTCCTATCCCTGGTTCGTATAGCGCCGCAGATGCGGATATAATTGATAGTAACCGCATTCCCATTAACTCCTATCCTGAGGAGTTTTTGGTGCATATGAGACTGAGTGGCAACTATTTTGATGGTGCGGACGAGGTTCCAACCTTCATTGATGAGAACAGCCAGGGTGGGTGCTCATCCTTTCTTGCCTTTGCCTCTATAATGTAAGTGTTTGTTTGTTTTGCTTGAATAACTAAGTTGTTCTTGTTATTTGTCTTTTGTCTGTCGCAGAGATGGACATGTTCGCTGTTGTAAAGTTAAATGAGCCCAAGCGCGTGACAGTGGGGGTGCGTCCTCTGAGGGAAGGTGAGGAGCCCATCTTACAGGCTACTGAGGGGCACCTAACGGTGTTTGGGCCCGTTGCGCGTGAAAACTCTCCACCCGCAGCCGCGCTTGTTGTGCCGGTGCAGAGTGTTCCTCCTACTGGGGAGCAGTCTCCCGTGGAGGAGGAGGCGCATGTTGAATCGTCCAACAGCGTGGAGATCCTGGAACCTGTTGCGAAGGTTCAGAGAGGGAAGCGCAAAGAAGCGTCTTCTGGTGGTTATGGTACTGGCACTTCCAAGAGGAGGCGCCATCTGATTCCTGATGAAGAGTCTGCCACGCCGGATGATAGGTCCGCTTCTGATGCGGAGGAGAATCTGCCCAAGTCCCCACCTCTTGTGTAAGTATTTACAATTTTCATTTTCATTATTTGCTGTATCTTCGCACTAACTTTACCCTTTTTGTTTTATAGTGACCATGCTGTGAATGATGATGCGGTGTTTGCGGATCGTGCCGCATCACCGCAGACTGCTCATGTGGAGGAGCCTTTGAAGGCAGCGGCGCAGATGTCTGCGCATGAGTTGGTGGAGGAACTAGCTGTTGGTGCTGCTCGTCAAGCTGAGTTGGTCACTCAGCTAAAGGAGCGGGCTGTTGTGGAGGGAGGTGACCTTGCTCAGAAAGATGAGCAGATTGCCCTGCTCAAGGTGCAGTTGGCTGAGGCGCAGGCAGAGGTGTTGGCTGCCGATGAGCGCGCCAAGAAGGCCACCGAGGAGAAGTTGACTGTGATGGCTGAGTTGCAGCGCGAGCGTGGAGAGTCGCAGTAGTACAGGGCTGACCTCGCCTGGGGGGTAAAGTACCTTGAGGAGAGGAAGAATGAACTCTGCGGCCAGCTTGCTGCCTTTGGCAAGAAAGTGGAGAGCTCTGTGGAGGCGCAGGAGGAAAAGCTGCGCAAGTTGAGCATAGAGTATGATGAGTTAGCATAGAGTATGATGAGGAGTTGTATCCTCATCTTATGTCCATGATTGCGGAGCGCAGGTACTTGTTGTATGTTATCCTTTGATTTTTGTATTTTTTTTAATGCATTCTTTGCTTTTTGTACAGGTGGTTGATCAGCCATGGCTTGCGCCTGGCTGCCATGGGCACGTTGGAGTCCCCAGAGGTCGTGGGTGCCTTTGGTAAGGTGGTGGAGTGCGCCGTTGCTCGTGGCAAGACGCAGGCTGTGGAAGAGCTTGCTGAAGGTCAACTGCTGACCGTTCCCCTCGCTGAGGTTCCTGGATACAATGCTGATGCTTTTGAGGAGCTTGTAAAGGCGATGGAGGGGATGAAGCTCTTCGAGCTTCCACACATTGTGCGGCTGGAGCGCGACCAAGATTATCCTATCAAGTTGATTATGCAGGGATTAACTCTTGGGAGGCACATAGTGGAGAACGCAGAGGCTGAACCTGATTTTTTCTTGAAGCCTGATGAGTCTCAGTTGCAGGTTCCAGTGTTCGCGCAACCGCGTGACATTCTTAACCCCTTCACTATTGAGACAGAGGTTCCCCTGAAGGAGGTCTTGGAGCGTCATGCGGAGAGGGCGGCCAAGAAGAAGGGTGTCAAAGGGAAAGCCACCCTCTGCGGTGTAGGTGCTGCGCATATCCCTAGGTCAGATGGGATTGCGGTTAGTGTAGCGACCGTGTCCCCAAAAGATGCGTTGCTTTTGAAGAAACTCCAAGAGGCTGGGAGTTCTACTGACCAAGGACGTAGCCCTCAGCGCTGCCGTAGCTTGTAGATATTTATGTATAACTTGTAGTTATCGTTGTAAAAACTCATGGTTTTTGGTAAATGAAAGTATGGAACTTTTGCACGTATATTGTTTTGTACTTAGATTTTCCAAGAGTTGTGATGTGTATATAATATCTTGTATTGAGTCCACAACTTATGTATTGAGTCCGTAACTTAATACATAAACGGTCCATAACTTTAACAAACGTTCAAATAGGTGTGTAGCGTGCTACATTTATCATTTTGAGGAACCAAGGGTCTTGGTTTCTTAGTTCATTTAAACTTGCACAGTGTGCGTTGTTGCGCATTCGCCATGGGATGCGTACTAAAGTCATAGTCGTGTATGAAGTTAGTGAGTTTGCGTACGAACTTGGGAGTCAATTGTTTTGAATTCGTGTGGTGGTATGCAGCGTACTGCGAATACCACTCTATAGGAGTCAATTGTCTTGAATCCATGTTTTGTTAAACGCGCACAGTGTGCGTTAAAGTGCATCCATCGTGGGGTGTACTATTAACTTACTCCAACGTCTTGATAGTAAGGTGTTTAACAAGGATACGTGATCCGATGTTGATGGGTTTGCAACCCTCTTACTCAACGAGTATTTTAGTAGGTTTACTCATCCTGTCTGCCCTCGTGTGGTGTTAATATGTGCATGCACGCCATGTAGGCAATAATATAAATAAACAGAATTGAAACATAAATGTATGATGTAAGCAATAATGTTGAAATGTGTTGTGGAGTTAGCTAGAAACCACAACGTTTTATTAATTCTTGCAAGTTAAAAAAGTAAAGACAATTTCCTAAAAGAAAAAGTAAATACACAGACATTTATTGAGCGCTTACTAAAGTGCAGAGGTGTCAGTGTGTGGGTCGTAGCCTAAAGGTAGCATCTCTTGAGATTGCAAATGTTCCAGGTGCGTGGTAGCTCGTGGCCCTTCATGTCATGCACTTTGTACGCACCGTCCCCTAATGCTTTTGTGACCTCGTAAGGTCCTTCCCATTTGGGTCCGAGTTTGCCTGTGTCTTCTGCGTGGCTTGCATCGTTGGCGCGGTATACCAAGTCCCCTAGTTTGAAAGAAGTGTTTCTGACTCTTGCATCATAATACTTCTTCATCTTTGATTTAGCTTTTGCTTTGCGGATAGCTGCCCTTTCGCGTCGTTCCTCCAACAGATCTAAGTCAATGCATCGTTCATCATCATTTGTTGTGACGTTGACTTCCGATGTACGGATTGTTGGCATTCCAATCTCCGCTGGTATAACAGCTTCTGTCCCGTAGACAAGAGAGAAAGGCGTATAGCAGTTGCTGACTTTGATTTCTGTGCAGTGGGCCCACAGGACATGCGATAATTCGTCCACCCATCTTCCTTTATGTCTTTCCAGGCGCGCTTTAATTCCTTCACCCAGACTACGATTCGCGCGTTCTACTAATCCATTTGTTTGTGGATGTTTAACTAACGCGAAGTGCTATGTGATGTTTAACTGCGCGCATCAGTCTTTGAATGGATTATCACAGAATTGTTTTCCGTTGTCCGAAATAATCTCTCCAGGTAAGCCAAAGCAGCATACAATGTTATCCCAAACGAATCGTTTGACATGGTTGCCTGTGATACTTGTCACTGCTTTTGCCTCGATCCATTTGGTGAAGTAGTCAATGGCGACAATGAGGAATTTAAGTCCTCCTGCCGCGAATGGAAAGGGTCCTGCAAAGTCAATTCCCCATTTATGGAATGGCCATGGTGAGGTGATGGGGTTAGCTCATGTTGTGGTCGACGCGGAATGGGTCTGTGGACTTGGCAGTCGTTGCATCTTTTAATCATGTCTCGCGCGTCGCGGTGCATAGTAGGCCAATAGTACCCGGATCTCAGGGCACGCGCTACAACAGACCGTGGTCCTTAGTGCATGCTGTAAGATCCGGCGTGGATTTCCCGGAGTACGTAGTCTGCCTAAAGAGGTCCGACGCACCTAAGCCATGGTTGTAGGAATGAACGCCGATATAGGATACCGTCTCGAAGTTCGAATCTCTGCGATGTGCGCCGTATCCGTCGAGCGTCCTTTTGTTCCTGGGGGAGTGTTCCCTTGCTAATAAAATCCATGATGGGTGTCATCCATGTAGGATGTTCTTCCTCTATTACTGTGGAAATTTCCATCTCAGAGATGGGTTTATTCTTCAAGGTTTCCACCAATACATGTTTTGACAGGTGTGCGAAGCTTGTGGATGCGATTTTACTTAGTGCATCTGCTTTTTTATTTTCTCCTCGTGGGATTTGTTTGATGGAAAACTTGTCAAAATTCTTGATCAAGGACTTGGCTTTATTGAGGTACTAGATCATTTGTTCCTCTTGGGCCACATACTCGCCTAACACGTGGTTAGCTACTAATTGTGAATCCACATTAGCTTCTAGGTTGCGTATGCCCATTTGATTTGCTATGCGGAGTCCAGCCAGTAATGCTTCATATTCTGCCTCATTGTTTGTGGCTATGAATTCAAAACGCAGTGCGTAAGTGTGTTCTGTTCCATCTGGGATGGTAAGGATAAGGCCTGCGCTTGACCCTTCTGCGCACGAGGATCCATCCGTAAATAGAACCCATGGTTCTTGTGATGGTACGTCAGCCGTTGGTGATGGAGTATCAGCATCTGGCTTCTCGATAATGAAATCAGCCAATATGTGTCCCTTGACCGCGGTGCGCGGCCTATAGGAGATGTTATGCTCACTCAATAACACGCTCCACTTTTGTAGCCGCCCTGATGCGTCGGGTTTAGAGATAACCTGCTTGATGGGTTGGTCCGTAATTACAGCTATTGGATGCGCTTGGAAGTACCTTCACAGTCTCTTAGCCGCAAATACTAAGGCTTGGACCAGTTTCTCCATTGCGGTGTAGTTAGTCTCTGTCTTCTTGAGAGCTTTGCTTACAAAGTATATGGGTGTTTGAACAGAGTTTCTGTCTGTCAGTAGCACCGCACTGACTGCTCCATAGGTCGCTGATAGATACATGATCAGTTTTTCCCCTTGTCGGGGTGCGACAAGCTTGGGTAGCTCTGCTAGGTTTTGTTTGAGCTGTTGGAAAGCTTCTTCCGCTTGTGGAGTCCATCGAAAATCTCCCTTTTTTGTACACTTCGTGAGTGTTTTAAAGAGAGGAAGTGATTTGTCCGCTGATTTAGACAAGAATCGATTTAGTCCGGCTAATTTGCCGTTTAGTGACTGGACTTCTTTTAGTGTGCGCGGTGAAGGTAGTTCGATGACCGCTCTTGTTTTTTCTGGGCAAGGTTTAATACCCTCGGGTTCTATTAGGTTTCCAAGAAACATACCTTCTGTTGCTCCAAAAGTGCACTTCTTGGGATTCAACTTCATGTTTATTCTTCCCAATGTCTTAAACGTTTCCTCTATGTCATGCACCAATTCCTCTTCGGTATGGCTTTTTATGACTAGGTCATCAACATAGACCTCCAAATTGCGGCCCACTTGCTTCTCAAATGCGTTATCCACTAACCGTTGGTATGTGGCTCCTGCATTTTTTAAGCCAAAGGGCATTTTTGTGTAGCAATACACCCCTTGACTCGTGTGGAAGGCTGTTTTTTCTTCATCCTCCTTGGCCATTTGAATTTGATGGTATCCTTTGTATGCGCCTAGGAAGCATTTAAAGGGATACCCGCACAAGGATTCTACTTTCCAATCAATTTCTGGTAGCGGATAGCAGTCTTGTGGACATGCTTTATTGAGATCGGTGAAGTCCACGCACATTCTCCAGCTACCATCGCTCTTCTTTACCATCACTGGATTGGAAAGCCAATCGTGGTAATAAACTTCTCGCATGATACCTGCATCCACGAGCTTGTGCACTTCCTCCAGGATAGCTTTTGCGCGTTCTGGAGCCTGGCCACGTTTTTCTGCCGTATTGGAGGATATCCTTGTCGGATTTCTAGCTTGTGTTCCGTAATGGCTCTTGGCACTCCGGTCATGTGTTTGGGTTCCTATGCAAAGATGTTTAGGTTCTTTTGCAATAATGCGCACACAGCTTCTCTGCCCTTGTCGGACAGTGATCCCCCAATTGTTATCTCTTGGTCAGGATAATCTGGGTGGATTGCAACTTTCAGGTTTGTCACCTTGGTCGTGTGCTGTTCTGGAGCGCGCGGAACTTCGTCTGTCACTATGTTGCATTCTCTTGGAGATGCAGTGGTGTTGTAGAGAGTGACGATCCCTCCTTCCACTGGGGACTTGAGCATCCCATGTGCTGTGGATGGAACTGCGCGCATGGCTGATATCCCTGATCTCCCAATGATGCCATTGTATGACGATGGAGACCTGATTACCATGAAGTTCATCCAAGCTGTTGTGGAATGGTATTCGTTACCGATTACCACAAGTATGCGTAATTGTCCCATGGGCCAAATCTTTTCACCTGTGAATCCAGTCAGCGACGCCGTGGCCGGAATTAACTGGTTTTGTATCTCAGGTTTTAGCCTCTTGAAGCAGTGTTCGTACATGATATCCGTAGACACTCCTCCGTCAATGTACATGCGGTGGATATCCTGACCCCCCGCTTGTATCTCGTTGGTGAGTGGTTCTACCACTGCGTTGTCCGCAGAGAGAGTGGGGAAAGAGATTTGGTTTCCCTTGGAAAATCTTTGGCTGATTTTTGTTTCGTATTTCGCTGCCATGATTGTATCATGTATATTGTGTCAGCCTTATTTTTTGGTATCTCCTTTTTGGCCCAATTCTTTTGTCTATCTTTCCCCTCTTTAATGTTTTTAACGAGGTGGTCCATTTTCCCTTCTCTTACTAATTTATCAATTAGCTGACGTAGTTGAACGCACTCGTTAGTAGTGTGACCCTTCTGCCCATGGTATTCGCAGTATCCTCCTCCTATGCGCTTCTCTTCTAGAGTGCTCATAGGTGGAGGTTTTGGAAAATTTGCTCCTTCTGTCGTGAATATTTCCATAGGGGTTTTTGTGAGTGGGACGTACTTGTCGTTATCCCTTCCACTGCCTTGGTTGCGGTAATTCCTGTTGCGGTTGCCACTTTGGTCATTGGATTGTCTCCTAGACTGTTCTTGTGGTTTAAAGGCTGAGTAACCTTTTTTGCTGTCTGCCGCCGCTGCTTCCCCTTGGATGAAGGATCTGGTGCGCTTTGTTAGCTCATCAAAGCTTTGGGGTACTTTATCGTTTAGCTTCCGTATCAGTTCTGGGTTATTGATCCCGTTCATGAACCCTGAGATTTTTAGTACTTCGGGGCATGCCTTGACTTGCATGCATTCATCCTTGAAGCGCTCCATATAAGCGCTTGTAGATTCCCCTTGGCGCTGTTTCACTCTGGCTAGTTCCACAGGGTTCTTTGCGCACTTCTTTCGTTGCGTGAAATTTAGGCGGAATGCCTTCCGCAACTCTTCAAACCCATTTATGCTTCATCGTGGAAGCTTGCTGAACCATGTTCGCGTATTTCCTACTAAGGTAGAGTTGAACATATGGCACCACACAGGTTGTGGCCAGTTTTCGATAGCAGCCGCTGACTCGAAAATTTTTAGGTGATCATCAGGATCACCTGTGCCATCATATGTTTTAACATTGGTGGGCATGCGCCTTCTCTTGTCATCTGAGAAATCGCTTATGCGTCGCGTGAACGCATCGACCTTTTGGCGATGCCAAAGAAGGGAAATATCTTCATCCTCCTCGTACCGACGTCGGTTCTTAGATTTCCAATGTCCCGTCTCTCTATCCTCGTTGTCCGAGGAGTTACTTGAAGAGGAGTTGTTCCTTCTGTGGCGCTTGCGCCGTTTTTCCTCGGAGTCCGAGTTTGAAGGGCTTGTACTTAGGGAGTAGTGTTTCCCAAGCCTATCTTGGATTCTTCTGCTTCCTGACCTTGAGACGCTTACGCTCGGTGAGCGTTGTCGTCCAAGTCTATCTTGTATCCTGCGGCTACCAAGCCTTGGGTGGACATTGGTGTGCCTCGCGTTGTCTTCGTAATCCTCCGAGTATTGAGAGTTAGATGTTGTACCAAGTCTATCATGAACATTGGTGCGCCTCTCATTGTTTCTGCGCTCATAGTGGCGCGGTGGAGATTTTTCTTGGCTAAAGTCTAGTCGGTTTTGCAGGTTGCGGCTTGACCTTCTTCTTGCCTCCACTTGCATGAGACTAGTTAAAGTCTCGTAATGTTGGGACACAAAATCGTTTAATGTCACCTCAGGTGCATCCTCTTCTACTACGAGGATGTCTGTCTCCGCATGGGGTTCCCTCTTTCTATTAGGTGCTCCTGGTGGCACAGTGTTGTCCACTATGGATGCCACTTGGTGGGGAGTGGTTGATTGACTCTGAACGGTCAACCTAAACTGACCAGGTGAATGGTCAACCAAGGTCAAATAGCCTAGAGTCAATGCTCCGCGGAAGTATAGTGTTTCCCCGGGTCGTTATGTCCCGACGAGGTGTGGATTGTAATCAAAACGGTTGTGTGATCGGGTGAATTTGGATGGAAAGGGGTTTGTGTGTGATTAAGCTAAGGAATCTACAATGAAATAGCTTAAATAAGCTATATAAACAAGACTGGAAGCTAGGAAAAACCAGAAACGTTTAAAACTTAAAACGCGTTCGTTTACGTTTAAATAAAACGTAGACGTACAAAATAAAACGTGAAAAGTGAAATCTGAAAACACCCAGGGGGTGAAAATGACTTTTTTACAAACTAAAAGGTAAAAGAAAATTTTTAGAAAAAGAAAATTAATTTTTACACTAATTAATTATTTAATATTAATTAAATACTAATTAAAACTAATTATTAATATTTAAAATATTTAAATATAATATAATATTAATTTAACACTAGAATAATGAAAATAAAATTTCTAAAATTATAAAATAACTAAAAATAAGTTTCAAAATTAAAAATAAGTATTTTTGTCTTTTTGTGAATTTTCTATTAATTACTAATTAATTATTAATTACCTAATTAAACTAATTTAAATTATAAAAAATGCTAAATGAACAGTAAAAATTCTAGAAAAATTTCTAAAATTATTTTATAACATATAAAAGCTATAAAAAATATAAAAACTAGGTTTCACTTAATAAAAACTAATTATGCTATTTAAAACTAATTATTAATTAATAATTAACAAAACTAAGATTAATTCTAATAAATACTAAACGATAAAATAAAAATCTGAAAAAATTATTAAAAATACTTTAATATAAAAGGTAATTAATAAAAATATAAAAAAGCTAAGTGCTTAACAAAAATTTAAAAATTAAAATTAAAATTAAATTACATTAAATAGAAACTATCACTTAAAATTAAAATTGTTTTTTCTGGATTTTTCTTTTACCAATCTATTTTATAACTAAAAACTAACAACTTTTGTGAAAACAAATTTTTTATAACTTAAAAATAAGCTGATTACGAACTAAAAAGTGTGACTGTTGACCACAGTTGACCAAGAGGGAAAATAAGTTCAAATGAGATCAAGTGGGACCCACTATGGTGGATTAAGGCCTAAATAAGTTGAGGGAACTTGTTTAAGCATGAAAATGCAACTGGGGTCCACTATATAAGCTAATAAGCCAACAAAAGCACTTGGATACTTATTTGAGGACTGAAAAGTGGGACAGATTAGATGGACTTATTCAGGTGGGGTCCACAGGTGTCTAGGTCAAACAAGTGGTCAAAATAGAAAGCCCACCAGGGGGGGGGGGGTTTGAAAGGAACCAAAATTAGACCTTGAAACCCACTGAGGTGGTCAGAAACCACCACCAAAGTGGTGGTGGTGACCTGATGTGCTGCTGCAGCAGGGGCAATGCTTGCCCTGCAAGTAACTTTGGGGCTTTGTGGGGCCCAGGAGAAAATTAGCAAAAATCAGATGATCATGGGATATCAAAGCTGAGCTGGTAGACTATCTAATGAAACAAGATTCAAGTCCTAAGACCTTATACAAAATTCTATTTAATTCATGCAAATTTTGTAAAAACTGGGTAGCATGCATATTGACTTTTTGCTAAAACTTGGAGTTTTGACTTTTGTGAGTTTTGATTCTAGATTTGATGACTGAAATAGATGACTTAGGTTATATTAATACTAATCTAGGCTAGAAAGACAACTTTTAACAACATGGTTGAGTTTTGAGATCCACAAACTCCAACAGTTAACTGTTGGGGTGGGAATTTGGTGATTTTGACTTTGGATACTGTAAGTACTTGTTATTATGGTTTCTATGACCTAAAACAATCTAAAGTAACATGTAATGAGCATAAGTATCAACAATAAACACCCTGAGCTCACACATACAGCATGAACCAAACACTCCTAATGATGACTGCGAGTGAGATTTTTAAAGCTAGTGAATGATCTAAACCATGATTCCAATAGACAGTGATGCACTATGATATAATGAACTAAGGTAAGCATAGAGAGACCAATATTAACAACATTTACTAACAACTCACCCAAATGCAATTTTATGGCAGTTTTAAATTGATAAAAGTGAGCACAACTAAAACAGTTGATCAGACAACTAATGATCCCTTGCAATTTGATTTACTAACACCAGATAAGCACAAATAAACACAAATAAGAAGAAATTAAGCACTGGAATAGTAATGAGAAAAACCAAGAAGTAATCTTACAAATGCTTTCAAGCTAAGTACTGAGATCCAAGGAACCACACCTATCCTAACAGCTTCCCACAAAGCTCTATTACCATTTCAATCCAAAATGTACACTGCTTCTACTTGCATTTCCTTCTTCACTGAATTTTTTATTTTACGACTCTTTTTCTTTGTTTTTTTTTTTTGATTATTTTATGAACTATAAGCTAAACTGGTTACAAGGCTTTGAAAGCTTTTAAAAACTAACAAATAAGCGTAAAGGAACTTAAATGAAACAGGTTTAACAATATTCAACAAGAATTAAGCAAAGTTGTCAATTTCACTTAAATTTGCCAAAATCTGAATTCAAACTAGGAGACTGAATTTGAGAAACTTGAAATTTAAACTTCCATTAACGTAAATTGAATACAAACTTAAAATTACAACTGACTTTAAAGATTTAAAACAGAAATTAAAGACATTACACTAGAAATGGTCTAAAAGCAGCGACAACCCTATCTTCTCTTTTTCTTCATCTTTATAGTAATCTTTTGAGGTCCCTGTAGCCTACCAAGACTTTCCCACTTCTTGTAGACCCTTGGATTCTTCCAATTCAATCTCCACCATTCAAACAATTTTTCGCGCCTTTTTCTATGTATAACAATTGGGCAGTTATAGTGGGTGTAGGTGAGGCAATTAATGAGGGGTTGGTTTGGTTTGGTGTAAGAATTAATGATGGTGGCTTGGTTTGGTGAAAAGAGAGGAGGGGGAAGGGACAATGGAGCGTGAAAGCTGGGGAAGAGGGTGAGTGAACAGTGGTCTGGGTGTGGGTGTTGACTGGGTTGACCCTGGCTTGTTATTATTTTGGGATTGGGCCAGGGTATATGGGCTTAGGGTGTTGTTTGTTGGATCAGGCCAAAAAAGGGAAAGGGTGGATTGGGTTTATATATTAAAAAGGGTCCATATGGTAAAGTTTTATCACAATGACCATATATGTAATTTGGTGAAAGATGGTGGACTGAAAATGTAATTTTCACATAGTATTCACAAGGACTAATTTTGACAACATTTGAATATTACAAGGATGAAAATTAATATTTTTCCAAAATAAAATACCCGGGGACTAATTTTGCAAATTTCCAAACTCGGGGGACTAAACTTGTAATTTTCTCAAAATTTCCATCCAGGGATTAAAAGTGACACATGTGAATTCCCAAAGACCCAAAATGATTTTTCTTTCAAAATATCCCACCAGGGACCAAATCTGCCAAAATCTGAAACTTCAGGGGCCAAACTATAAATTTCCAAAACTTTTCCAATTTTTCACCAAAGGACTAAATATGACAACTTATGATTTCAAAAGGACCTTTGGTGATAATTTTCTATATTTTGAATATCCAGGGACTAGTTTTGTAATTTTATGAAAGTTGGGGGACTGAAACTGCCAATTTTGCAAACTTTATACGTTTTTCATCTGTTTTTGCTCATTTTACATCTAAAACATATAAAACACAATTTTGAAATATTTTCAGTATTTTGATGCATTACTGAGTGTTTTTGTATGTTTTGCAGTTCAGATTAGACCAAAAAAGATGAGTGTTTGAGCACTCATTAGTGGTAAAGAGAGTGCGCTGAATGTCCTCAGCGCTTGGGACTACGGTAATGGCTCGGGTTGTCCCCAAAGGCAACTCTACCGTGGTAGGGATTGGAGTTACATTCGACTCGCGATGACTAGGCGCACTGGTTGTTCCAGAGATTGGCCTTGGAGTTGAATCTTGATGCTTCTTCCTATGTGAATCATCACGTGTTTTCTCCGGCTGAGGAGTCCGCTGGCCTGAGTTCTTGTTTTTCGGCATTCTGGTCTTGAGTTCTTAGTGTAGGGTCCCACGGATGACGCCACTTGTTGATACAAAAGTTGGGCTTACCTTGTTTGGACTCCTGCTCTCGTACCAATTAGAACTTTAGTGCTTATGAAACCTGCGCACTAAGAAAGCAAACAACGCCGTTAGACTTATCGTGGGATTATCTCCCACGATTAGACTCCGGCGTGAGAGTAAGTAATCGGTTTAGGGTTTAGTTGAAGAGTTAGGGATCGTGTGAATCGTACCTTTAATGAGAATATATTATTCTATATATAGGGGCGCAGAGACCGTGTAGGTTTCTTGCTCCTTACTCTTCGCACACGTGGTGCTTATCCGGGGTAAGGATATCTATTCCGTAAATAGAAGATCCTTATCCTATAACCGGGTAGTTTGGTTGGGCTTTGGACTTCGTGAGTCCAAGCCATTGGTATTATGGCCCAAGTCATTTGTCATGATAGCCCACTCTTGGTGGGTTTGGGCTTAGTAATGTCTATCATTTGGGCTCGTGGCCCAACTATAGACTATACGTCATCAGTGTCCATTTTTCAACGCCATTAAGGCGTTATTGCCACTCCGAGCTTCCGAGCGTTGGCCAGGTGTTGTAACGTACGTTCTTGTGATAACTTGCGTTGAAACGCAAGTCTGATTAAAAAAAGAAAAAAAAATTTCAAATCACCCCCTCACATTAATGTCAAAGGCTAGTTTTGTGTGGTGATGATGGTGGCTGCGTATGGTTTGTGTGGTGGTTGCGTATGGTGATGATGGTGATTAAATAGAGGCGCTGCGTAAGGTTTGAGAGTGTAGTGACGATGGTGGCTGCGTAAAACTATGAATAGGGATAGACAAATTTTGTGTTTTATGGTTGGATTTGGAATGCGTTAAACAGCCTTTGTTGTTGGGCTTCAAATGGGCCTAAACAAAAATTAGGAAGGCTTTTAATTGGCTAACCCAAATTTGTTAAAATTAATGTGGTTGTTTTGCATGAATTATGGTTAAATTTGGACTAATTAATTTTATTAATGAAGTATTAGATTATTTAATAAATGTAATTGTTGTGATTAGAATTTGTAAATTGTAATTTTTAAAAAAAGGTGAGTCTAAAAAAGTGATGTTATTGGGTGTTATGATTTTCTGGTGTTTTTTGGTGTTATATTATTTGGTGTTGAAATGATGTGGTGCTGACTTGCCGGAGAAAATTGTGTTATTTCGTGTTACCACTCCTTGCCCTCTTAGGTGAACTAGTTCTAACATATATGAATTACCTTGCATGTGATGAAAAAAAAAATAGCACATGAAATCGCAAAAAAATACATTAACGAGCTTAGGCCTGGAGGCCGGGACTCTTCCCAGTCCTCACTAAGCCCCGCCCTTGAATTTACCGCACGATGTCTAACCATATAACTTAAATAGGGAAACTGATACGGTTCGGGTCACCCATGATGAAGTCCAAACTCGCCCAGCCCGTACCAAGAGGAGACCTGCACGTTTTGTGTAAGAAATCATGGGTGAGTTGTTGAACACTTTATATCACTAGTACTAGTAGATGTATTTGCTTGACCGTATATGACGATGGTTAGGTGATTAATTCAATGTCCCTAATAAGTACCCTAGTATAAATGGTACTCTATTATTCATGTATTAGTTGTGTTGTTAATTAACTTTGCACAAGTAATTAAGTCAGACTAGTAGCTATCAAAACTGAAGTTTTTGTTTCTAAGTGCACTCGCAAGGATCTTTGTAAGTCGAGCGAAATTATCTGTGTTAAGAATTAAACGTGTTTGGAAAAAAAATTCTCATATAGAGTGTTAGCATATTATCGTCACTTATACTTAACTGCTGATTGTTTAATTGCAATGGGCATGTATGGTTTATGGTTATTATAACCTCTTCTCACCTTGAACTAGGAAGCCGCAAGGGCAAACTATTTCCTTGTCCACTTGGCTCACCATAAGTATAGTAACAAATTTTAGTTTTGTATAGAATACGTACGAGACAAGAATGGTTTGCCATCTGACCCATGTAATGATTGTTGGTTTTCCCTTCAGTTGTGACGTGTGTGCTCTTTGTCAAGAACATGCCGAGCTCAAGCACCGGGGTCTTGACCCATCTAAAGGTGCAACTTTTAACCACTTTGGCTAGAAATGTATTATGATGGTCATGGTGTTTGGCTTAACATGATGATATTTGTTTGGTTATGAGTTGGATAGTGCCACCAAATGATCATGAGTTGGAAACATGATTTTGAACTCAAGCAATTGGTGCAAGGAGTCGCATTACTATTTTTATCATTGCATAAAATACCATATTATCTTCGATTTAGTTAAGTAAACTATACAAAAAATAACAACCTATTTCTAATTTTTACAAGTAACAACTATTTTTTCTATGAATTTGTCGAAAATGAGAGATAGTAAAAGTAGGCTGTTATTTTGCATAAAACCTCTCGTTCGCTTATAGTAAAAAAAACTAGTTATAATACCTGTGCACGCACAGGGTTTTTAAAATTTCGTTTTGATTATGTATTATTATCGATTAAGAAATGAACCACTTAATATGTTTCAAATAGTTTTACTTAGTGGACTAAAAATAAAAAATCATATGTATATTGTAACTCCCGCTATATTTTCCCCTATGAATATTATGTGCTAATCAAAGTCTATTGTACCACTTTGCTATTTTATAACACTGATGACCACAACAAATAATTCATTCAACGAATAGACTATATTACGAATAATTACAGCGTAAATTTGTGATTCACTTATATACTTGGAACAATGCTCACACACTTGCCACGATAGTCCCAAAATCGCGATATATTAAATATTTTCATTCAAAATAACACGTGACATTATTTTCATGCTCGACCAACTCCCGAACTCTCGAAAATAACTCACGTAAATATACAATCAAAAATTACTAAACATAATTAAACTAACCTAAACGGGCCCTAAATTCACCACCTCAGCCCATCACCGAAGCCTACTCAACATGCCTATGGGCTCAACCTATCTCCCTCGGCCCATTTATCAAACCTGGCCCAAACTAAACCTTAGTTTCCTTCGTTTCTCTCTTCTGTTTTGGGAACCGACGAGTAACGAACACAACCAAAACAACCCCCAAACATTTCGATACCTTGCAAATAACATGACAACATTATTACATATCTTGGTCTACCCCGCACCTAAGAATAACTAACGATGATTAATTCTCTTCATCTTGTACGAATGCTACACTAAAACTCTTTAAAGCTGAGCATACGAACCACTCGATACAATAGAAATCACACGCTCACAATTTCAGTTCCACTAGCTCTTTTCGATTAAACGTGACTTCGGACATCTGTGGAAAACTAGAAGGGGGGGTTGAATAGTTTTACGTCTTTTTCGTTTTGCTTATTTTATAAAAGATAGTTTCTAAGATGAAACCTTCAAATCACTTTAATACATAAATATATATACTAGTTAATTTATGATTTTGTATAAATATTACTTATGTATAATGTACAATTTCAAAACACTTAACTACAAAAGTATAAATACAAGATTTATTAAAGGTTTTATATATACAATGCTTATGTATAATGTTAGGAAAGAATATACAATTTCATATATTTTATGTAAGCATATATATGTGTGGTAGTGTATAGATATAATTTTATGTACTAGGTTGGTTTTTGTAAGATTAGTTTTATAAATGGATTTTAGTTTGATCTTTATGTGAAATCAACATATGCACAATACTATCAATTATGACTATGTATGAAATGCAAGTAAGTAATAAATCAAAGAGTGAGGGATGGAAAGATCAAACCGAGACACAAAGGATTTATAGTGGTTCGGCTACAAGGACACCTTCCTTGCCCTACTCCACTCCCCGAGTCACCTACTCGAGAGTTTTCTTCACTAGATCAAAGACCTCCTTTATGGCGGAGAAAACCGTACACACCAATATACACACCAATTTACACACCAATCTTCACACCAATCTACACATCAATCTACACACCAATCTACACACCAATCTTCACACCAATCTACTATTTTCTTCACACCAATCTTCTACACACCAATCTTCTATACACCAATCTTCTATTCTCTTCACACCTTCAAAGTACTAATGTCTTGACACCTTCAAGTCACTAATATCTTTGCAACTTCAATGCACTAGTGTCTTGACACCTTCAAGCCACTAATGTCTTCACACCTTCAATGCACTAATGTCTTGACACCTTCAAGCCACTAATGTCTTCACAACTTCAATCTACAAATGTCTTCTAGTCTTCTCCACTAGAGATCCTTAATTTCTTCACTACAAGCTCCTATTGCTACAATCTCCTATCACCACTACTATCTAACCCTTCTTCTTCACTTCAAGTCACACTTCACACTTACAACAATTCTAGATTCTTCAACTAAATCTAGTTAACTAATACATACACCTTATTCACCAAAGTATGAAAGATGTACAAGGAAATGTAAACAAACAACTTAGATAGCAAGATGATACTAAGTTGTAATACTTCTAATAGAAGTATTCTTCTCTTTGCACTTGAAAGAATGAGGCTTTGGATCACTTGGAAACAAAGGCTTATGAAATGATCAAAGGATTTTTAGGATTGAAATGGAGATCTAGAACAGAAAGTTTTTGTGCAAAAAGGTGGGGAAAAAATCCAGGTTTAAGGTGGTATTTATAGGCAAACGTTTCTGACAGAGGAGCGTGACCGGTCCCCTTAAAGTATGGCCGGCCCCCTTAAAATTAAGGGGGCCGCCCAACTGTAACGGCCAGAAACTTTGTCTTTTAGTGGGGAAAGTTTATTTGGTGAAAAACTAACTGATTTTGGTTAAATATTTGAAATCATATATTTAGTATGATTAAAACATTTTTCCTTATTACCAAAAGTGTTTTTCAAAAATATATAATAAGATTATATAATTAAATAAACTTTGTATTAGTTAATTAAATACCCCTTTGATCATACATTGCACTAAACACTTTGTTTATTCATACCTTAAGTGATTTGTTGGTGAAAGTGATTATTTATTACTAAATACATGTTTACGTCATGATCTTTGGTTTGATTAGTTTAAGTTTTGTGATTATCAAAACATAGAGATATCGGAAGATATGAATAATGTTTTCAGTCAATTATTTATATCAACAATCTCCCCCTTTTTGATGATTACAAAACCTAAACTTATTAAATCCAAAAATTAATATTTAGACAAGTATTTAGTAAGTTTACATTCACTTCTCCCCCTTTTTGTAGAATCAAAAAGGTTAGGCCGAATAAACTTCGTGAGAGAAGTTTAAACGGGTAGAAAACTCCCCCTTGATGTATGCTCCCCCTCGTTTGAGGGCACCAAGGTTTCGAGAAAGTAATTCTTGCAAGAAAAATATTAGAAGCACAAGCATGGCACAAGCAAATACATATAGCATAATATTAACAAGTAATAATCATGGCACAAGGGAATAAGAAACATATATTAAACCATTCAATAATAGAAAAATGATTATGTCAACCCATAATCATTGTTACAAAGGCAATACAAATAGAATTCTAAATAACATAGAACATCCTATAGTGCCAACAAGAAGTGTCATCAAACTTTCTTGAATCCCAAAATGGTTGAGGAGTTTTATTTGAAAATGAGAAAACATAAGCATATCAAATGCTTGGTGGTTTAGTGGAGGTAAACTCTTGGTTCCATGGGTGTTGGTGAGTTTGTAGAGCTTGGAGGTGGTGGATTTGAAGTGGAGTTTGTTGGTTGAGGGTTGTGATGTTGTTCAAGTGATGGGGTTTGTTGAGATCTAGTAAGAAGATACTCAATCCAAGTGAAGTGCTCATTCAAAGCAATGGTTTGTTGTTGAAGGAAGATGCAACAAGGGCAATTGTTAACATGCTTCTCAAGTTGGTTTTTGTTATGTGGTGATGATGGTGAGCTTGATTGTGGTGGATCCAAATTGCGTTGAGCAAGATGTAATGCTAAAAGAGCACTAAGCTCATGTGCCTCTTTTAGCTCCTCAACGAACTTCAAGTGTTCGGAGGAAGGTGATGGTGGTGGAGCATGATAGTTGTCTTGGGTGAAGGTTTGCACATGCAACATTGGAGTGGCATGTGAGGTTGTAGGAAGTGGTGGTGGTACTCTAGGTGGTGGAGACATGTTTGAGCTTGGGTAATCATGAAAACAAGATATGGGTGGAAGATGTTCTTCATGAGTGGATGATGTCTTTGTTGAATGAGCAATATGTGAAGTGTTGATTGAGATATTGGGATTGTTGTTTTGGGATTGAGCATGCTCATCAAAAGAGGAAGCATTAATGAGGGTATTAGTGGAAGATAGGTTGTGGGATGACTCATTTGAGTGGGTTTGAGGTTGAGTTGTTGGTTGACTTGAAACAACATCACAAGAGTTATGACAAGAATCAAGTTTCCTCCTCCAAACGGGTTTGACGGAGATCCTTGCGGTTCTTGAAATCTTTGGTTTTTGGTTGTTGGAAGATGACATGTTTGGGTGTGATGGCATTAATGGTGGGAGGAGAGTATTTATAGTGTATGAGAAATGTGGTTTAGGAAGGAAAATTTGAGGGATAGTATGGGACAAAATATGTTTGTGAATTTTGGGAAGTATAGGCTGAAGTGGGTCAAAAAGTGATAAAGAAAACAGTATCCCCGACCATCAGATGGCCGGTCCCCTTAATTAGGGGCCGGTCCCCTTAATTAGGGGCCGGTCCCCTTAATCATTAAGGGGGCCGCCTTATATAATTAAGGGGGCCGCCCATCTAGTGATTCCCAGAATGCCAGAAATAGGTTTTTGACAGAAAATTTTCAAAAAGGTTGTGTTTTTGTTTTTGGATTCAAGTAAGTTCAACTCTTTGAGGCAATATAGGGCATACTATTCATGAATGTAGAGAGTGATATAGAATTAATTAAAGTAGACAATTAATTTCTAATAATCATGCTATCTATTAATTTATCAATTAAGATATGCACCAAAGGAGACAACAAGCCAAATAAGCTAAATGAGCAACTATATGAAGATGATAACATTTAGCCTAGAGCAAACATGTTGATGATTGTTGACAAGTAACAAATAGACAGATATGATTATATGGACTTCAAGACTTGTTACAAACAAGATCGATATGGGCAAACCATGATTCTCATGAAATGATTTGATTAGATTGTGGATGTCATTTTCACATAAGTTTATGACATATGTGAGAAAATAATAATGTTTTAAATAAAATGTTTTTAGTTTTATTCAACAATGTTTGAAAGTAAGTTTTCACTTAATGTCATAAATCTGGGAACGAAAGAATCTAATGAGAAACAAGGTTCACAAAAGTAAACTAGCGTTAGGTATATATAGGAAGTGCAGTTTAATCAAGTTGGAGAATGAGTATGAGACTATTACTAGTGGTGCTCAATTCAGGCTAAACACGACCATTTTTACGGGTTACACACACCCAACTTCTCACATAGAAGCAATTCAACCGTTAGGTTAAATTGAATTTCTAGTCAATAGATTCTCCAGTAGTCATTCTCTTTTTAGAAGAAATCGAGTTCCTAAATTTACCTATCGAAGATTACCAAATATGAAGTATTCTTGATTCACTAATACTTGGCTTAATGTTTTGAAATACATTCAAGTTTGTATCCTACTAGGACAAATTTTGTTTTGTTTCAAAAAGAAAAATGTTTCTGCTTTGATAAAGATCAAAATAATGTTATGATAGCTTATGATTAAGCATGTTGATCGAAAAAGCATAAAATAGATATTCGAAGGGTTTTAACTCAAAGAGAGAAGTTTTTAAATATGACATATTGATTTTGATAATCAAGAAATTTCAGGTGAAAGATATACTTCAAGATAATCGATTCAGCCCATTGTCACATGTAATCATCTCTAATGGCAACTAAAGATGTGAGAGAGATATGGTAGACATTGAACATCTAAATGCAATGAGATAGGAAAGGACAAAGAAATTCATCAATGAATGCAATATAGACATATGTATATATGCATGTATACAAGACACATTGTAATATTGAGTCACTAGCAAGTCTTAATTATAACACATCTATTAATGCAACTAGTAAGATCATATAGCACAAGTGTCAAGCATTCTATTCTAGATCATAGAAGATTATCAATATAGATGAAAACTAAAACAAATGATAATAGATATAGCAATAAGAGGGTTAATTATCCTAATGTTATGTATGCATATATTGGTATTCATGATCTAAAAGCATAGCAACTTGCAAATTAAAACATATTAATATACTAATTGAAGCATACTCTATCTTAATGTAATGTAGGCAAGCTTTTGAAAAGAAAACTTACCTCAGGTCCAGCTCTTCTTTAAGAGTGGTCATGAGAGCAATATAAAACGTCAGGAAGGTTTTCCCCAAAGCAAGTTGAAGAAGCGAAGTAATATCCTAATGCAAAAAGGATCAAGGAGACTTGATCATAGAAACACAATCGGTCGCACCAATCATCACAAGTCGTGCAGATTAAGAATGATAGAACAAGAATCCTTCGTCATGAGGTAGTAACGAACACACCATAAAGACAATGGTCATCAAATGAAAGAAAGCGAATAGAGCGATCCAAAAAGTAGTAGTTCCTTTGATCGTTAATTACCTACACATGACAGAGAGCTTGGTACCCAGATTCTCATGGGTCCGATTTGATTAGTAGCGAACATCCAATGCACTTAAATGCATATGAAGAGGATGTCGTCGAGAAATACAAGAATTCATTATTTGTTTGTTTTAGCAAACAAACAATAACTTTCTTGACTAGAGAAATAATCAATGGATGTAAATAATAATAGTTCTAAATTTTTTCATTAGGTTTAACAAATTTTATTTGTTTTGATGTATTTGTCAAATACTCATCTGCCGTATATCCTAATCCGGTTTTATCATAAAATGACTTTTGAATGTTAAGTAGATATTTTAAAGATTTAGAACTATTTTCGAATTTTGCTAATATTTTAGCTTTTTCCTTTTCCATTTTAATTTCATGTTTATAGTCTTGACAATTTTTACATTCAAGATCAATTTCAATATTACTTTCAAGTCTAGACATTTTGTCTTCTAAAATTATTTCTTTTTCAAAGTTATTTTCAGCGGATGTTGAAGATTCATTTTTAAAAATAATTTTTGAGTCAATGTTGCAAAAGTGTTTGAAGCTATTTTCCATTTTTGAAAATTCTAATGTAAATTGATCATAGCAAAAATGTTTGGTTTTGAATTGTACCTTATTTGTACTTGTACACTCTTCACTCGCTATACGGTGATCAACTCCATTCTTCATGTCGCTCCATGTTTTGTTTGTAGCATTGCTTGGATCTTGGAGCATGTAATCCTTGTCATTACTATTTGTATTAACATTTGTTAGGATGTTCACGTATTCCGTATTTACATCGTCTTTATCGTCCTTGTTGCACCATGATTTATTAACATGCTTTCTTTGGATTTGACACATGTGTTCTTCATTATTAGTACCTTCAATGATCACATTTGAACTAGTAGTACATGTGTTTATTTCAACTAAATATTTATCTATTAAATTTTCTAGAGTAACAATTTCATGCGCAATATCAAGTTTATCATCTTTGGTTTTACATTTCTCTTGGTGAAACTTTAAAAGGCATTTCCAAATATCATTTGCCGTTTTACAAGGAAATAATCTTTCATATTCAATATTTGGTAGAGTTTTGAAAATAAGTAATTTAGCTTTAGTATTTTTATCAATTTTTATTTGAAGATTATTATATTGATTTTCAAAATCCATTTTAGTTAGTTTAAGATCACCAATTGAAATAATATGCCAAAGATCAAGATCTATTGATTTCACATAATTTTCAAATTTATTTTTCCATTCAAGAAAATGATCATTTTCAAATAATGGTGGTTTTTGCGTAAATTCTCCTTCTAGATATTTTTCGAATTCCATAGATCGTTACAAGTTTTAAAATACAGTATATTTTAAAAATCTTGTTAGACCTGGCTCTGATACCAATTGTGGAAAACTAGAAGGGGGGGTTGAATAGTTTTACGTCTTTTTCGTTTTGCTTATTTTATAAAAGATAGTTTCTAAGATGAAACCTTCAAATCACTTTAATACATAAATATATATACTAGTCAATTTATAATTTTGTATAAATATTACTTATGTATAATGTACAATTTCAAAACACTTAACTACAAAAGTATAAATACAAGATTTATTAAAGGTTTTATATATACAATGCTTATGTATAATGTTAGGAAAGAATATACAATTTCATATATTTTATGTAAGCATATATATGTGTAGTAGTGTATAGATATAATTTTATGTACTAGGTTGGTTTTTGTAAGATTAGTTTTATGAATGGATTTTAGTTTGATCTTTATGTGAAATCAACATATGCACAATACTATCAATTATGACTATGTATGAAATGCAAGTAAGTAATAAATCAAAGAGTGAGGGATGGAAAGATCAAACCGAGACACAAAGGATTTATAGTGGTTCGGCTACAAGGACACCTTCCTTGCCCTACTCCACTCCCCGAGTCACCTACTCGAGAGTTTTCTTCACTAGATCAAAGACCTCCTTTATGGCGGAGAAAACCGTACACACCAATATACACACCAATTTACACACCAATCTTCACACCAATCTACACATCAATCTACACACCAATCTACACACCAATCTTCACACCAATCTACTATTTTCTTCACACCAATCTTCTACACACCAATCTTCTATACACCAATCTTCTATTCTCTTCACACCTTCAAAGTACTAATGTCTTGACACCTTCAAGTCACTAATATCTTTGCAACTTCAATGCACTAGTGTCTTGACACCTTCAAGCCACTAATGTCTTCACACCTTCAATGCACTAATGTCTTGACACCTTCAAGCCACTAATGTCTTCACAACTTCAATCTACAAATGTCTTCTAGTCTTCTCCACTAGAGATCCTTAATTTCTTCACTACAAGCTCCTATTGCTACAATCTCCTATCACCACTACTATCTAACCCTTCTTCTTCACTTCAAGTCACACTTCACACTTACAACAATTCTAGATTCTTCAACTAAATCTAGTTAACTAATACATACACCTTATTCACCAAAGTATGAAAGATGTACAAGGAAATGTAAACAAACAACTTAGATAGCAAGATGATACTAAGTTGTAATACTTCTAATAGAAGTATTCTTCTCTTTGCACTTGAAAGAATGAGGCTTTGGATCACTTGGAAACAAAGGCTTATGAAATGATCAAAGGATTTTTAGGATTGAAATGGAGATCTAGAACAGAAAGTTTTTGTGCAAAAAGGTGGGGAAAAAATCCAGGTTTAAGGTGGTATTTATAGGCAAACGTTTCTGACAGAGGAGCGTAGCCGGTCCCCTTAAAGTATGGCCGGCCCCCTTAAAATTAAGGGGGCCGCCCAACTGTAACGGCCAGAAACTTTGTCTTTTAGTGGGGAAAGTTTATTTGGTGAAAAACTAACTGATTTTGGTTAAATATTTGAAATCATATATTTAGTATGATTAAAACATTTTTCCTTATTACCAAAAGTGTTTTTCAAAAATATATAATAAGATTATATAATTAAATAAACTTTGTATTAGTTAATTAAATACCCCTTTGATCATACATTGCACTAAACACTTTGTTTATTCATACCTTAAGTGATTTGTTGGTGAAAGTGATTATTTATTACTAAATACATGTTTACGTCATGATCTTTGGTTTGATTAGTTTAAGTTTTGTGATTATCAAAACATAGAGATATCGGAAGATATGAATAATGTTTTCAGTCAATTATTTATATCAACAACATCCTTAAATCACGACTAGACTAACTTAAAAATCACTAATCTCGAATGACGCACGAACAAATTAAAAGATACCGAACTTCACATATTTACTTTCTTTTTTTTTACCAACGAGTGAATAAAAACTCCCCAAAGACACGCCCCTTGTTTTGGGCTGACGAGAGGTCAAGTGGTGGAAGAAAATAGTTCTCCTAACAGTGAATGCATCCTGCCAGCTACAGGAACTTGTGTCTTGAAAATAATTTAGACTCAATACTATATAAATACGTACTCCACTCTTCGTTGCATGCATCACCTTCGCGTACCCGTATAAAGGCTTCTTACCGCCACTCCTAAACTCCCTTCACTTACATAACCCACTGCTGCTCGACGAGGATTCAACCATCCTCACTTGGAGACCATACGAAGTGCTCAGGCCCTTTCTTTCCAACCACGATTAGTATCGAACCAAGCAAGAGAAGCTGCCTTGTTCTCTTCCTTCTTTACTCGACCACTCATCACCTTTGGAGGATAGTAAGCGCCCTCGAACTCTAAATCTTATAACTCTTTTCATACGACCACGCATGCATGCATACAAACTCACACCTTGTTGTTGCCTTGTTTTTACGTATAGTATACATTTATATATCTTTAGTTACGTGACACGCCACCTTTATGGAAGGCCTAGGCGTCACGTATGCATTATTCACGTATCTATTTTACAAGTCTGCGTCACATGTGTCCTAAACTCAAACGTTCTCACTCGACATGAATCAACTGTAAGGTCTAGTTATGCATGATAAATACATATACTTGAAACGAGGCTCGCCACCTTCATGGAAGGCTTAAGAAACCTCGATACACTTTATGCACGTTCTTATTTCACATTACATGCATCATATAACTTACCCTTAATGATTACTTGCTCATGCACATGACCAGGTTCGATAATGAAAAAGATAGAAACTTGTTATTTTATGTGAAAATTCGACTTTAGTAGCGAGAAAACACCTCGATATCTTGCCAAACTCAATAACGAGCATGTCGTATTTTTATACAACCTAATAGACCACCCAACAAGCTATTAGTTTCGTGTTTTAACTTTTCAAAAACAATAGCTCCTCGACACCCTAATTTGGCCAAAACGTTTTGCAAGAACTCGATAGTTATAGAGTTTAAGAAATAAGCCGAGTGGGCTTATAAGCCCATTAAGCAAGAATAAGCTTTTTGACCAAATAAGCTGTACAAATAAACTTTCTAAAATAAAAATAAGCTTCGGAAAATTTTTATATAAAAACTCTAACGATTTTTGTGAAAAAGGACTAAAAAATGTAACGCGTCGTCACTTATAAGGACTAAAAGAGTAAAACTATTAAAACAAGGACCAAAGCTGCCAAAACAGAAAGTTTAGGATATAAGTTGACATATTGTCGCCTTGCAAGCTCAGAATGACATATTGAACAAGTAGTGGACTATAAATGGAATTATTGTGAAATGAGGACCAACAGTGTTACGCTAACGCCGTTAGCATAAAAAGTTGAAAACTGACGAAGGACTTGGACCAAGGATTATATCTGAGAATCTAACATTTAATTCCAATTCCCGCCTTTCATATTCATTGCATTGCATCTCGGAGTCCTTATAATAAGTTCATAATCATATATTTATATATATATATATATATATATATATATATATATATATATATATATATATATATATATATATATATATATATATATAATTTATACTTATACACATACATGCATCATTTCTAAAATTCATGCATATCATTTAAAATTACGTGGTTTGTAATCATTACACCAATAAACCTTTATTTCTAAAACTCTTCGCGACAATCACATTTAGACTATCAAAACACTAAAACCAATCGTACTATCTAGGTTGTGTGCTGGAGCCGTTCCTTGACCGTAACTGAGATCTTTATCACTACCACTGTACTACTAAGGTGAGTTCATAGTCCCACTTTTACTACGTTTTCAAATCCCGTGGGGAGATACATGCTACTAAACTGAACACAAGCGTTTTCTTGTATGCTATCCTGATTTATATTGCCTAAGTTACCACTTGTCAAAAAGTCTCTCATATCATGAACCATTAATCACTTGCGAGTGAACGCGAATTCGGTGAATAGATCTATTGGCAGTTGACGCCCCATTTGAGTTGCTGGGTAAGTAACCAAATGCACTTTATTCGAATTGACTAAGGAGCCTGACAAACTCCTATTACACGAGGGCATTATCACCTACACCATTTCATGGTGTGGGATTTATTATATTACACCCGATGTTAAGGTTTACGTGTCATGAGACTTAGAGCAATATGTATACATATTACACTGCGATGCTACTGTTTTACTACTATTTGTCTTGTGTTCAACTATTACAACTTAAACACTATGGATTCACTCAACATTCATGTTGACCTTTTTAGCATGTTTATCTCAGGTAACTGACGCAGGCAAATCGGGCACGGAGATTGGCAAATGACCCCCCCTATGGACCATGTTTAATAAAGTTGTCATTTGTTTTATCAAGAACCGTTTTAATTGTAACTCTGAATTTATCGTAAAACTTCCTTGTGTCATGTTGTGACAAGTTTATTTAATGGTAATTGAACTTTTATAAAAACGTCTCTTTTGAGTCGTTTTCTATGGTTATGACAATGATCCGAGAAGTAATACCCCAATTAGTCTTCCGCTGCTTACTTACAAATTTGGGGGTGTTACATATATATGTTATAATCTACCTATTATTTTAGGAAAATGGTTTTGGATTAAAAATTATATTTTATTATTCAAGCAAAATCACATGATGATACTTGACTTGCATGAGATATTAGTGATATATGCTTTTAGTTTTGCAAACCCGTGCTATCAATTTACGATGTGTTTTATAATTCTGATATTTTTTTTACTTATATTTTCGTTAATATATGTAGCATATTTAGATAGCTTTAAAGATTGATTCATTTCCTTGATTATGAATAACCATCATACCATGTTTACTAATGTACCTTTTTGTTTGAAAATTTGTATTTTCATAAGTTTGTGCTATTTACTTCTCATGTTTAATTATAAAATTACCAAATTAACATAGATGCTTACACTATAGTTTCTTTATTACATAAAGAGAAAAAAAATATAATTGGTAGAACTCAAATTTAATCTTACGATTATTTATAATGTATAAGAATAATATTTCTCTAAACCCGAACTATATAAGGAAATTATTATTACTTGTATAAGTAAATTATAAATGCATAAAAAATGACAGAGTACATCCGCAAGTCTTTTAGGATTGTTTGAATCCTTACCGACCTTTCACTTTAATGCAACTTTCTTCATAATTGGCCTAAATCATCAAGGTAAAACACACCCATATTTTAGACCGTTGGTTGACACCCATAGTGTTATCAATGACGGCAAACACTTGCTAAGTTTTATTAATTCATTCAAAGATAAATTACACTCCGAAAAGAATTCCTACCATAAAATTCCTCATATAGGCACTAAAACACATATTTGGTACATTAACCTTCCATGACAATCATGTGTTGATACTTAATCCTCCTCTAAAAGCGCACACAACAAATTGCATTACACTTTATTGTGTGCGATAAGATCATAAAACTGCAAAAATCACTAACATGTTGCATTATAGTGAGGATAACAACAAAGTTAGTCATAACATCAAATCAGGATTCTTCATATTAGAACTAAAGGGGTGTTTGGTTATGCTTATTAAAGGTGCTTATTGGCTTATTCAATTACCATAACACAATAAGTTTATGATAAAACTATAAGTTTTTTTGAGAAGCTTAGTAAAAAACCCCTGAACTCCCAGCTAATTCTATCATAGCTTAGTGTATTTATAGTAAAAACACAAATATTAAGTGTAGAATTTTTTAATAAAACATAAATAAAATTACTAAAAGTTGGTATGTATAACAAAAAAGTTAAACCATAAAAAATTTTACTAAAAACTATCAGCTAGATAAGACATAAGCCAAAGTACTGTTGAGGTCTCTTTCAGATTCTATTCAGAAGCAAAAAGGGGTTTACACATAAATCATAAGTATAGAATAATGGTTGTATCTCACATCCGTGATTACCAAGCCAATAACATTATCGCAGTATAGTAACGTAATAACCTAATTAAAAACTATATATTCTTGCTGAATAATTCTTATGTACATACTTTTAATTCCTTTACAACAACCAACTATTATTATTTATTTTTTTATTTTTTAATTATTATTATTTTTTTTGAAACATCAAGTCAATGAATAAAGTTAGGTTATCACCTACGTAGTTTTTCTTTTTTTGATTTAGGAGGTGATTCTTATCAAATAAGGATTGTGATGCGTACATTTTTTTTTTTTTTTTTTTTTTTTAATAATTTAAGGAAAACACATTCTATATGAAAGAATGACTATCTAGCCGATGTTTTTTTTTTTTTTTTTTTTTTTTTTTTTTTTAATAATTAACTTTGTATAACATTTTTAACTGACAGAGATGTTGAGTTTGAGGTTAACGTTGTTGTTTAACTTTAACTATTGATATCATGTTGTACAAAATGTGCGAGTTTAGTGGCACATAATGAGCGTTGATAAAGTTAAAATATGTTCCGTAAAGTTTTTAAAATATTTTTATGGATATCCATATATAAATTTTAAATAACAATTTCATGAGTCGTTGTTATAAGTAGAATCACGTATATTTATTTTATATCACAGTAACTCATGCTTACCATTTGATATTTATATTCCCGTTACTAATAATTTAACCGTATTTAAAACCCGTGTACGCATAAATTAAACTTTTAAATAGTAACATGAGTCCTTATTTAAAAAAAAATATTCTAATGGATGAAAGTTTAAAACTAACATTAGTTTAAAAAATATATAACGTATATTAAAACTAATTCGCATATTTACCAAATTTATTTTAATAGATGAAAGTAAAAAAAAACTAATACTATTACTCATGTAATTTTAAACAACTTTAACATTATAAAGTATAGGAGGTATGAAGTGTAAATGGTTATTTGTTTATTATCTAAAGTTATTAAAAAACATGGAGACTTATAATTTTACACTTAACCACTAAGGTTTTATTAATTACCTCTTTTTTTCTTAAGTTTTTATTTTCATAAATTTGACACCTATATTTTTATGTGTTTTTTTTATCAATCAAATTCTCCACCAAATTTATTAAAGTTTGACCAAAATCAATTCAATTTTGACTTTTTATTGGCCAATCATATTGCTTTATTTTGCTTATGTGTCAAAATCGAGCTCTCCTATAGGTCCAATTTTTTTTTCAAAGAGAAGGGTTTTACAAAAACACTCTGAAATGATGTAATTTTTATATTATATAAAAGATTATTGATTGCCTCGATTACAAATTAGAGTATTAGACCTAGTAATGATGTCTTAATTTTTGCTACTTTATTAAATTGTATACATGCTTAGCGTCAAAAACAAATATGAAACATATAACACATGCAAAAAAAGTTAATTATAGAGATAAGAATATTTATTGTTTCATTTCTTTGATCAGCAAAGCAAAAGATAAAAGGTTGTCAGGATCGGGATCCTACCTAGGATCGTTTTCGGCTTCGCAAGATCGTAATTGTAGGATCGGATCGGGATCGTAAGATCCTATGAAAAATGTATATATATTTGCAATGATGCAAGTTGAGTTTTATGAATAATGATGATATTATCGAAATGGTTTTGCAGTTTTCATAACATGCTGTCTTCCATGTATCACCTTTGGTCAGATTGCAGAAATGGTGGACGAGGGTCGAAGTTGTAAGTAACTAACCAATGATAACCTTAGAGGCCTGACTAATGTAATCTGTTTATTTCAATCATTGGCCTTAATTGCTACTTGTATTTGGTTTTGTGTGCAGCATGTGTGGCTCAAGGTTGCATCTATGGTATCTTGTGGACGGTTTCATGCCATTGGTTCTATGCATGCATGTTTAGAGAACGTTTACGAGCCAAATATGGTTTGCCATCCGAGCCATGTAACGATTGTTGTGTTCACTTCTGTTGTGATGCGTGTGCCCTTTGTCAAGAACACACTGAGCTCAAGCACCGCGGCCTCGACCCATCCAAAGGTTGGTTTTATAATATTGTTAACTTTTACCCAATTTGGTTAGAAATATATCATAATGGTGCAAGTGTTTGGCTTAACATGGTGATTATTGTTTGATTATAGGTTGGATTGGGCCACCAAATGCTCCTCCACATATGCCACCTGTTACAGTTTAACAATCAAAGTACACAAATATGCGGAAGCTAGGATCAAGTATAACACATATAAAGATTAACTAAAACATAAATAGTAACGTACCCGATGCACTTCAATAAATCTTGAATCTTGTGTAAACTAGATCAATGATAAACCCCTTACCGTTTTTGTTTATCGATCTCTTGATAATTACTATAGTGAGTAATTACCTCATTCTTGTACACACAAACTAATACCGAATTAAAGTGATTGCAAGATTAAAAAGTAAAGTAAAGTAAAGTAACTACCAATACCGTCTTCCACGGGTTATGGGTCCCAATACCCTTTTCCACGGTGTATGGGGGAGGTTGATATGTAGACAGCCTTACCCCTACATAAGGTAGAGAGACTGCTTCCGGTTCTACCTAAGGTAGAAAAAGACCTCCAGCCTTTTTGTAGGGAGTGAGGATCGAACCCCTGACCTCTTGGTTGAGAGGCAAGGGGTTTTCCAACTGATCGAACCCCTGACCTCTTGATTGCAAGATTAAACACAAGTAATATTTTGTTATCAAAATTTTCGATCCAACCCTAAGGGTTTAGGGATTCGATCGACCAAGGAAGAAAACAAGGGGAAGAGAAAACTTTAGGGTATTGTGTGTGCACAAAAGGTGAGAAACAATTGACCCTTGAGTTTATATATATACTAGAAGAATTCTTGGGGAGCAAGCAAAGGCATGGATCGACCCTAATGGGTTTGGGTCGACCGGCCATACACCCACAAGGGTGTTCCGGATCCTTCTTGTCTTCCAAATTACATTCTAGTCCTTTTCCTTATTATTTAACGATAGTTAGTCCACACGTTTAATCACTAACGATCATTAGTCTTTAAACTTGTTTTATTAATAAATATACATAACAATTAATATTTATTAATCTTTAATTCTCATTTGTAATGTGTGCAATCCCGAGGTCTCGGATTCGATACTAGTCATTTACTTATTAATATTTATACGTAACTTTTAACACCACCTTCAATGCAAAGATGAATTTGAACTTTGATGGGCAAGGACTTACATTTATTTTGATCATTAAACAAAATAACAAATTACTTTTATTCACTTTCTGTTAAGAGCAAAGCTAAAGCTCAAAATCTTATAAGCTCCGCGAAACTTGTTATGGCTGGAGTACATGTTTGTGCCAATGTTCTAACTTTTATTACTGTATTAATTGAATAGCATAGCTGCTTAGTGAAATCAAACATCTAAAATCTGGGAAAGAATTTGATAACAACATCCAAAAGACAATGAGAACTTAATATTTTATTTTCTAGAAACACGAAGCAAAACATAATACAGTAGTATTGTAAATGCCTTGAGTAGCTATACATCTTTCAAATGGTATCAATGAAAAAACAAAACTATAATCTAATACAATAACAAAACAAGATAAATAAATATCATATGATTTTGACAACACTTGATTTTGGGTGGTCCATAAAAGTACTACTTTCTCGAGTATGAAGATTGAAGGCCCTTCACCACCTTTATACCATCCTGTAACAATTAAAAATGCTAATAAGACGAGAAGTCAAAAATATTAAACTGATAAAAAGTACGAAACAAAAACTGATAAAAAAAGTGTGTTGTACAGTAAACTGAGGGGGACAAAAGAAATCTTTGTACATAATTTAATTAAAAAAAAGTTTATTTTCATAACTCAAGTTATAAAATAACAGAAGGATTGTCGTACCACGTAGAGAATATGTGAACTTTAGCACCAAGAAACTCTTTCAAATCAGCGGTTACTGTTTTAATTCTGACCCACTTCAGCCCAATCTAAGCTTAAACCAGATTTAATTCTCATTTGCACTTCTTTTTACTTTTTATCCAAAATATATTCAATAAAATACAACAAACCACCAATATAGTTAAATTGTGTTTATAAGGTTTTATGTAAAATATTTCTTTTTATGAATATAATGAAAAACTTACCAAAGTTGGTTTTGAACGTCAAGTTCATAGTTCGCTCTCTCATATTCTTTCTGAAAATTCTCTAACTCTGACCAATCTTCGTCCAAGAATAATCTTGAAAAAATAAAATCGAGTACGCCTCTTAAACTTGAAAGGCAGAAATGAGTCTAATAAAAAACAAAATCATTATAAAATGATTCCAAAAGTTAAAGATGAAAAAATTAGAATTGAGTTTGACTAGTAAATTACCGGGAGATCAAAATTGCTTTGTACTAAGCTATTTAAACAGAGAAATCGTGCGTGAAAAACATCGTACCAAACCACCAATGCCATATCTAAGTATTCGAGCCACAAATCAAGTATAAACAAGAGACCCATATGATAATTCAAGGGATACATAATAATAGATCAATATCAGTAGCAAAATGCAACAAAATTGACAAAATATGTTAAAGAGTAGGTGGATACAAGATGGGTCTGGTTGGTGTTTTATACAAGTGTTAAAGTATTGGCTAGGGTAAACCAAAATTACAATATTGACCTTGGGGAGAGTAAAATATATTTGTTCGGGTTAAACGTGACATGAAATCAAATTTGAAACCGTTAATAAATAAAGGGTTAATTCTACTATTAGATAACAAACTTTTCAAAATTTCCAATGTTAGGTAATATACTCTTCAAAATATTATGTTAGATAACGAAACTTTAACACATTCTTTAAATAAATAGATGATTACGCGTATATAACAACGATAATGTCTAATATCATTGTTTTTTGTGTGCGTATTTTATAGTTTTTTCTTTATTCATATGGGTGTCGAGACCGGAGAAAGTTAGTGAGTTAAAACCATTTAAAGGTGGCCTAGTGGTAAAAGGGCTTGTGATTACCACTTTAAAATGTGTTAGGTCTCAAGTTCAATTCTTGCTAGGTGCAAACAACTTTAAGTGGCCACGCCAACCTCCTAAAAAATGGAGGGCTTTACCTGGTTTGAGTCTGTGTGGCTGTGAGTTTAAACCCCGTGAATTAGTCGGCCAAAAAGGTCGAAAATCACGGTTACAAAAAAAAAAAAAAAAAAAAAAAAAAAAAAAAAAAAAAAAAAAAAAAGTTAGTGAGTTACGAGGTAAATTTTAATTAAGTATATAAATATTTAATTAATTACATTGCTTTTTATAAGTAAGAGTATTTTAGTCTATTTACATTATTCATTTTGTAAATTTTTAAAATTTTAAACAAATGTGTCTCTTTTTTATATCCAAATTTATATTTACTTTATACTATACTACTATCTATTAAATAGTGAAGAGTCGTAAAAGGAAAAAAAATGCTTTATTAATGAAAAATACACACAAGCAGTAGTTAAATAAGAAAACTAAAAAAAAAAAAAAAATTTGATATGACAAAAAATCAATATAAATCACATATTTGTCATAGATCCAATAAACCAATATTAGCCATCTATTTTTCATTAAAATTAATAAAAAACTATCTTTCACTTTTTTTAAAACAAACATATCTTGCAAACGGTAAACTTTCAACATATAAAAAATATACCATAGCAATGAGAATTAATTATCTTTCTATAGATATGCACTTCTATATACCTTCGACGATTTTTTTTTCAAAATTTTCGACGAGAAAAATCACACGTGATTCATTTTAAAAATCACATATGATTTTTCCGAATCACATATGATTTTTTTTAGGTGGAAATTAAAAAAAAATAGTCAAAAGTATATAGAAGTGTTTATCAAGATAATTTAATTCTCATCGCGATTGTATGATTTTTTTTCGTGTAACGATTAACGGTTTGCAAATATTTAATTTTTTTAAAATAAGGTGAATGTTATATATATATATATATATATATATATATATATATATATATATATATATATATATATATATATATGAACAAAAAATAAATGGACATGATTGCTTCATTGGATTTATGTCAAATATAGGATCTATACTCAAATTGACGCAAACTAGATAGTATATACATGTAATTGAAAATTTTAAAATAATAATGTTAGGTTTGGTGTAACGGTGACCAACATCATCACTATCGATTCAGCATCACATCAAAGTTTAACTTTATTAACAATCAAATGTAATAAGACCATCAACTTCACAATACAAACTTACCTTAATTAGACACAAATATATGCACCACAAAAACTAACATCACACACACCCAAAAAACCAATGTTTTGAAAATTGGGTTTTAAATCGACTTGGTCGAGTCACCGGGCACCGGTTCGACCGCCGGGTCAACCCGGTTTTCCATTTAAAAATGTTATATTTTTTTGACCGGGTCAACCGGTTCGGCCGCCGGGTAAACCGGGTTTTTATTAAAAAAAATGTAAAAAACAAAACTCCGCCGGGTTTTAAGACCCGGGTCACTCAAAACCGGCGGGTCTAACTAGTCAACACGGTTTTAGAAATCCGAGTTTTTTTACCCGTTTTTGCGGCCGGGCACCGGTCCAACCGGTTGAACCGGCCAGATTGACCCGTGTTTTAAAACATTGCAAGAAACTCGACTTGTGCTCAAACTCGACTGAAGCCGCGTCCCCGGGTGGCTATTTTAAGAAGGACGCGTCGTTTGTAATTTTCCTTTCTTTATTACAATATCAGAAAAAGAAGATAAGTTTAATGCAATTTATATTTTCACATCAAATCAAAGTGTAGTCACTGTCATATGCAAAAGTCACGTTGCTTTGGGTTCAACCGTTCAAGTACTTCATGCATTTACTGATAAGTTACCATCATGTGCAGAAATGTAAAAATTGTGGGGAGTAGTTGAACACTTTATATCACTAGTACTGTAGTATAAATGGTATCGTACTTTATCATTCATGTATTGGTTGTGTCGTTAATTAACTTTGCATAAGTAATTAAGTCAGATTAGTAGCGACCAAAACTGAAGTTGTAGATTAAGAGGGACTTGTTTTTAAGTGCACCGGCAAGAATCTTGGCAAGTCGAGCAAAATCATTTGTTTTAGGAATCAAACGGGTTTGAAAAAAAATAAAATAAAGAATCTCAAATGGAGTGTTAGCATATTATCGTCACTTGTACTTAACTTCAGATTGTGTAATTGCAATGGGTATGTATGGTTTATGATTATTTTTACCTTTTTCTCACTTTGAACTAGGATAACGCAAGAGCAAATTATTTCCATTCTCCACTTGGCTTACCATAAGTTTAGTAGCAAATTGTAGTTTTGTATAGAAAGCGTTTACGAGCCAAGCATGGTTTGCCATATGACCCATGTAACAATTGTTGCGTTCACTTCTGTTGTGACGTGTGCCCTTTGTCAAGAACATGTCAAGCTCAAGGACTCGGGCCTTGACCCATCTAAAGATGAAACTTTGAACCTATTTTGGCTAGAAATGTATCATGATGGTCTTAGTGTCACCTTATGTTACTTCTTTACTTGAGACATCTACATATTTCTATGAATTTGTCGAAAATGAGAGTAAAAGTAAGTTTTTATGAGGAGAAAACTTAACCTATCTAGTGGGTAAACTACCCGGTGACTAAAAACACAATTACTGCTTGCTTGTAATATGTGGCATTAAAGGAATAAAAACAAAATTAATGTTTTGCTCTTTCTCTCTCAATGACTGAATGCTACCTCATCTGGGTAAACTACCCAGTGGGTAGGTGTATCTAATAAATCGTGTCGTTTGCATAAACTAAAAGAAATTGATTGACTACCTCGATTATAAACCTAGTACTGATGTCTTAATTTTGACTCCTTCCGTCCCTAAATAATTGTCCAGTTTGACTTTTCAGAGTCAAATTGGTTCAACTTTGACATTAAATATTTTTTTTAGTTATATAATACATAATAAAAAATTATATCATTGAAAAATACGCTTAAACCCCAATTCATTCATATATTTTGTATCAAATATTATATAACACCCATAAAAATATTTAAAGTAAAAGTTGAACTAGTTTAACTTTGAAATATCAAACTGAACATTTATTTAGAGACAGAGCCAATACTACTTTATTAAATTGTATAGCGGGAACAATAATTATGAAACATATAACATGTGAAAAAGAAAGTTGAATAATAGATACAACAATATTTATTATTTAGTTTTTCATTTTCTTGATTGGCAAAGCAAAACATAATACACTATGGGTAGTATTACAAATGCCTTATGTACATATAATAACCACATTATTATTCAAAGTACAACAATCAAGTATAACAATGAAACAGATAAGAATTATCTATATACAAAACAAGAGAATATCAAATATGATTTTGACAACACTTATGTCACGTCTAAAGTAATAAAAATTTATAAAACCTCATTCATGTCCTTCCAAACTCCAATCGAAAATATCCTTATCTGTATAAGCTTTGATATGTTTAAGCTTATGAGATTTGGGTTCTTCGATCGACATATATTTTTGCTCGCTTGTCTCTAAGTGTAGTTTGGGTCTTTTTCTCTGTCACCCTACTTTTTTCGTTGGGACCTGTTGCGATGCTACATATCCCAGCGATTCTCCCTTTGTGGACATAGAACCTTATTTCATCATGATGCACATCTCTTCAGCGGTTCCGCATATGCACGACATATTGTCTGGCAATATAATTTAAACAGAGAAATCGTGGTCGAAAAACATCTAACCAAACCACCAATGCCATTTCTGAGCATTCTAGCCCCACATCCATCGTAAACAAGAGATCCATATAAAAATTTAAGCGATACATAATAGATCAACATCAATCAACATTATAAGTATCAAATGCAACAAAATTGACAAAATATGTGAAAAAGAGGATAAAAAAGAAAAATGACGGCGAGAATCCTAAATCTAAATGTGTATGTGGTGCAAGATGGGGTGGTAGGTGCTTTATACAAGTGTTAAAGTATTGGCTAGCGTAAAAACAAAATTACAAATATAACCTTGGAAGTAATATAAAATGTTTGTTGTGTAGAACGTTACATGCAATAAAATCCAAAACCACTTGTTTGAGAATAAATAAACATCAGTTAAAACACATTCTTACCTCAATTTATCTCATCGGGCGGGTGAACGAAAAAATAAATTTTTATTCGGAGTAAATAAATTTTACAAAAACTTGTTATGATGCACATAACATTTTTACTCCGTCACCAACTATATATAATAAGACCATCAATTTCACAACTCAAACTTACCTCAATTATACACTAATACACGCACCACAAAAACCAACATCACACACCCACAAAACGACCGACTTGTGCACAAACTTAGGGGTGAGCATCGAATGCTTAAAACCGAACCGGACCGACGAACCGGACCGAACCGACAAAAACCGAACCGGACCGACGGCCCGTCGGTTCGGTTTCGGTTTTGGGTTTTCATGGTTTTCGGTTTCGGTTCGGTTCGGCCCAAAACCGACAAAAACACACACAAAAACACGTGAACCGGACCGAACCGACGGACCCGACATAAAACCGAACCGAACCAACCATATTCGGTTCGGTTTCGGTTCGGCCCAAACATGATTTTCGGTTTTCGGTTTTGTCGGGTCGGGTCGGGTCGGTTTTGAACCGATGCTCTGCCCTACACAAACTCGACCCAATATGCGTCTTTGGGGAGGCTATTTTAAGGAGGACGTGTCGTTTAGGGATGAAGACGTGTCTTTGCCTTCCTTTTACACTGCCTTGCTATCTTTACTCAAATTTGTAATTTTCCATTCTTTATTACATTATTAAAAAATAATAATAATAAAGAAAAAAAAAAGAGTTTTCACATCAACTCAAAATGTTTAGTCACTATCATATGCAGAGATCACGTTTTTCAAATAGTTGATGCATTTATTGATAATGTAACATCATCCATAAGAAATTATAGGCGAGTAGTTGAACACTTTATAAATGCTTCTCTATTCATGTATTAGTTGTGTAGTTAATTAACTTTTCATAAGAATTTAAGGGGTGTTTCTTTTTAATATTAATGAGTCTTAATAAGGGGATAGTGGTGGGGCCACACATATAATATATATTTTTTCAATTAAATTGTCTATATGAAGAGAAATTGCAAAGGGTGCTCCTCCCCATTAAAATTCATTAACAGAAAGAGGCCGATCCACTTAATCTAAAAAAAAAAAAAAAAGCCCTAAAGTCAGTTTAGTAGCTACCAAAACAAGTTGTAGAACAAGGGAATGAAATGTCTAAAGCAAGGTTGTCAGGATCGGGATCCTACATAGGATCGTTTTTGGCTTTGCAAGATCGGGATCGTAGGATCGGATCGGGATCGTAAGATCCTATGAAAATGTATATATTTTTGTGTAGGGGTTGTAGTTTTATTTTTCTATATAATATTTCATATGATAAACGAATCTAAATGGTTGATAAAAGAAAAAATTATATGTTTAAGTACCGAAGCAGTAGAATATTAGATATATTGCAATGCTCACTTGCACAAAGTTACAACATACGTGCACCTACTTCTTATTTAATATTTTTATTATAGGTTTTTTGTAATAATATTTAGATTAATGTACAAATATAGTGTTAATTTATTGGTACGTGTTAAAAGATAAATGGATTATATAGAATGTGCAAAAAGATAAATGGATTATATCTGAAAATGAAGCCACATAATTTTATAAAAGTGGGCAACACAATTTTTTTTTTTTTTTTTTTTTTTTTTTTTTTTTTTTTTTTTTTATAATCAAATAAATTAAATTTGGATATTCTGATAATATTAATGAAAATTTTTAACATATAGTTCATGCTTTTATATGAAACATAAAATAAATTATGAACAAAATTGGACCAAGTATCCATATGGTTTACTTCGATAACAAGCTTCTGACATGTTAAAAAGCACGAAACCAAAAAAGACACATGTAAAATATTTCTAAATAATCCATAAAAGCATAATGAGTTGCCACTCATTAATTTTGCAAAAGACAGTCAATTAACAACATCAAAATAATAGCTTTCATGAAAAATTCTTAGTCATTGGGCTTTAAGACATGGACTTATGCTTAATAAGTTAAAATAGAAAAAAAAATTAAAAAAAACAAAAAAATAAATAACTCGGCGATCCTACGATCCCACGATCCGATCCCACGATCCTACGTACGATCCTACGATCCTGATACGATCCTACTCGAATTACGATCTTGTTAAGATCCTGATCGTTTTTTGTGTGTAGGATCGTAGGATCGTACGATCCTACGATCAGGATCGCGATTTTGACAACTATGGTCTAAAGGAGGACTTGTTTTTAAGTGCGCCTGTAAGGATCTAGGCAAGCCGAACGAAATTTTATGTGTTAAGAATATAACGGGTTTGGAAAAAATTCTCAAATAGTGTTAGCTTATTATCATCACTTGTACTTAACTTTTGATTGTGTAATTGCAATTGGTATGTATGGTTTATGGTTATTATAACCTCTTTTCACCTTAAATTAGGAAGCCTCAAGAGCAAACTATTTCCTTATTCACTTGGCTCACCATGAGTTTAGTAACAAATTTTATTTTTGTATTGAAAATGTTTACGGGCCAAACATGGTTTACCATCTAACCCATGTAACAATTGTTGCGTTCACTTCTGTTGTGACGCATGTGCCCTTTGTCAAGAACATGCCGAACTCAAGCACCGGGGTCTTAAGTCTTAACCCATCTAAAGGTGCAACATTGAACCCACTTTGGTTAGAAATGTATCATGATGGCCCTAGTGACTGGCTTAACATGATGGTATTTGTTCGATTATGAGTTGGATAGTGCCACCAAATGCTCCTAAATGTATGCCACCTTCAATGGAAACATGATTTTGAACTCAAGCAATTGGGCAAGGAGTCGCATTTACTATTTTATCATTGCATACAATAACATTATTACCTTCGATTTGGTTAAGTAAACTAATTTCTGACACAAAATAACAACCTATTTAATTTCTATTTTTTACAGGTAATAACTATTTATTTCTACGAAGAGGAGTGCTAGACTCACTCATATTTTACAAAATTTCTCTCACACAATGAGGTGACATGCATCTTAGCCACCATGTGAGAGCATTAATTGACCAAGTGAGAGCATTGGATGGCTAAGATGCATTCCACCTCGAGAAATTTTGTAAAATGTGAGTGAGTATAGCACTTCTCTTCTATTAATTAGTTGAAAATGAGAGAAAGTAAAAGTAGGCTGTTATTTTGCCTAAAACACCTTCTTTTTTTCTTTTTTTTTTTTTTTTTTTTTTTTTACAGTAAAAGAAATTAATGATTACAACGAATCGGCCGATTAATCGGCGATTAATCGGTAATCGGCCCAGAACCTTGGAGAGAATTTCACGGAAATCGGCCGATTCATGAAAATCGGCCGATTAATCGGTAAAAAAATCACTAATCGGGCCCGAACCGCCTCAGTACCAATTCACGATTTCTGCTACTTTATCAAATTGTATACATGCTTAGTAGCGAGAAGCCGAGAACAACAAATATGAAACATATAACGTGTGCAAAAAAATTAATAATAGAGATAAGAATATTTAATGATTCATTTCTTTGATCGGTAAAGCAAAAAATATAATATGAATACTATGTCACAAATGCTACATACAATAGCTACATTATTCAAAGTATAACAAATACGGAGTAAACAAACAAGAGTAATCTATTTACAAAACAAGAGAATATCATACTAGTATATGAGTTTGACAACACCTACATGTAAAAGTAACAAAAAGTTAAAACGGCATTCAATTTTAAGTAACCTTCTTTTGTCGCTTTGCAAAAAGGACATTATGTGCAAAGTGATTCGACAAAACCATATACTACCTCCGTCTCAAAATTATTGTCCATATTTTCTATTTAGGATGTCTCAAAATAATTATCCACTTTCCTTATTAAGTAAAAACTAGATAATTTAGTTGAGGAATATTCCATTTCAGTGGTTGAAAATTAAAGTGTCCCCATTATTATTAAACTTTGTGTTTTCTCTCTCATGACAATAATTTTGAGACGGAAGGAGTCGTTATTCTAGCACATAGCCACATATGTAAGTTTAAGGAAGGACTAGCGATTTGCACACTTCAAGATTTGATTGGGACACTCAATCTCATGTTTTAAATAGTTGTAAATATGTCATATGATGCATACTGTATTTATACTTTTGAGTGTGTCAATCAAATATTAGAGTACAAATCATCAGGTTCGTGAAGGTCAGAGACGGGTTATGACCGCTCGTTTACTCATAACTAACACATATTTATATAATTTTTCACACATATATTTTATTTCTGTTTAATGACTAACAAACCGTAAAATCATAACTAGAGGGACTCACTTGGTTTTTGTCAAGCAATATCCTATGAGGTAATCATTCACAACTTTGCCATTAACACTTCAAAGATTATACCTTTTGAATTGCATGATTTCACTGCTGTTGATCTTACTCATAACCCTAAAATTCATTTCCTTCATGTTGCTAGATACTTCAACAAATCGACCATCCGACACAATCCAATCGTTCACATTAAAAAGACCATATGGGGTATCCACGATTTGTTGAAAACGATGAGACACGGGATCAAACCAAAACAACAAAACTTGCACTGCCCTAATAGACATTCCATCCTCTTGACTCAAAACAGGCAATCCAATTACCTTTTTAAATTTGCGGGGTTTAAACTAACATGGTTAGACAACATGTTGTGCATAGTAGTACGTACGAAGTTTGTGATTTTGAAATAGTATTTGATGGGATGTAAGGGTATCAATGTTTGACTCTTTTAATAACCCACAAAACCAATGATAACTTGTTAATGCTCATGTCATGTTTAGGCAGCATCTCAATTTTGGTAGCTTGATATTCGATGTTTACATGGTGACTGTAAAAAACAACCGGCCAATGTACCATATATGATCTCTTGATATCATTTGTCAAGCACGTCATAGTACAATGCTCGACAAATGATATCAGGAGACCATATATGGTACATTGGCGGGTTCTTTTGTATGGTCACCATATAAACATCGGGACCTCAAATTATTTGTTTGAATATCAAGCTACCAAAATCTAAATGCCGATGAAACATGACATGAGCACTAACAGGCTTCATTGATTTTGAGGGTTTTTAAAAGAATCAAACATTGATACCCCGTACATCCTAGCATATACATTTTCAAACATCACAAACTTCACATGTACTACTTGATGTACAACATGTTGTCTAACCATATAAGTTTAAACAGAGAAATCGTGATCATCATACCAAACCACCAATGCTATCTCTAAGCATACGAACTCCAAATCCAAACAAGAGATCTATATGATAATTCAAGGGATACATAAGATCTCAACATCAACCAACAACATAAGTAGCAAATGATAAAATTGACAAAATTTGAAAGGAGGAGAAAAAAATTTGATGACGGGATTACTAAACCTAAAATGAGTATGCGGTGCAAGATGGGGCAAAGTGGGTGCCTTATACAAGGGTTAAAGTATTGGCTAGGGTAAACAGAAAATTACAATTTTAACCTTGGAAAGAATAAAAAATGTTTGTTTGTGTAAAACGTGACATGAATAAAATTTCAAGACCATCTTTGGAGAATAAATAAACATTAGCTTCAACACATTCTTTTTATAGACGATCACATGTGCATACCGACGATAATGTATACTATCATTAATTTTTGGGTGCGTAATTTTTAGTTTTTCTTTTGTTTATATGAGTGTCGAGTAATTGAGAGTTAAGAATGTTAACGAGTTACGAAATTGCAATTAAGTATTTAAATATTTAATAAATTGCATTTTTTTTAAATAATGTATTTTGGTCTAATAACATGACTAGTTTTATAAGTTTTAAAATTTTTAAACAAATGTGTTTAATTTTTAAATCTATATCTACATTTATTAGATACTGTCTATTTAATAGTGAAGAGTCATAAAAGAAAAACAAGAAATGCTTTATATATGAAAATTATGCACAAGCAATAGTTAAATAAAAAAACAAAATAAAGGATATGCTAACCGATTTGAGTAAAAATCAAATAATCTTACTCAAATTGACGCAAACTAGATACAATGCGTATGCAATTGAAAATTGAAATTTAAAATTTTTAAAATAATAATGTTCCGTTGGTTGTAATGTTGATCAATATCATCATTATCAACTCAGCGTCACAATCATATTTTTACTCCATCATTAACCATGTGTAATTATACCATCAACTTCACAGCTCAAAATTGTCTATAAACTAATATATGCACCACAAAAACCAACATCACACACACCCATAAAATGACCGACTTGTGCTCAAACTCGACCGAAGACGCATTGTCGAGAGTCTATTTAAAAGAGAACGCGTCGTTTAGGGAGCGAAGACGTGTCTTTGCCTTCCTATTACACCGGCTTATTTGGTTCTTACCCAAAATTGTAATTTTCCTTTCTTTATTACATTATCAGAAAAGAAGATAAGTTTAATACAACTTATATTTTCACATCAAATGAAAGTATTTAGTCATTGTCATATGCAAAGATCACGTTGCTTTGGTTTCAAGGACTTGATGCATTTACTGATAAGTTAAACATCATGTGTAAGAAATTGTGGGTGAGTAGTTGAACACTTTATATTCTTAGTACGCATTGGTGAGTTACTTATATCACTAGTATGTGTAAGAAATTAAGGGTGAGTGGTTGAACACTTTATATCCCTAGTATGTGCATTGTTCAATAACTTTATATCACTAGTATGTGTAAGAAATTATGGGTAGTAGTTGAACACTTTATATCTCAAGTACGCATTGGTTAGTTACTTACGTAGTATATTACTAGTATATGTAAGAAATTATATGTAAGTAGTTGAACACTTTAAATGAAAATGGTTAAATGATATTCTCTTATTCATGTATTAGTTGTGTCGTTAATTAACTTTGCACAAGTAATTAAGTCAGATTAGTAGCTACCAGAGCTAAAGTTGTAGATCAAAGGGACGAGGATGAAACGTCTAAAAGAGGACTTGTTTTTAATTGCACCACAAGGATCTTGGCAAGTTGAGCGAAATCATCTGTGCTAAGAATCAAACAGGTTTGGGGAAAAAAGTTCTCATTTGGAGTGTTAGCATACTATCTTCACTTGTACTTAACTTCTAATTGTGTAATTGCAATGAGTATGTATGGTTTATGGTTATTATAACCTCTTCTCACCTTGAACTAGGAAGTCGCAAGAGCAAACTATTTCCTTTTTCACTGGGCTCACCATAAGTTTAGTAACAAATTTTAGTTTTCTATGACAACGTGCTAACCATAAGAATGACACATTGTTTGTCTCCAACTTTTGATATATAAGATTATTCATAGTTTATAGTTTTATACACATATTTTTTGAACAATCAATTAGTGAGTTTATTGTTCTTTCTCTCATCTATACTACATATAAAGAATGTATAGTCAAACTTTGAAAAATAATATTTTGAAAGTCAAAGGTAAGATAAATTATAATGTAATTAATACTCTTATTAAAATACTCCATAACTTAAAAGTACAATAATTTATTCACGTTATACAACCAATTAAAAGCATATATATCACATTAAAAACAACCAATTAAAACACCTCTTACTAAAAAGTATAATAAAATTTTCACAATATACAATTTAAACAAGCTACAACATAATCTAAAATATAAAATAATTTAACACACTAATTAATGTTATTTTTAAAATACCCTAAAATGGAAAGTATATGCTATTATACACATTATACAAATTAATAAAACACACAAAGCTCCATACAAGCTAATAAGTTGATGGTATATATAGTTTTGAAAACTGGACCGGACCAACGGTTTCAACTAGGAACCGGTGTCGCCACCGATTCGGCTAACCAATAAAAGCCATACGAAAACATATATTTCAAAAGGAAAATATTAATACACATCAATAATCAGATTGACCCGGGACGCTTCAAATCCGGCGGGTTGACCCGGTTTAATTTGACCTGTTTTCGACCCAACCCCGTCAGGTTGACTCGGTTTAAATCGACCCGTTTTTCGACCAGAACGGTTCAACCGGTTAAATCACCCGGGTCGAACCGGGTTTCAAAACATTATGTTTAATCCCCAAATTTTCAAACTTTTATTATTTTTTGTTTATAACTCATAAACTTTTTTTTATTACTAAATAATCTGTCACTATAAAATCCTATTGCTATGCACAAATACCCGTCTAGTTTATGTACATGAACTCATGGTAATTAAATTTCGACTCTGATTCTACTTTCCTTAGATTCCTAATTGTTTAGATTTAAGATTTCAATTTCGTTTACATTTTTGGTTTCGATCGTATCATTATTGGTGGGATTGGGCCACCAAATGCTCTTCCACGTATGCCAACCTTTAATGCAAAGAAGAGTTTGAACTCATAGTAATTTCGGCAAGGAGTTACATTTAGGGATGTAAATGAATTAGACGAAAAGGAACGTAGCTTTATTCATGCTCGTTCATTTAGTTTTAACCGGAAAAATAAACGGACACAAACATTTAAACGAATGAATGTTCTTGTTTATTTTCGTTCATTAAAAAATATGGTTATTCGTGTTCGTTTATGTTCGATCATTAAAAGATTAAATAAAACGTAAACGAACGAATATAATGAACATATGAAAAAAAACAAAAATACTCTGTAATATACAAAATATTGTGTTTTATGTATGTTTATCTATTTGAGTGTACCAATTTTTAAAGATATGCGTAGTAATAAAAATATAAGATATTTGAGTATAAATAAATAAACGAACATTAACGAACGTATAATCGAATGTTCACAAATATAAATAAACGGACAAGAATTTTGTTCAGGTTCACTCATTTAAATATAAGAACAAATTACTTTTGTTCACTTTATGTTATGTAAATGATTTTTAGACACAATGTAACAAGACAATTTTCATTTTTTACATGGAATAACTTCGTTTCTATGAAATTGTCGAAGAGTAAAATAGGTTGTTCTTTTACATTGTACTAGTAGTAAATCTTTTATGTGCTTATACAAAAATTGAATTACAGTAAATTGTTATTTTGTGCAATTTACCTTTTTTACTTTTCAATTGTAAGTCAAAATAATCTCGATACTATCACTACGGCGGGATTAGGTATTATTGTTGAATTATAAGTAAAAATAATATATTTTCATAAATTGACTAACTGTAAACATTAATTATTTTTAAAACCTCATTTCAATTAGCTTAGTTTAATAACTTATAAAAGCTTATATAATCTTGTATAGCAAACAAAGTTAAAGATCAAAATCTTATAAGCTCAGCTGAACTTGTTAAAGCTGGAGTACATATTTGCGCTAATGTTCTACTACTACTGTATTAACTGAAGAGCTAGCACAGCTGCTTAGTGAAATCAAACTTCAAACATTTGGTAAAGAATTTGATAAGACAATGAGAACTTAATATTTTATTTTCTAGAAACTCAAAGCAAAACTTAATACAGTAGTAATTGTTGCTTAAAAAAAAAACGTAATACAATAGTATTGTAAAATGTAAATGCATTGATTATCACTGAAAAAACAAAACTATAATCTAATACAATAACAAAACAAGATTTTTAAATATCATATGATTTTGACAACACCTCTTCTTATAGAAAATCAGCCAAGGCAAAAACAAATTTCTAAACCATTTTGCCACATTGTATGTAGAGTGAGGTATGAGATCCATCGTAATCCTGCACTTATGCTATAATACCGTAGATGCACAGTTAAACAGAGGAACCATGGTCGAAAAACATCTTACCAAACCACCAATACCATCTCTAAACATTCGAACCCCAAATCCAGTATAAGCAAAAGACCCAATTGATAATTCAAAGGGATACATAATATATCAACATCAACCAACCAACAATATCAGTAGCAAATGCAACAAAATTGACAAAATATATGAAAGGAGGATAAAAGAATTTGACGGCTAGTTTACAAAACCTAAAATGAGTATCTGGTGCAAGGTGGGGCTGGTAGGTGCTTGCTTTATATAAGTGTTAACTATTGGCTCACTTAGGGTAAGATGAAATTACTATATTAACTTTAAAGGGAATTCGATATGTCAATGTAAAAGTAAAATGTACATTTCATTTTGTGTAAATGACTATATTCTATGCCTATAAACTATACTATTCTTCTGGATATACTACCTAGTAAATTGAGACTATGATGTAAAAAAGCTTTCGGCACCTTTCTAGACAGTGATTAAGTTCAATAGTGTCGTAAAAATGAAACGTTGATCAGGGCAGTCTTACGAACGAAATAGTTTTAGGCAGTAGCGGAGCTAGAAAAAAAAATTTGGGAGGGCCGAAATAATTTTTTTTTTCCCGGAAGAACATTAGATAAGAGGGCCGCGATGGAAAAAATAAAAACTTAATACATGAAATCGCAAAAAAGTACATTAACGGGCTTAGACCTAGAGAGGCCCTGATGCTTCCCAGTCTCTTAATAGCTCCGCCCTTGGTTTTAGGGTGTCTAACCAAGACACCTTTTAGTAGTTGTTCTAAAAAGACTTAGCACCATCTTATGCATTGTATTTATATCCATCAATAAGTTAAAGAACACTTTTATAAGTAGAAATAAAATAACTATTCTAATGGATGATGAACATATTTGTTGGAACAAACGAATGAATACCGAAGCTTAAATGAACATATTTTTGTGCTCATGTTTGTTTGGTAAGGAATTGAGCATGTTCATAACCATTTTATATTTGTTCAATGAGATGTTTATCGTGCATAAACAAACAAGCATAAACGATTTAAGTATATGTAACATTGGTTCTCGTTTTGTTAAAAGACGTCTAGTATTACATATAATATAATATTCAACCGAGGCAACAACACTAGGAGCATGCGTAATAGGGAGCTCATGCTCGGGGTGGGAGGGACGCGTGGTCGGCTTCACAAGTGGTCACCACTCACCATCAGGGTGGGGTAGTTATGGGGTCGTTGTGGTGGAGCAAAACTGTTTTGTTTGGTCTTTTTGTTACATAATACTCCAATATAAAGCAAGTATTGTTGTATAGTGAGTTAGTGAATGCATCTTTGTAAAAGTATCACATATATATTTACATCGATCACTATTTATCAATGCAATTACTTTATCGCCACATCACTATATCTTACATCTACAATCACATCACTTTTGCTTCGCGATAGTCACTGTCACTACTACCCACTTTATTATTCACATTTAGTTATAACTTATGTTATGTTAGAGCGCAACTCAACACGCCAATAATTATAAATCGACATTTGAGTGTAACTTGTGTCGCCTTTCGACAACTTGACCGCTATTAAAATACTGAAAGAATAATGTAACTTGTTTATTCTAATAGTGCACATAATCTTATTTTATTTATTTATTAATTTATTTATTTTAATTTTAAAATACATTAAAAGAAAACTAAGCTATATTTAATACGCACAATCTAGCAAGAGAATCTGTTTTATTGAGAAGTTAATCGAGAAAGCTTTATCAAAGATGTTGGTTCAGAAATTTTAATTTGATTTACTAATATACCACTGCCACCACCACCCATCACTACCACCCACCACCAGTGTGGTGGCGGCGGTGAGTGATGGTGGTGATTGGTGGTGGTGGGTGATGTTGGTGAGTGGCGGTGGTGATTGGTGGTGGTGATGGTCGTGGGTGGCGGCGATATAAAGATAACTAAATCTCCTGTTCCAATAACAGTTTATTTCACCAGGATTAAGATTCTCTCCCCATGTTCATTTACAATTAAATCTCTTGTTCCAATAACAGTTTATTTCACCAGGAATAAGATTCTTTCAAGTTGGTATAAAGATAACCATTCCCTCACAAACATAACTATTGGGTCCACTGTAGTGCTCGATCTTTCTTTTATTTGTAAAAAAACATAACAAGTCATGTTAACATAAAAGAATCTTAGTGGGTGTTTATTTTTTGCTTAATATCCTAGATGGAGAAATTCCTTAGGAAAGGGTGTTAAAATTGGGGTCATCTCCGGTCAGGATGCATCTTTCCCTATTTCTTTTATTCTCTCTTTCCCAAATAGCACCACAACCATTTTGCCTATTTCATAAAACTTCCCATGGCAGCCATTATCTCCTTAGTTAATCTGACCCGCCACCTTCCTCTTCTCCACCACTAACTCGTCGGCTCTACACCTTTGATCCATCCGCTAGATTTTGTTCTTGTCAGCTTCATCTCTTCATCTTTATATGTGGATCTGTCCATTGTTGTTCGGCTTCATTTTTACAGCTTTTATAATGGATCTCTCTATTGTCGATCTGTATCTCTACAACTTTTATAATGGATCTCTCCATTGTAGATCTGTCCATTGTTGTTCGTCTTTTGTTTTTTAAAGATTGTAGTAGTTGAATTTTATTTTGTTTCATGACTTCTGTGTTCGATCCTTGATTCTCATTTGATTATAAGATATACTTATAACTTAAGATGTTTTTCTTTTTTACATATTGACTTTAAAGACAAAGGTAGTTGAGACAACTAGTTTTTTTAAAGAATGCCAGTAAGAAAAAGAAACAGCCATGTGTTGAAAGGATCCTAACTCCAAACAACTTTATTAATCTAGACATAAACTATTTCCAAAAAAAAAAAAAAAAAAAAAAAAAAAAAAAAAAAAAAAACCTCTTAATCCATTTCACTAAAACAGGTAAACAAATATGGTTTTTTCCGTTTAAGTTACCCGAAAAAAGCAAAAAATCTCAAATGTACACGACTTCGACAAGTTATTCCGAAATATGAGTGAGCATCGGTCTGTCCGGTCCAAGAAGATATAATAATCAGGTTTTACGTAAAACCAGACTACGACCGAAACCGAAATAAAAAAAATTTCCGAACCGAAACCAGACCGTTAGTCTTTCTGTTCGATCGATCCTCTCGATCTCGATCGATTTTGGATCTGCGATACTCAGCCCTATCCGAAACAAATTTCTCACCGCCAAAGACACTTCCACATCACACTAGTGATATTTTTAATCTTTCTTTCAACAAAAAGAAGAAACAAATTAAATCTCCTGAAACAATTAATTAATTAATCAATTAATTAATGAATTAAGTATCCATATATCCCTCTCTTTCATCACAAAACCCCCCAACCAAACAAACAGTAATAAAATGGATGCAGCGGGTTTACAAGATGTTCAAATCATGGAGAGTGAAGAACCACAACAACCACAACATCAACAACCGTCGTTACGTGTTGACGAGCTTGGTCAAAACGTTGACCAGATCTTCCTCCAAGTTGACCAGGTTTAATTTCCTTTTTATTTATTTAATTTAATTTAATTGATGACGTCATCATCATCATCATCATCATGATAGTTTGTTATCACATTCCGAATTTTGTGGAATTAGTTTAATTTCAATTTGTTAAATTAGAAGTAGAAGTAGAAGTTTGTTATTAATTCTGTTATTAGATGCTGACGTCATCATGACTGTTCAATTAGTTTGACTTTTGATGATTTGTTGTGAATTAATAATTAGTTGAGTTAGTTTTCATTCGATTAGATGATGATGATGATGACGTCATCGTGCCGGTTTAATTGATTTAACTGTTGGATTATTTGGTTGTTAAGTTTGTTACTAGATGATGATGACGTCATCATGATGATAATTTGTTGTTATATAGTCCAAATGTTGTGGAATTAGTTTGTTATCAGATGATGATGACGTCATCGTGCCGGTTTAATTAGTTTAACTTGTGGATTATGTGGTTGTTAAGTTTGTTAGTAGATGATGATGACATCATGATTATGATGATGATAGTTTGTTGTGATGTTCCGATTGTTGCGTAATTATGTAACAGTTTAATTAGTTTTTGTGTTGAATTATTTTGTTATTTGATGATGATGACGTCACGGTGTTGTTGATAATTTGTTGTGATACATTCTGAATGTTGTGGAATTAGTATAATTGAATTAAAAGTTTGGTATTAGATGATGATGACATCACGGCGTTGATAATTTGTTGTTGTGATATTCCAAATGTTGTGGAACTAGTTTAATTGATACGATTTGTTGAATTAAAAGTTTGTTATAAGATGTTGATGACGTCATGATGGTGATGATATATTCCGAATGTTGTGGAATTAGAAACATCTTTTTTTGTCTTTTTGTTGTTTTTTTGTAATAAAATTAGCGTGTTTTTGTTAATTAATGAGTCATGACAAAATGTGTGAATTTGCGGTGTATTTGTTTATTTAAAGATGATGATGTATTAGCTTGTGAATCGTGTGTAGTGACGCCTGGCGAAGAAAATGTTGGAATTTGTTTATTATGATGAATTGTATTGATCGTTTTAAATGAAAGAGAGTTGTTTATGTATATCAGGGTATAAGCTTATAAGGTTTTAGGACTTTTATGCTAGAGGATGTGACCGGAGGTCTTTTTGGAATTAGCTTGTTATTAGATGATGATAGTTTGTTGTGACATTCTGATTGTTGTGGAATTATGTGACAGTTTAATTAGTTTGAGTGTTGAATTACTTTGTTATTCGATGATGATGATGACGTCATGGTGTTGATAATTTGTTGTGATATAGTAGTATTCCGAATGTTGTGGAGTTAGTTTGTTATTAGATGATGATGACATGATGATGGTGATGATTTGTTATTGTGATATTCCGAATGTTGTGGAATTAGTTATGTTATTAGATGATGACGTCATGGTAGTAATGACCTAATGATTTGTTGTTGAGATTTTCCTAGTGTTGTGGAATTAGGAACGTTTTTTTTTGTCTTTTTGTTGTATAAAATTAGTGTGTTTTTGTTAACTAATGAGTTATGACAAAATGCGTGAATTAATGTTTTTGTCTTTTAGTTTATTTATTAGCGTGTGAATCGTGCGTAGGGACACCTGGGTAAGAAAATGTTGGAATGTTTTTTATTACGATGAATTTGTATTGACGAAATTTCAAATTTTGGGCATGAATATGTGAATTTATATCTTATTATGTATATCAGGGTATAGGGTTTTAGGACTTTTATGCTAGAGGATGTGACCCTCTGTCTTTTTGGAAGCAGTCCCTTTACCTCCCTCCACCATACCCCGCTTCGGCGGGATTGGGTATGTTGTTGCTGTATGCTAGAGGATTGAGCTAGGTGCGGTTCGTAGGTTTGATTTAGATTCTGAAAGTTTAAAATGGTTGCCGTATATGGTAGATGACATCTACCATATAAAGATTAAGCCTTTATATGCTAGGGAATGAGCTATGTGACCGTAAGGCGTGTTTTAGTCGGATTGATATACATTATGAAAGTTTGTATGAAAGTTGGTAACTTGGTATCTTTATCAGGAGTGGTTTATGGTAGATTGGTAGAGCACGTTTGATGGGCCATGTAGTTATGTTAAAAGTTTGTTATTAGATGATGATGACGTCATGATGAAGATGATGGTAGTTATTTGTGGAATTAGTAACTGTTTTTTTTTATACTTTTCCTATTTGTTATTTTTTTCCTATTAATTTATGAGTTAAGACAAAATGATGTGTGAATTTATTGGAAGATGATGATGATGTATTAGCATGAATCATGTGTAGTGACATCTGGCGAATATAATGTTATTGTTTATGATGAGGAAGTTTTTACTTTAGGTCCTGAATGTGTGAATATATATTGTTTGTTTTTAGTGCTATATGCGCTCATGGTCTTGGTGTTTGCTATGAGGTATTATGATAATTTTTAACGAGTTAAAGGTTAGGACTTTTATGCTAGAGTATGGATTGAGCTAGCTGTGTTTTCGTAGAGATTGATTTAGACGCTGAAAGTTTGTATTGAAATAGGTAACTTGATATCTTCTTCTGGATTTGTTCATGGAAGATCACATTTGATGACCCGGATTTTTACGATGTTCATCAAAAACTGCTCATTTAGAATGTTGGAATGTTCAATAGAATGAGTTCTCTGAGGAAACCATAAATTTTGGGGATGAATATGTGAATCTGTTGTTTATATTACTAAGTCATGCACTCATTTAACTTGGGTTATTATGATCATATTAATACTTTAGTTTATTCTAGATTTCTAGATAAAAGCTTTTAAAGCTTTAGGCTTTTATGCTATAGGATTTGAGCTAAATTACAGACAGGTTTGCTTTTAGACCCTGAAAGTTTATATGGAAATAAGGAACTTGGTATCATCACCCGAGACCCATTTATGGTAGATCATGTTTGATGGATACTACTTTTTGTGATCGCAAACATATAACCTCAATGTTTTCTGCGACTATTACTTATTTCATTGCTTCTTTTAAGTTGAATGCCATCTGTTACATAAGTTATACATAATGAGGACAGAAAATCCTGTAGCGATACACATATAGCCAATTAGCCATGCCTTTCTAGTTATATTAAAAAAATCCACGGCGATGCACTAAAAGCTGCTTGTGGACTGTCTTTTGATGTTCAACTAGGCCGAAGTATATAAAATTTGATTTTTATTGGGTTTTCCTAACAGAATCCTTTAGGGAAATGCTTAGTAATAAATACTAAATAGTAAGTCCTATTTCAAGGGAGGGGCACCTAATTAATGGGTTCTTCAGCTAAGAAGGAATAAAAGCATTTACTATTGGCTTTAATGGAGATAAAGACAAGTCGGTTTTCATTTTGCAACATATGGTTGAAGATTTTTACGCTTGACTTGTTTTCATGTAAAAAAGTAGATCTTTTCTTGATGATATATGTATTCAGTTACCTTTTTGTGCGGTTTTCCTATTATTGTCTTATGTTAATTAACTTGCATCACGCCCTATAGTTTGACATGATATAACTGATTATGCAGCTTGAGAAAAGGTTAAACGAAGTCGAGCAGTTCTATTCAAAATCAGGTAAAAAGCAGTCAAATACTTCTAAAGCTAGTTCCGTAATTAGAGACAGAGATAAGGATAAACCAGTGACTAGCTTCAGAAGACGGCAGCAGGACGCAGCACGCAGGGAAGCATCTGCTACCAGAAGAATGCAAGATCTTATGCGTCAATTTAATCAATTATTACAAAAGCACATCATATATCCTTCGCATTTCTGTATTATCTGCCAAATATTTTTCCAAACATGTCAGTATAGTTATAATTTAGTGCAATCAATCATGATTCTATACAGTTTAATTACGGTAAAGCTTAATATAGTTTCTATTTACATAACGTGTTACCATATTTGATCTTCCTTTACTATCTTCTGGATTACTGGGCACCAGTGGGCAGGACCATTTAAGGAACCTGTGGACGTTGTAGGACTCGGTTTGCATGATTACTACGAGGTAATTCTGTACTTCTCTGAGTATGTTGTTATAAACAATTAATGATGATGCAACATTGCTCACTTTATATTGGTGTACTTTCTCTAATCTAGATCATTGAAAAGCCGATGGACTTCAGTACAATTGAGAAAAAATGGAAGGCAAAAGATGGCACTGGGTATACTAATGTCCGAGAAATGTGTGCAGACGTGAGACTAATTTTTAAAAATGCTATGAAGTATAATGATGAGAGACATGATGTTCATGTGATGGCCAAGACTTTACTTGACAAATTTGAGGAGAAGTGGCTGCAGCTTTTGCCAAAAGTTGATGAAGAGGTAAACTCAGATATCTGACCCGTCAAAAAGATTAAAATCTGTAATTGTTCGAGGGTTGTTTGGTAACTTTTCAGTAATATGTATTTTGTAGGATGAAAGACGAAAAAGGGAGGAAGCAGAGGCACATTTAGATGTGCAGCTTGCTCAGGAGGTTACTCATGCGAAAATGGCCAGAGATTTGAATGCTGAAGTAGGTTAAATCTTACAGCTGTTTGCTAAATGGATTTTCCGTAAATTTATATATTTAATTTTACCTACTGTTTTAGTCATGATAGTAATTTTGTCTCTTTTCAGCTTGATGTAGTTGACAAGCACCTCAAAAGTCTGAGAGATGTTGTGCTCCAAAATTGCAGGTTTGTTCTAGCATCACTCTTATTACGACAGCTGTCTCATGCTATCTTTATAACTTTTAAGCAATCTCCCAACCTGCTAAATATTCACTTTACAAGAGCTGCATTCGCTTCACCACTTTAGATTTAGAGCCATATGATATTCATTCTAACCTGCTAAAGAGGAAAAATGAAAAGGTTGAAATAAAGCCAGTAAAATACTTGCTGGAGATGGAAAGAACGGCGCGTTGGTGGGTTTAGTAATGGATTAAGACAGGCTCTGCTTGAAAGGCGGTCATTCTTTGGGTTGACTAAAAAAGCACTTTTTTTGTCTTATATATAAATAGACTTCGAATTACTTTCAGTAAGTTTGACGCTATCTACCCATTTGACCCACTCGTTTTTAGCTGAGTTTTGATTTGACCTGTTCGACATAAACATAACCCAGCTGACCCATTGGTAAGTAAACATATAAAATCTACCATCTCTAGTAATTGTTATCTTTACTTGTAACAAGCTGGTTCGTTGATTAGCTATCACATATCTCCATTGTTCGAAAGTTAGGTCATTAGATGTCTTTCACCTAGGACTCGTCTTGAATGGATGGATTGATTCACGCGGCTCCTCATTTAAAATTTGAAATATGGATTTTATTTTAATCTAAAGAACATGATTTATGTGTTATGACAATAATTACAGTGTGATAGTGTCAATTGACTCGATTATCTTTTATGAATCAAATCATTGTATTTATATATCACTTCTAAAGCTTTATCTTAAAATCCTTTGTTAAATGTATAACTGCCCATTTTAGGAAAATGTCGACTGAAGAGAAGAAAGCACTGATGACGGTTCTGACCCAGTTATCTCCTGAAGATCTCAACAAGGCACTACTAATCGTCGCCCAGAGTAACCCAAACTTTCAAGCAACTGGTCAGGAAGTTGACCTTGACATCGATGCGCAGGTCATACTTAATACCCTTACAACACTTATACTAAGTTAAACACGTTAAGTTTCATTTTCTTTTACTTAAGAATGAGTCATGTTCTATTCTATCTCTAGTGTGACGATTAAAAAAAATGTTAAATAAAAAGGGAACCGGTCAAAACGCTGAAATATCACCAAAAATTATATTTTTTGCTGCATACAATCTACTGAATCGCTTGTTTTATATAGTAGTTGTTCCTATGCTTTGGAGAAAGTTCCTATTTGCATTGTTTGCTTTCGCTTTTGATTTTCTGCTTGTTACCCATTACTCCTTTAGGGGCCAAAAGTGAAATTAGTGACACTCTCGAGTGACTTGAAATTAAATGAGTTACATTTTTGGGGTCAAAAAATGAAAACACATAGTGTAATAAGGGAAAGTATATAAATAGTAACGATGAGGGACATTTTCCATAGCTTTCCCAAACAACATTGAAAAATTGCGTAATTTATGCTCTAATTGTATATAGTTCCTTTAGTTTGGCCCGTCAATTTTAATGTGACCAATAACACCAAAGCATATACTGATATTTTCTCTTATAACATGCAGAGTGAGGCAACGTTATGGAAGTTGAAGTTCTTTGTGAAAGACCTACTTCAGGCCCAAGGAAAGAGTCCAAGAAGCATTGGCGGCGGTAACAGCACCATCAACAACAATGTGACTCAAAATCAAAATAAACGAAAAATTGTGACCAACGATACTCCTCAAGTGAGGCCTGCCCTGAAAAAGAGCAAAAAGGCTTTATAAAAGCTTTTTATGTTTCTTAGTTAAATCTGTGATTATGTGAATAATACACCACCATTAACATCATGATCAAGGTTAGCTTAACTGAGTATGTACCCTTTTTCTTTAAGTAACATCGAGTTGAAACTTATCAATTTTGGTCTCGTTATTATTATCGACTGTGTAGATACTTATTTTGCTAGTTTTAATGGTGTCTGGAGTTTATGTTTAAAATGACTTGAAGTCAGGTTGTTTTCTTTCTATGTAACTAGTCCACTGTCCATGTTTTAATATCACTTGCCCATATGCTCACTTTGCGATGGTCGCCTGGACCTTATATTTTAGCCAGACACAACAGGTCTTTCATACAAAAATAACTACATATCGTTTATTGTATGTGTTAGATAATATGTCTAAAAAAAACTATATCGAAGAAGGTAGACCGATCTTTTGTCGGCTTTCACTGGTCGGTTCCACAACCAAGATGAGGAGCTAAATCAAATAACAACGAGATTGAAAAAAAAACTATGTTGGTTGTTTTTCTCTTTTGTATAGACAATGACCTACTAAGTGAAATAATAAAAAACATTGTTCTCATCGCCGGCTTACCGACAACAACTATCTAACTGGTTCGAACAGGGTTCGACTAAGCTATCTTTTGCACTCTATTGGTTTCAACAAAATCATTCAGCAGACGAAAATTTTCAAGATTGCCATTGCCCTAAAGAATATGGTGTAGTCACTATAGGGTAACCGGGTAAGTAGGTGGTTGGTGAGTGTATAATACTTAGAGGTGGCGTTTCCTTGGTTTGATCGCGTGCCAGGATAGTGACAACCGATAGTTATGCAAAGTTGAATTCGTCAGAATCTGGTGATATCCTTTGTATGGTCATGAAAGCACTTAGTCATGAAATATTTTGGGTCGAAATTGGTATAAATGAAACAATATGTACATTTCAGTGGTTTGGAAGTAGTTTGACAGAAAGAACGTATAGTAGCATATACGTGGATCACGTGAGTCATTCAATCGCAGCTTCACAGCAAGCATTTACCAGGAGGCGTAAACCGTGCTCGAGGTCTGCTTGTACATGGTTGACAGTACTCGTTACTGTTCACTCTTCTATACGTAATTATTAAAATATTTAACTTTTCTATTACTCGTATAATATATATTTTAAACATAAATTGATTAAGTTTACACTTACAAATAACTTGCACCAGTTTCAGATAGTAATGTTTTATTAGGTGCTGGCAGTGCATGCGTATAAAGTTTGTCGTGTACATCATATGTAACATTACCAGATAACTGACTCGACAACATCATGTCACATTTTTTCATTGTCAAAATAAATGCTAGTAGTAAAGTTTAATTATTTTTTTTTTCAATGTGAATTTGAACAAAGACTTTTTTTTTTCTTTAAAATGTCGTTGAGAAGTTTTTTTTTCCCTATTGGAGCAAATCTTTTTTTGGCCAATGACTTTGTTTCTCGAGTCATTTGCAAAATCCTTCTCACATCATCTTTATATTTTAATCGGTGGCGGCGATTAGCATGTGCAAGTGGCGCAACCGCACAAGGCCACCGTTTGTGAGGGGGCCTCCGATTTAATATATGTCCATTGGTAATTATATATGTCTAAGTATATTTATACATGTCTAACTTAAATTTTTACAACCCTTTTTAAATAGTAGTATTTATACATGTCTAAATATATTATGTTTTGAATTTTCCATAATAGTTGAGATTTTCATAATTTAAGGGGCCTCGTTTGTAGTTTTGCACCGGGTCACCCAAATCAATGGGACGGCCCTGATTTTAATAATAAGAGTATATACTAAAAGAGATTGTCTAACAAATGCTTTTAGGGCATTGTTTTATATGTTTAAACAAAGAAACTTGATGCTCATTAAATTAAAAATAATATTTAATTAAGGTAATTTTGCAGTTTAATTAATGTGTATATTTTCTAATTAAAAAAGAAAGTTTTATTTATTTATTTATTTTTATTTTTTTATGCATTGGAGTAGATTTAGCAATATGATTTGACAAAGAAAGAAGTCATAAAAAATGCATGATTTTTTTTTTTTTTTTTTTTTTGCATTATAGATGCTCTAACTAATTTTCAATATCAAGTAGGTAACACATTCAAGATGTATGCCATATATATTATCATCAAATTTGTTCTAGTCTTCTATGCACAACATTGTATGAAAAAACGTTTATATGAAAAGCATCTTTTAACACACTTCGTTGACCTCTATAGTTTATATTTTATCTACATAATATTTATGAATGAATTTCAATCGACACTAAATTCCCCTTTGGTAATTGCACAAACGTTATTTAGGCACCAAACACAACTTTTAATCAGTACAGAAATTCCAACCAAAAAATTTAACTAGAATCTTTGTCACAAACCTAGGGATGGCAACGGGGCGGGGAATGTACTTACCATCCCCATCCCCGTTTTACACTCTCCATCCCCATCCCCGTCCCCATCCCCATTGGAGAATTGCTTTACATCCCCATCCCCATCCTCAATGGGGATCGGGGATCCCCGCGGGGATTCGGGGATTCTCCACCTTTGTGAAATAAAAATTCCACCAACTCGTCAAAAATATAAAGAATTTTACTCATAAAGTACCTCAACAGACGTACGTCGCTCATAGTTATATTAATTAGAATTTCAATTCAACTTTAAAGCATCGTAAACATTGTAACATCAAAGATAATATAAAAACAATATGAATCATATCTATGCATTCGGACAAAATAGTTAAGTAATATGTAATTGTTAGTTTTACTTCTAAATCTAAATGTGTTTGATCCTATAAATATCACATATACATATAAACATACATGTCGATACTCATAAACATATGTACATATACATATACAAGTTAATCGAGTATGGATAAAACATATAAATTTTAAATAATTATACACTAGAAAGATCGGGGTCGGGGCCGGGTTCGGGGATTTATGTTATCCCCATCCCCGCCCCATCCCCGGTTTAATATTTCAGGGGATTCCCCATCCCCGTCCCCATCCCCGGTCAACTCGGGAATTCCCCAGTCAAATCAGGTTTGGGGATCGGGTCTCCATCGGGTACAGATTTTTTTGCCATCCCTACACAAACCTCATCGAAAACTTTCAACAATATCGTATCCATCATCAACCATAAACGAGAACAAGAGACAATATTTCGGATAAAGGTGTGAGTGTCTACATCCTACCTACCTCTCCATTCCACGTTTATGCGCCATTGGTGTTGTTTTTGTTGTGCACGGCAACATATGGTAACCGGCCTCTAATATATTTGTACTTTTCACTACTTTGTTACCAACCATTTAGAACACATTCCATGACAAAATGCTACTAAACAACTAAACTCAACCAAAATTTAGAACAATTTTTTCCATATCATCTGAATCGATCATTACATGATCGGATACATTTTCCTTTTCTCACAACTGACAAAATGCTACTAATAATCAACTGAACAACAGACTATAATCAACCAAAATGTAACTAACAATTTTCAGTGTCATGTAAACAGAGAACTCAAATGAGATGGGTTGTTACATTTCAAGCTCTAACACAATTCATGACAAAGTGCTGTTAACAATTAACCGAAAAACAACATCAGCAACAACTATAATCAACCAAAACATAACAATGTCTCCACATCATGTGATCACTACATGATCAAATATAAGGATATACTTTCCTCTTGACAACAATAGCAACATGTTTCATGACAAAGTACTACTAACAATTTAGCTGAACAACATCAACAACTAAAACCAAACCAAAACATAACAATAATATCTTGATCTTATGTGATGCACTAACGCTGAAAGCAATGGACTACATGGGTATCCTTCGGGTTCTACTAAAAACCATAATGAAAGAATACTAGCAGCCCACTACTTCAAACTTACAAATGACTCAAATGCGACGTGATTGCTACATTTCAAGCTCCAACACGATCCATGACGAAGTACTACTTAACTAACAAAAAACCATCACATTTAACCAAAACATAAACAACAATGTCTCGATATCATGCAAACATTACACTACTAGATACTAATACACTTTCCTTTTGACAATAATAGTAACTTGTTTATGTAACGCCCCCTAAGCCGAAAACAACGGACCACACGGATTCATGACATAACAACCCAACCAAAACATAAGGGGGTGTTTGTTTAACCTTATACGCGGGCTTACGAACTTATCTGATTTCAGCTTGTATTTCATAAGCCTCAATTTTCTGGCTTATTTTAAAACTTCTGGGCTTATATAAGTTTTATCATATAATACTGTAATAAACTTGTACAAGCCCACTAAGTCTTGAAATAAGCCATAAAATTGAGCCTAATAAAATATAAACAGAAACACAAATAAGCTCATAACCGCATTTAACCTTAAACAAAACATTACAACATTACATATTAATCCACTTAGCAAGTTGTGTAGGATTAACAACACCCGAAATACAAACCCCATTATTAGTATCACCATTATTCATCATTAAACTAGTTATTTCTTTATAACAACTCTCATTCGCCTTCTGTTCTGTCTTTTTATCGACTTTGCGTCCTAGCACAGACCCTTTAGTTAGAAACTCATAGGCCATATACCCTGCCAACATTTTGCTTGATGATGATGATGACGTCATCATCTTCTTATTAGTACTACTTCCTTTTGTAGGGTACATTGGGTCTCTGTCTTTGCGTTTTAGGATACTGTAGGGATGGTGGTTGTCACTCATTTTTTTGAAAAAAGTTTGAGGGGTGAAAATGTAAATATGTTAAAGTTTAAGGGGTGAAAATGTAAATATATGAAAGTTGAGGGGCAATGTGAAAGTTGGGTGAAATGAGAATTAAGTAGTGGTGGTTGACAAGGAGGGGTGAAAGTGAAAATATGATAAAGTTGAGGGGGTAAAAGTGTCAAAAAAGAAAGTTGAGGGGGTGAATATGAAATGAGAATTAGGTTTTCGTGGTTTACTGGTTTTGGTAGGGGTGGTTACCAAAAAGGGTCAAAAGTGTAAGTAAGTTAAAGTTTAGGGGGTGAAAGTGTAAATAGATGAAAGTTGAGAGGAAAATTTGAAAATTTTTGGAATACGGTCGGATATTATTGGATTGTGTTTTTTTTAAAAGAAGCTTCTTGAGGGGGTGAAGTTGTCAATATCTAAAAGTTGAGGGGGTGGTTTTGAAAATTTAGGGTTACAACTGAATCTGATAGATCGGGTTTTAGAGAGGGTGATATTGAAGGATATAGTTAACGGCGGAGTAACGGCGGAGATGACGATGGTGGATGTATATATATATATATATATATATATATATATATATATATATATATATATATATATATATATATATATATATATATATTGGTGGCTAAAACTAATAATAATAAGTTTTTTTTAAAAAAAGGATTGTTTTTGTTTGGGTTATTAGAATGGAGGAATGAAAATGGTGTGTGAATATATATATATATGTGTGTGTTGGGAGTTTTTTTAAAAAAAAGGGGTTTTAAAGATTTAAATTACTAAAATTGCCATTTAATGGTTTCTTTTTAATAAGTGGGTGGTTTTGTAGTTATATTTTGTGGATAAGAATAAGATGGGTAGGGTGCAGGTGAAAACTAGGAGCAGTTTTGGACAAAACTTTTTCTTTTTCTTTTTTTTATTTTATTTTTATTTTTTTTTAAGCCAAGTTTAAAATATCTAAATCCCCCCTTTACGCCTAGACGTTTTTCAGTTACAATTAAAAAAAAAAAAAAAAAAAGTGCGAATCAGTGGGAGATCTGGGTGTCCTTTGGCATAAATCATTCTCTACACCATAAGAAATAGCTTTGACAATTTTTTTACCCAGTGAGGCACGAACTGGAGTAAGCATGAACCGAGACTCAAACATGTGACATTTTATCTACAAAATATCTCTAATGAGCCCATTGGTTAATTAGTTTCAATAATAATAAATTGTTGGTAAAAGCTAAGTATAATCTATGTAGTACGTAGTATTTATTAGAATGCATTATGTTTAACCTACAAAATATATTATAAGTCATTTAACTTAACATATGGTCAACGGGTCATTATACATAACCGGATCACCTCCTCTCACATGAAAAGACTCAAATACCCTTTGTCTTCTTCACTAGCCAATGCTGCTACTTTTAGCCGCCGACACCTTCACCACTTCGGACCGCCAAAACCACCACCACCACTCTCACTTATCACCACCACACCCACCAAGTTACATCAGCCGTCACCATAAACCACTACATACGTAACCTACATTGCTTGCCGAAAAAATGGTTTTAATTGTATTTATGCATAACCCACTATGTTGGAAATGCGATATTGCCGGAATAAATGGAGGTATTCGCCGGTAGAAACCCGTTGCCTGCCCCCGAAACACGAACCACAAGCTCTTTGCTTTTTCTTTTGTGTATCGTGTCTAAATAAGTCCTTTAACAGATCCTTCAAGTTGTACATATTTGGTTTTTAAAGATTTTTGTATAAAAGAAATCTGAAAATATAAAGAGGAAGGAGATCAAGTGTGAAATGTTTTTTGTAAAAAATAAAAATCAAGTTACTTGAACAATGTTGTTATAAAAGGTATTAAGAGTTGCAACTGAAACAAGAATCAATGGTAACAACGATTAAACTACTAAATAGTAGAGCGATCGATTCGGTTGTGCATGATTAGATAAGATTTTGAGCAACTTTCGAGCTGTTAGATCAAGGTTAAACAGACAGTGCTGTTGTTCCTACAAGCTAATACATGTGAATTTGACAACAATATCGAATGAACGATACAAAATGTGCCCATATTAATGCTGAAGAGTGTACGTAATGAAGTTATTTATGAAACCTCAAGGAGTAAGCATCAGGTGCAACGTACTCCACGCTCACGGTTCTTCCATCAAAATTCCGCCCATGTAAACAATGTGCAGCCATGGTTGAAGCTTCCGTTCTTTTGTACTCCACCAATACACAACCGAGCTCGAAAAGGTCATTCAGATCAGATGTCACATCTTTCATGTTATCGTTTGATTCTGGAACCATCTCCGGTTGCAAGTTGGTTTCCATCTCAATATCATCATCAATCGGTTTGCTCTCGTTCTCCAGTTGATCAACTGAAACCATCTCCGGTTTCAATGATTTGTTTTCCATCTCAGTATCATCAACTGGTTTGCTTTCGTCCAGCTCCAATTGATCAATGGCAGAACTTATATGGTTCGAGTTCTCCAAATTCTCGTTTTCTGGAACACTGTCAACCATAGTTGTATCATAGGTGTGATCTTTCACAATGATGTTTTCATGTTCCTCACTAACAATGCCATTATCTCCTGAAGACCCGTTTATTTTTTCAAGTTCATTAGTGTCACCGATAGGAATGGATTCGTCTGCAGGTTCTTCAACTTCTTCAGGCTGCTCTTTATCAGTGTCTGAAAACTGTGAACCAGTTTCTATACAGCCGTCATCCTTTGCTTCATCCGCCATGGAATTAGATTCTTCGGTGGTTTTGGCTGTTTCTGCGCTAGTGGGCATGTTGGTTTGCTTAATGATATTGATTGACTTGACCATGCCAAACCTACATAAGTATTCGGATAGCATATTACAAAAGGAAAAAGAAAGCACAAATTCGGGTCATAAAACATAACTTGAAGGAAAAGGGTGTCATAGTGTTAAACCTGGCACACTCCAGTCGTATATCTTCTAGTATTTCTTCCAATTCTGGTTCAGAGAGTGTCGATAGGCTATGAGGATCCAGCTACATAAAAATCGAGCAGATCAGGAGGGCAAGAGTATTAAAATAGTAAGAAAATAAGAACTAAACGAATTATACTTAAACTTGGAAAAACATACCACATTAGTGAGTTTCAGGACTTGCGTAGGTGTCTCGAGAAGTGGTCGTGCATGCAATGGAGTTCCATATGAAGGCTGCTCGCCATGATTTTCCTAAATATAATCAAGGTTTCAATTCCAAGAAGATAGAACATAAATCATAAGACTAAAGATTCATTTCTTATATTTTTGGTGAAAACGGAAATGCAATTGATTTTTCTACCAAACTAATTCCATGTATCAATGAAGAGAGTGAAGGTGTACCACTGAAGAAGCATCTGGAGTTGCTTGAGTTACGGTCAGGAGTTGCCCACCCAACTTCATACCGTTAAGACCCGCACATGCTTTCACAGTGACTGCTTGATCGGCATACTGCATTGAAATAGATGTGTTTAACATTGAAGAAAAAGGAGATACAGACAAGTGTAAGTACCAAATAATTTTTCCAACAGAACTCATAAATCATGTATCGATATACACTTCCATTTTTGTAAAAAAAGTATACTACTGGTGTCAAAGAATACTTTAAAATAGTAGTTTTACGTTTTCAGTTAAGCACACTAGAACTTAATGCATGAACGAGTTTAACAAACTTATAACTGTGAGTCTGTGACCTATCCATAAATACAAATAGAATACCAGTTTTATACCTCAACAAAGGCACATGGACTGTCAGGATGTGCATTGTCATCGAAATGGTAGGCCTTTATAGGTCCAAAAGCACTAGCAACTTCCATCAGCTGTGAAGCATAATAGGCGTTAATTAGATCTTTTAAAAAGAAATGAGAAAATGAAAAAGAGCTGGAGGCGACGCTGTTTACCATTTTAGATGTAATAACCTTTGAAATCCCACCAATAAAAATCTGCAACACAAAACCATATACCATTTTTTTAAGAAACGAAGAGGAAAAAATTCAAGAACTTTACTAAAGATACAAGCATAAGAATTATTCTCACTTAAGATCCTAAAAGGAAATCTTGTCGAGTTGTCGACCCAATCAAGGTTGAACGATTTATGTCAATAAAAGTATCCTTCTGGTAATGGACAAGATATTGAAGAAATCCAGTTGCAAACCAAGTAGCTTATCAAAAGATTTAAAGTATTCAAACCACAAGAAAATCCATTAAAATCATGCTTTAATATTACTTTATAGTTCTCAAATTCTGTTATTTGCGGTCCTAGGCTGCATAAAAAGTATACTTAGCCGACATACTAACTATGGACAAATATCGGCAACCTTAAGACTAATACTGGTAACCTCAAGTAAGCATGTTTATTGTTTGCATAGAAAACAATTAAACAAAAGTTAGCTAGCTTTAAAATTGCACCACTGTGAGTCTGTGACCTAGTGTGGCAACCTTAAAAGGAGTTTATAATTTAACAAACCTTGTTAGGAGAGTCTTCAACAACGTTCTTAACAGAAACAGCTCCAGCCACAGGTTTCTCGGATACACCAGTCTGCATGAAAATAGCAACTGTCTGAAAACCTGCTACATGAATAGTAACCACAGTATACCTCAGCAACCAGAACTTGATTACCCACAACTATGTTTCTAAGACTATGTAATCTTATCATGTGGTATAACAGTATTAACAAAGGACTTTGATATCAACATCAAAATAACTACGAGAGAAATGGTACATCACTGAATGATTGACAAATTTCAATACATGTCACTTTGATACCAATCTGCAACTTCCATTACATGGCAGAATACAGACAGATAAAGCTTGTACTTTTTAGAATGAAAAGCAACACTGTACAAAACTTTGAGTTTTCTTCTTGTGTGAGTATCCTAGTTGCAAACTAAATGAACGAAAATAACAAACGTAGGAAATACTCTAAGGAGTTGTTTAGCTATGTTTGGGGAAAAATCATTTAAGAATGCTGACTTTGAGATGCATGGCATAATACAGAACGCCAATTCATTCTATAAAATTAGATCTACAATATATCCAGTACTCTTAAACAACCGTAAGTTCACAAAGATGTAATAACTTCGACCACAGAAAAGTTGCAAAATATTCTCACCTAAAAATTCTGAAACATGATCTTTTATCAGACCTAATATTGATTTGCGTTGGCATAAGCCACATAAGCACATATAGGCATGTACAGACATCAAATGTGTGTCCATATAGTTAGTTCTAATAATAACTTGAAACAAATGCCAACTAATAAGTTGGTTCTAAAACTGGTGCTTGGTATCCACACCGAGTATACATCAAGTAACAAACTGTAACTGTTGATAGAAGAACAAAAAGGACCTAAGTACTCGTCAAGACTATAGTATGTGTAATTGCCATAAACTAATTGTGTGTACCAAGTCTTTTCAAGGAAGAGGCACCTGAATTCGCAACAGATATTGCCACTACAGTGTAAGTTCTTCGTAGTCGGGAAAATAAATATTACACTACACCTGAAATTCTTCTTATGTTAGGAGTCAGCTTCATCACCATCCTGAACGTGAACTATGATATACCCAACATAAACAGCCTATTTAAGAATCCAACGTGATTGTCAGAAAATATCTTCTTGAGAAAAATGATCATAAAATATACGGGAATGAAGAAAAAGAAGATGGGACTCAAGTTGGATTAAATCTAAGCTAATATAAACAAGTAACAACACGTTGTTAGGCATAAAAAATGTTAGAAAGTGTCGCATGTAATACATAATAAGATCCAAAATTTATCTACGAACTCATATATTTACCGTCTTACAAAAGAAATAAAACATATCAACTAGTGGACAATAATACACTCAGATGAAGTATCTACTGATGTGTGTGTGTGCCTATATGTTGGTGAGGAGAATGAAAACAAGGACAATGAAAGGGGGAAAATAGTTTATTCATAAGGAGCTCTCTTTTATTTATTTATTTATTTTTTTTCCCCCTCTTGAAATTGAATGTATTCAGAACCAAGAAAACATTTGGCAACAATCTTTATATAAAACTTTTAAGAAATTAAAATCACGAAAAGCTGTGGCTACAATCGAAACTAAATTGACATCTGACTATAGGTGATAGGTCTATACTACTTCTGGTTCAACATACGTAGATGATTGTAGTTTTACGGTTTTAATTATTTCAAAGGAAATACTAATGTATGTGTGCTGATAATACTTTGTCAAAAGTAGCCACATATACCGACAGAAAAGAGGATCCAAGTATACACCTAAGATAAAGAACACGGTTTCTGACATCATGCAGTCAAGTTCATGGCTGGTACAATAGTAAACCGTTAAACATACAAAGAACGGTCTAGAGCAAACATACAGGTTTTTCACATAGATCAAGTCAATAGCTGCTAATTTCATTTTGTGACACAATGTCTCATATGGTAATACTAGTCCCTTGCTTGATTCGCACGCAAAGAAGCTTTCTTATAATTACAAGAACAGTAGTAGTTTATAAAAGGCTGATAATTAGCATGCAAATAAGCTCTATAATATTCACAAGAACATACAATTAGACGTATTAGCATTCCAAAAAGCAAACACTCCTACTATAGTAAATGCTAATAAAGTGTCTTTTACGACAAATTTTTTACCAGTAACAGATTTTTACACTAGGCGGGTACTTAAGACATAGATGACAGATCTAATAATTTTTGTGCTTTATCTCGAGGTATTCATCCATTGAAGTAGAAAATTACCAACTATAATGACACACACCTTGCTGTCACCAACCTATGACGCTTTCTCTATCATTCAGATCTTAAATAAGTGTTTAGCTATAAGAGGCCATCAACATTTAGACATATTCTGGGTACACTGAGATGGAAGGCCAGTAAATATTATTTTCATCTGAAAAATCTGGTCAATAATGATGCCTATAAATTTATTGCGAGAGTTGTAAGATCTATCTATAGTTGTAGGAGCTACGTCCTACTAGGATTCATGGAGCTAGAATCTATCAAGCTTAACATTCTAACAAATTTTAAGTATGTTCAGGTTCTTCAACCAATAAGTAAATTGAACTACACGTGAATAAAACATATGTAGAGATAGTTATCAGTCTTACAGTTGCTTCAACATAGTCTTTGGGGCGTCTGATTTTAACAATGTTGCCGGAAAAGGATCTGCCATCAAAACTGAGAGCAGTAGAAGCATCCTCAGGTGTCAAAAATTCCACAACAGCCTGGCCCTTCTCCTTATTCACCTGCATTGAAACCGTGATAAGCATTACCATCGTTTCTGTTTGAGAGAAGCATACAAAATAGAAGACATATCTACGAAACCAATTAGGTACTTACAATACAACTGATACATGGACTCGGGCCCTGAACAAGATTAAAACCAGAAGGTCGAAGATAACCACTAAGCCATTTCATCACATCTGCATCAGAAGCTGAAGATGGCAAGTTTTCTACATATATCCTCCTTTTAGGCCTGGTTGCTTGAGTTAGCTGGACGGAGTCAACAGGCGTATTCATCATTAACGGAATGTTGGGGAAGACCCCAAAAGTTGGCCTGGGGACAACCGGAGTGAAGGGAACCGCACTGGACACCTCGTTTTTTATAGATGGTCCAGTTTTGTTTGATGAAGTGCTCTTCTTCTCTGGAGAACGACTAGTTGGGGAAGGAGTCCTAACAGCAGCCTCACTTCTTCTCTTCCTTGGTGAATAGCCACCAAGCCGACTTGCAGACGTATCATGTCTCTTAGACTTGTTACTTGAGCCATTATTTGATAACTTCTTCCTGTCAAAATTGGAATCAAATCTTCCTACCCTATCTTTTGAAGCATGCGACGATGGATCTTCATGCTCTCGCACATCATGCACTCTTTGCTTGTGTCCCCTTGGTGAAGGCGAATTGGACCTTCTACGTTTGTCTCTCTCATGTTCTTTACTTCTAGAACGTTTGCTTCTCAACTTTAATTCTTCATGGCGAGATTCATATGTATCCTTTTCCTTCTTCTCTGAACTATTGGAATCATGCCCCTTACGTAAATCGTGTTTCTTTTCAGTATCTTGGTCTCTATCTCGTTCATCATTTACATTTTGAGTCCTCTTCTTAGTGACATGTTCAGATTTTTCAACATTTCTGTCACTGTCAATGTTTCTATCCCGCTCAACATTTCTGTCCTGCATGACTTTTTTGTCCCGGTCAACATTTCTGTCCTTCTCAACGTTTCTGTCCCGGTCAACATTTCTATCCCTGTCCACATTCCTATCCCTCTCGACTTTTCTGTCCCGGTCAACATTTCTTTCCCTCTCGACGTTTCTGTCCCTGTTCACATTCCTATCCCTGTCCAAATTTCTGACCCCCTCGACGTTTCTGTCCCTCCCGACATTTCTGTCCCTGTCACCGTTTCTGTCCCTCTCGACGTTTCTGTCCCTGCCCACATTCCCATCCTTCTCGACGTTTCTGTCCCTGTCCACATTTCTGATCCCCTCGACGTTTCTGTCCCTATCAACAATTCTGTCCCTCCCTGCGCTTCTGTCCCTGTCAATGTTTCTGTCCCTGTCAACATTTTTGACCCTTTCAACATTTCTGTCCCTTTCAACATTTCTGTCCCTTGCAACGTTTCTGTCCCTGTCAGCATTTCTGTCCCTGTCTTTTACGTCTTTTACCGCAGAATCCTTATTACGCCTCTTTTCGTGTTCATTGTCAAAGTCGTAAGTTGACCTATCAGGGTTCTTTCTCTTTTCATGCCCACCTCTTTCGTTCTTTCTATCTTTTACATCATCATTACCAATCTTTGATTGTATTATTGGTCTATGAACATTATCACTTTCTTTAAATTCACCTTCAACTATTTTGTCTTCCCTCATCCTAGACTTATCCTCGATTGTTCGTGAACTAACCTTCAAACGCTCATCTGAAGCATATCTTTCATCACCACCAACACCTTCCCTGTGTCTGTGTCCGCGTCTATCAGATTCTACACGACCAGAGATACCCTCAGCGTCTTTACCTGAAACTACTTCTGACAAAACTCGCCGAGCATTATTGCTTTCTTTGTATTCACCTTCCACCATTTTATCTTCCCTCACCTTGGACCTATCCTCTTTCGCTCGTGAAATTTCCTTTTTAGGCTCCTTAATATCATTTTGCTTACTGTATTCATCATCGTCCCTATGTCTATGTCTATCAGATTCCACACGACCCGAAACTACCTCCGACGCAACTTGTTGATCTTCAACACTACCAGACTCCTTTTTGTTTTTTCTTCTAAGCATAATCTCATCATAACTAAAAGGCCTAGTTCGCGCCGAAGTCCCATCATCACTCCGTGAAATCTCTGATTTGATAACGTACCTCTCCTTATGCCCCGTAGGCTTTCTCATCATATACTCAAAACTAACTCCCTACAGAAACTCAGCAAGTATGTTTCTAAACTAACAATCTCTCAAAATTGTCAACAGTCACTTATTCTCAGCCATCGTAAAATCCTAACTCTGCAACTAACACAAACACCTAATCAGAACCGACACCATAAACCCTAACACAAACAAACATCATATAACATTAACACATTAAACCAAAACCCTACACTAAGGCTGTAAACGAATATGAACGCTTAAACGAACAAATTTTTGGCGCTCGCATCCGTTGTGTTCATTTATATGGGTTCATTAAGACGATAAACAGCATAAATAAACAAGTATTTAAATATTCAAACGAACCACATAATTTTCGTTTTGTTTGTGTTCATATGTCTAAGGGGGTGTTTGTTTAAGCTTATATGTGGCTTACGAGCTTGTTTGTGTTTCGGCTTATATTTCATAAGCCCCAATTTTTTGGCTTTTATTGAGGCTTTTGGGCTTATATAAGTTTATTATGGTATGATAAACTTATATAAGCCTATAAGTCTCAAAATAAGCCGGAAAATTCAGGCTTATGAAATATAAACCGAAATCAAATAAGCCCATAAGCCCACATATAAGCTTAAACAAACACCCCCTAATTAATATAATACAGATACGGCCAGGGGCGAAGCTTCATAGGGGCCGGGGGGGGGGGGGGGCGCCCGACCCCCCGAAATTTTTTTTGCGATGTAGGGGGTATATAGTTTTCGTGTAGAAAAATTTCGGTATATTCGGTTTCGACCCCCCAAAAATTTCGGTATACCTGAAATATAGCCTTAGGAAAAAAAAATTTTAAATCCCGACCCCCCACTTACAAAATCCAAGCTTCGCCACTGGATACGGCATTTGAACATAAGACGTGGAACACACCTAAACGAACCATCACAAACAGATAACCGGAAGTTCACAAACGTAAATGAACGAACAGCCAACTTTTTTTTTTTTATTATTATTATTTTTTTAATACCCTGTTTTCCGACCCGACATTGCTAGCCGACTAATCCCAGGGCGACTACCCTTTTGCATAGCCCAGAGTCGGGGCAGGTGAACCTCCGTGGCCAATGGAGGAGGATTAATTTTCTCCCCAGGGTTCGAACCCAAGACCTCTAGGCACTTTTGTCCTAAGAGGCTAAGCCCTTGTTCGTGTTCATTTATTTAGGCTGCGTTTGGCGACAAGGATATAAACGCTCTTATTTAGGGCTGAGCATCGACCGAGACCGAATTAGCCCAAGAGCCGAGACCGAGGACCGGGCCGAATGTGGTCGCGGTCGGTATGCTCAGCCCTACTCCTATTTAAAACGCGTCTAATCGAACCCCCGGTTTTACGCCATTTCACACTTAACACTTACATCTATGTTACCAAACACTAACCTAACCTAAACCCCCAAATTAAACTAATTAAATTAAATTAACTAATTAATTAATAAACAAAATGTTGAATCATTTTATGCATATAATAATAATAATAATATGATTAAATGAGATTAATAACTAATTTTATACCTGATATGATATAAGAGAGTGGTTAGGTAAGATACGACGGAGTGCCACGTGTCCGCCGCCGTTGTTAAGTTACGGTGGATCCTTATTATCGCTGCTGCTGGTGGTGTTTTTGGCTGCAATGGTTTTAGGTTCAGTTTTGGTTTGATTTTAGTTTTTTTCAGTTTTGATTTTGATACAGTTTAGGTACTTGTGGTTTTATACTTTTCTATTTTTTTCCTCTCACCAAATTAAATGGGCTTTCATATTTGTATAGAGTTGTTTGACGAATTAGCTGGAGTTGAAGCTTCTTAATGTAAAATCGGCTTTTATGTGATAGTAATGAAAGGTATTTAAGTAATTTGACTAGTTATAAGACCCTATAAACTCTCGTAAGCCTCTTTCAGTAAGCTTGGGCTTATGGAGACTTATGGCTTATAAAAGCCGTAACAAATAAAGCTTATTTTAGTAATTTGACTAGCTATTAAGCCTTGAGCTTATATTTAGTATAAAGTTGTTTGATAAATTAGTTAGAGCTTAAATTTATTAATGTAAAATTATATAAAAATACATCAAATTAAATTCAGATATATTTCTAGCTTTTGCGTGATAATCTATTATATTTTCAATATTTAAGTAATTTGACTAGCTATAAGTCTCCATAAACCCCCATAACCCCTTTTAATGAGCTCGTGGTTAGGAAGCTTATGTTTATAAAAGCATTCATAAGCTCGTGTGACAAACAAAACTTATTTATAAACCAATTTATTTTAAAAGTTTAAGCCTTAATAAGCCCTATCCCAAACACAGCCATTTGTGATTTGTCATCTGCTTTCTGTTATTACTTCGCTTTTTAAGTTTATAACCGAGAGAGATTCATGTTCAGGCTATCCGGAGAAACTCGAGTTTTTGTGACTTCGCGACATTCCCTTTGCTTTTTTTTTGGGTTTTTTTTTAAGAGTTTAATTTGTTTACCGGTGCTTACTTCAATTTTCTATGAAAACATGTAAATATATGTTCGGGCTATTCAGGAAAAATAAAATAAAATGTGTCCCAAGCTGAAATATCACAAGTACCGCCTCATCCTGGGCCATCGCACGGAACCTCAAGTTTTTAAGACTGATATACGCTGCTTAATTGATATCTATGTGGCTGTTTTTGATTTATTTTATATTTTAATTATTTTTTAATAATATAAGAATTTTTAACTAGTCATATTGAAGTGAGTGAGTTGACTTTTGGTTTATGACTAGATGATGAAATGAGTTTATTAGATAATGCTTGATTAATGTGCGAAAAATTTACGAAATAATATTGATAATGCCTGAAATAACAAACTTTTAACTTACTGAAATAACAAACTAAGTATACAATGATTCTAACTTTCTTAAGAGATATCACATGATAATGATAACCTTTAACAATTTTGTGCCTAATGATATGTTACACAAACCATGTTGAATAATGTGTGAAGGTTTCGGTTTTTTATAAACTAGTCACCTCCTTGGTTAAGAGTTATGATCAAATCCGAAGAATATTAATATGTGAAATTTGACATACGTTAGAGAAATATATACACGTAAGAGACCCGTTGTTTACATGAAACTTTGAAACTTATGGAGTCGATTTGCGCGGTTCTGCACTCCCAGTTAACCGCAACACGAGGTTTAGTGTTGTCAAAGAAACGAAAATCTAAAACTTGGGCAATCATGTGAAAGTGAAAGATGCCGACAAGACCTCAAATAATCGCGTGACAGCGAGTGATGCTGAACTCAAATGATTGGAACAAATCATGTTCTGACCGATATAGGCACTTTATTATTACTTCATAAATGAGATAACTTACAAAATGATTTTGAAATATTGTCTATTTTTTTTTTTTCATCTTTGAGTCTGCATATGTTTTACATATATCAGTCATCACATACAAAACATAATTAACCCAAGAAAATGGATTAGTTTACCATTATTCTTACAAAACACGTCAAAATATATAAAACTATAAAAGCATAGATAAACACAATCTGGTGACCAGAATCCAACAGCCACATAGGTCTGAGCTGACACAACCCAATTCTTAATCATCCCGCAGCTTCAATCTTGAAACCATATGCTCCACCTTCTGCAGAATTTTAGTAAAATAGAAAATTTACAGGGTTAAAACGATGGAAAAAACCATTTTGACCCAATTCCAATGTTAGAGCAATTATTATTTCTATTCGGCCCACCTGACCCACCTATCACTTCTAACTATAGTAATCAAAACAAGTATCTAATGTCCAGAACAAGGTGGTGAGTGATATTAGTAAAGAGACTTACATGCTCAGTGTGTGGCAAATACTTGCCATCAAAGGTGAGTACTACACGATCCTTTCCATCGACGCCTTTCACTTTCTCTACCGAGCAGAAGAAGTCTATAGCGGACATTCTGAAGAAGATATAGAAAAAGGGAAAGCAAGTCAATTAAATGTTCAACCAAAATTTCATTTCTACAGTTAACAATTGGTCTCTAGATAATACGGAGAAATAGAAGTTTTTACTTTTTACGATCTCTAATCTAGTTCATATCAAGATAAGTGATAGTAAGATTTTGAATCTGAGAAACTGTGACGAGATAAGTGCCATTTGCTGTTATGGGAATATGGGATAGCATTTTAGATTTCTAAGCAATATCTGAAAGTCAAATCCCCCATTCTACACGCTATATTCTTATCTTTAGTGAATTTTCGCTGTTGATAGAAAACTAACATCTTCACATTTTTTAATGATTTATATACTTTTTCAAACGGTTAAAAAACTGATATGCTAATATCGTTACAAAAATTTGAACTTACAACCTAATCTATAATGATCAGCTAATGAAGTAGGTCCATGGACCGCTCACTGAACATTCAAATTACATTCTTTAACGGCTAACAATTTGATATACTAATGTCTTTTAACAAGACTTGAACCCACGGCCTATAGCGTATAGATCCACTAATGCCATTAGTTCAAAAGCTACTTATCCAAACACTCGACAATCTATTATCTGATTATTGTGTTTTAATACTGCATAAGCAAATCCAAATACAACTTCCTGCATTTCGTTTTGTTATATCTGATTTTCAACCCCTTAACTGTCATATATAAATCGTAAAATGGAGCATTAGAATAGTAACTTACATGCCATCACCAAATTCTTCATTGATGATTTCCTTAATGCTTTCACCAAAGTGCATAACCGCTTCATTTAACCTTCACAATTCCAAACATTATCAGCCAATAATTCAATTTAAAAAGGAATATCAGATAAAACGCACTACAACAGAACATGCTTTTGGAGGGGACAAAACAGGTCTTTCAGTGGGGACATGTCCCTGCCAAAAACTTTCAGCGGGGACGTGTCCCCGCTAACAGCTAGTCGCTGAAATAAAACTCTTATCGCTATTAAAAATAAACTATTGTTTTCTTATAAACATTTTCAAATTGCTGGTAGGAAGTTGAAACCACCACCAAAGTGGCCCAGTGGTAGTGGTAACACACTTGATGTCCTCACAATTGGTCTAGGGTTCAAACCTCACTAGGTACACATTTGGGGTGACCAGAAAAAGGGTCGTCGGAAACGGCCCAGTATACCCTGGTTATAGGTTGCGTACATCTAAGTCAATGACTCGCTCTTCTCAGGTAAGCTAAATAGAAAATCCTCATCCGTTTAGATTGCTTATTGAAAACAAGAGGGGTGTTCGCAATTGCATATTTTTTTGCATGTGCATATGGCATATAACTTATAAGTTCCTCGCAACATAAGTAAAAAAGCGTGTGAACACTTATCAAAACACCTCATAACTGTTTTCTTCATTTAAAATAAGCAAACAGGTACCATTGGGTCATTTCTGCAATGGTATCACTCCCCTACCGCAAACGTTCAGTAACCATGGTTTTTTGAGAAATAGTTCATGGGTTCGATACCAACTAGCGGCTAAAAGTCATCGCAACACGTGCTTATTGGCCGGGGCGGACCTATATATTGAGTTTGGGGTGGCGGCGCCCCCCATGACTAGCCGAAAAAGATAAGATTGACCTTTTTTTCGAAAGTGTCCCCCAACCAAAATTTAAATAGCCCCCACCTGCATACTAAAATCAACATTCAACACTTTCAAACCTTATAAATCATTCATCTCCAAGTAACAATACTCGATTTATCATTTCGATCATATACTTTTTTCTTCCGCATTTTGTTGCTATTGTCCAAAATAGTTTTTTTGCCCCCCACATCTTATTTTTGTGGGTCCGCCACTGCTTATTAGGCTAGCTCTTAGGGAAGAGTCACTCCGCGCCCAAAAAGGGTGCACGGGTCATCTTCCGCTGATTTAGGGGGTGTTTATTTTGGCTTGTATACCTCCCCCATACCCTGCTCCGGCGGGATTGGGTTTGTTGTTGTTGTTGTTATTTTGGCTTATATAGCCTGCTTACGGCTTATTTGGTTTTTGGCTTATGTTTCATAAGCTCACTTTTTGTGGCTTATTTTGAAATTTTCGGTTTATATAAGTTTATCACGGAGTATGTGATAATAAGCTTATATAAGTTTATTATGTCATACAGTAATAAACTTATACTCGTATAAAAGTTTCAAAATAGACCACAAAAAGTGAGCTTATGAAATAAAGCCAAAAACCAAATAAGCCATAAGCCCGCTATACAAGCCTAAACAAAACACCCCTTAAAAACACAATAAGCACATAATATCATAATAAGCTTATTTGGTTTTGGCTTATATTTCATAAGCTTGAATTTTCAGGCTTATTTTGAGACCTATGAATAAGCTTATATAAGCTTGTGAAAGCTTATTACATCATACTATAATAAGCTTATACAAGGTCTCAAAATAAGCCGTAAAATTCAAGCTTATGAAATATAAGCCGAAACCAAATAAGCTCGTAAGCCCACAAAACCTTAAACAATAATAATAATAATAATAATAATAATAATAATAATAATAATAAAAAAAAAAAAAAAAAAAAAAAACACCAACCTGTAAACAGTAGGATCCTGAAGAATGGACGGATCATAAGACCTAAGCGGACACTCCATCATTTGAAAAACATGCAAGTCGGTCAGTTCGGGCAGAGCTGCCCGTAGCTTAGCAGCAGTGTCGGGTTTCAACTGAGCTTGTCTTCTCAGAAGCTGGGCAACGTAGACATTAGTTAAACCAGTTTCTAAGCCTATTTGAGTAAATGTTTTTCCCGACCGTCTTTTTACTCCCATTAAGGAGCTTACTACATGGGCTTTTGTTTGAGGTTGTTGTTCCATGTTTTTTTTTTTTTTTTTTTTTTTTTTTTTTTTTTTTTTAAGATTTTTTGTTGAGGAGGGTGGGTGGTGTGTGAGTGTGGTTGGAAAGATGGGCGGCTGAGTGAGTGAGTGAGGGAAATTCATTTTGTATTGTGTTTTGTAGGTGGAGAGATGGAGTCTGTTACGGAACGACGCCGTTTTGTATGATATTTTTAGGGTGCGTTTGGTACCCTGAGAATCAACTATCACTATGAAAGTGATAGTTGGTGTTTGTTTAGGGTGCCTGGGCCCACAACTATGACTATGAAAGTCTATTATTTTCTATACTTCATATATGGCTAGAGAGTGGGGAATGTAACTTTCATAGTTGAGTACTATCAAACTTATACCCATTGTCATTCCTTCAAGCATACCAAACGCACCCTTAATTTTTTTGGCTTTTTGTCAATGGATATCAAATGTAAATAATTTATAGGATAGTGATTGAAATGATATTTTTTGGCTTTTTATGAATGGATCAAATGTTTTATAAAATTAAAATACTAGCTCTTCTCAACTAGCAGGACTTTTAATATTTTAAAAGACAAAAATATCACAAACTATTTCAAAAAGACTAAATTGAAAAATTAGTACTTTAAAAAAAAAATTGTGACGAGTATAATACCTTTATAAATTTTTTGTTATTTTATTTTTTATTTTTATGAATGGATAACAAATAAATAACTTATAAGAAATAATTAAGGTGTCTAAAAGTGCAATTAAACTTGTGCTTAATTTAATATGGCAAAAATTTATTGGTTTTGAAAAAATGAGTCTCTCATATTATCAGTGTTGCAAAAAAAGGTCTACAAGGCCGATTAATCACCGCCTAGGCGCTACAGAGCCACCAACCTTGCCGATTTATGTAACTGGGTCTAACAAAAAGGTCAACTATGGTCAACGGCAATCAATGGTGGTCAAACTTGCTGGAAACCTAAAAATCTGGTCGGAAGTACCCAAAACTAACCGTAAACTTATTTTGATCACTTATAGTAACTTTTTAAATCTATTACATGTTGTTTTTTTTAGCAAAAATATTGCCGGAAATACCTAAAACTCACTGAAAATACCCAAAACTTTCCGGAAATACCCAAAATTTTCCATAAATGCTAATCCGATTAATCACCGATTAATCCCGCCTATACCGATTACAAGCTACAAGGTGGTCGACCGCCTCACTATCGATTCGCGATTTTTGCAACCTTGCATATTATTATTTAACAAAATGCTGATATATATGATTGTATTTATATTTAGGCATATTGGTTAGGCATGACAATCAATGCTTTAACTGATATTCATTTATTATTTATTTATTTATTTATTTTTGATGTCGCGTAAGGGTGATCATAAAAATCGATAAATCAAATTGAAACTGTGAAAGCCAAACTAAAAAAATTGAACCAATTGACAAAACGATTGTTGTGGTTTTGATTTTTATAAAAATTGAATGTTTGTTGGGTTTTTTGTTTTACAACCGAGATAACCACCACACCTACCTCTATATATCTCTTTGTATATAATTTTTATCTATATAAAAATTTTAATATTTAATTTCTAAGATTTAAATATATAATATTATCTAAAAAGCAATAGTTTTGTTTATTATCTAGACATTCAAAATTCACCTAACTATAGATATTTTATCTTTGTTTTCGAAAAGCAATGGCTACTTGCAACTCAAATAGATATTTTATCCATTTATAGATATTTCATCTTTGTTTATTATCTTATAGAAGGCAATACTAGCTACTTGCAAGTTGCAACTCATATAGAATTTTGTATTGCAGTGGCGTCTCTTTGTACTTTCAAAACTATTGTTTTAAAATAGGGAATGTCTAACTAATGCCCTTAGAGCAAGCACAGCAATAACGCATGTACTCACGTTAAGCCCTTGTTAAAGCACGTTAAGGTGCGTTAACTGATGTGATCGATGGCGTTAAGGCCGCGTTAACGCGGCACGTTAACACACTAACGCAACGTTAAAGCTGAGTCCATGTAAAAAAAAAAAAAAAAAAAAAAAAATTCACCCCCCCCCCCCCCCCCTTAAATGAATGAGTGTTTTATTGTTGTTGAGTTATTGTTGTGGGTGTTTTTTTATGAGTTAAGGTGAAAGTGTTAAAGCTGATGTGACACTACGTTAAGATGTAACTTGTGTTACCATTGTGTATGCTCTTAGGGCATTGGATAAGACTTGTCTTTTTGTGCCTTTTAATGTTAGTCCATGTTACTTTCTGATTAAAAATTATTTTTTATGTGTCGTTTTTATATGTAACCAAGGGTATAATTGTAAAATCATATATTTTCTCTTCTTTTCTCTCATAACTCGGGAACATGATATAAAAATTTTATTTTCATTCATTTCCTTTTCTTTTCTGCCCATTTTTAACTCTTCTCTTCTCTTCTTTCATTTCAAAAACTTGGGAACAGAGTGAAAAGACAAGCTTTATCCAATGCCTTTAGGGCATTGGTTAGACATTCCCTTTAAATTAACATAAACTTACATTAAATTAAATGCATATATTTTTCAGGCTTTCACACGTATATACGTTTCAACTTTCAAGCTTTCACACGTTTATTCGTTATAACCTTTACTTATTTTTAAAAGCTTATTTTAATTAGTCTGGGCTTCTAGAAGCTTATAGCTTATAAAAGCTTTCAAAAACTCGTTTAACAAACAAAACTTATCGTAAATACTAAAATCCTAATAAGTTCTTATAAGCTTGTTGCCAAACACATCCAATTCGACTAAAATACAACAATGTTTGTAGATAGAAGTAGAGGTATTTGTTTAAGCTTATCTATTTGCTTATAAGCTTATATATTATTTTAGCTCATTTTAAAATATATGTGATTATATAAGCTTGTTATGGTATAATAAACTTCTATAAGTTAATAAATTTTAAAATAACCCAAAGATATTTAACATATAAAATATAAGACGAAATTATATTGAATAAGCCTATCAAAATAAAATTAAGCTTCAACAAACCTTTTTAAAAGGTTAAAATATTACTTTTAATTAAAAGGCTAATAACCCAATCATATAAAAGGAAAATGATAGTGTATATGTTTGATTTATGTGCCTAAATATCTTTTTAATTACGTAGTACATGATAATGACACATAGATAAATGAACTTTGTTTAACATATCAATATCACCCTCTTTTAGCTAGTTGAAATGTTCTCTTCAAGAACAAATTTGCACCACTTTCATTCCTATAACACAACACCCTGAATATCGTATTTTGATCCGTACTACTCCATTTCCCGGTCGTCATAGGGACTACTCCGACCCCGTTTTCATCATAAACCAACGTCCCAAGATCGTCCACGAGGTGCTCAGTCATCCGTCCCATTAAACTCACTACTCCTTCCACATTTTCCGCCTCACGGTCCACTACATCTTCAACTATTAGCCCGTCTCCATGCGTCGAAAATAGCTTCTTTAAGTCCTTGAAATCGTCTTCTATCATGCTATGATCAAGTCTTATGAAGTTTCGTGAGCTTCCTCCAGCTAGTAAGACCATAAGGAACACGTCGAATGAGGCTTTCATTAATTCTTTTGTAGCTAATGGTTGTGCTCTATCAGTTAATATGGCGGTTAATAATGTTAAGTTATGTTTCATTATCTTAAGAGCAGGGGCAATACGTGAATTTTCCACGTCTCCAACGTATAAACTATTGTAGAAAACTGAGTTTGAGTCAAGGAATATTAGTCTATAAGCTGCGACTTCTGACACATGTTGTGTGGCAGATTGGATGATGTGTCGAGTTTGGTCAAAGTAGGATCCAAGTCGGTTTTTTGGAGAGAAAAGGATGTGAGGGGAGACAGTGAGACTTTTTTGGAGGGAGTGGAGTTGGGAAAGAATGTAATGTAAGGTGTTGAGACGAATGTAGAGGCGTTGTGTTCCACGGCTAGTTGAGGGTCGAGAACAGTTGGTTCCTTCCTCAATATTGACCTCATTTGGATTTGTGGTGATTACAGGAGCACAAGCTGCAGGTGCGGCCATTTTCCACAGTTTGATGAACTTGGAGTTGCGACCACATCGTGTTAGAGGTGGAAGTGTGGGAACATAGCTTTGTTTTGATCCTGAATTACGAAAAGTGTAACAAAAACTATGTTAATAACAAACGTCCAAATATTTTTTCCGTATGTTTCTCATACTCGTGAAGGTTGTAGTGCAGGTTAAGTAATCTTACCACATGATGCAACAAAATTTGTATAGTCGTGTAGAATGTCCTCAACTGCATAAGCAAATTCACGCACCAGATCTTGAGAAACTCCAATCGGGATGTCAAAGTAAGATTCGATAGCAACTTTAGTCTCTTGTATTAGATCCAAAGCTGATTGTGCATAAGGCTCACTTTTGGACTTTGGGTTCAATGTCTTTACAAAAAGCAATGATCGAAAACCATCAGTAAAAGCATAATTCCATCCATTTACTGTTAGTTTGGGTCGTGTTTTGTTTGTAATTTAAAATCACGCATTAGTTATATGGAATTTAAAAAGAGTAGACAAAAAAAAACTGTTTGGGAATCAACCCATTTCCACCCGTGCTAAAAATGACCCATTTAACAGAACCATCGTTTGTGGCTCATGCCAAGTATAATGCATACCTCAGTTTCTTTGGCTGTATGAACAACATCTTTAGCTCTCTTCAAGCTTTCTTGAATCCATTGTCTCAAATATCTCAACAAAACCGAATCGACTTCATAAGGAACCATCTCCCTTACGACGGTCTTACCTCCATCTTCATATTCTAGAGTGTCTTCAACCACCATGTTGACCAATACTTTTTCGAGCTTATCTGCCCTTTGAAGAACAGCAATAGTCTCATTGGAGATCATAGAGTTAGCTGCCAAGAATTGCCTCAACACTTTCCCATAGCATGCATGAAGTGTCACTGCCGCAACTCCAGCTGAAATCGGGTGCCATTTTTTCAACAACGTACTAAACATTGCCTTCTCTCGTAGGGCCAATTCTCCCGTTCCTTTCGCTAATTGGATTAATTTTTCACTTTCTTCTTGCAGTGTCATGGATTCATTTATCATGTTACTGTTGTCCAACATCTGTCACACACATTGGATCAACATTAGTTAATGGTAGATGTGACCATTTCGACCTATTTACTTATGCATGACTTGATATGGGTTATGCTATATCTCCTAAGGTCAAACAGAAACATTGCTTAAACCCGAAACAATTTTGAACATACTAGATTCAGTCAAGCTAACTGTATGAAATGAAATTTTGGATTACCTTGGCAAAGGCATTGCTTAAAGAGGACCGAATATAATAATCAACCTTGTTTCCTGTATCATATTTTTCTATATCAGTCGCAGTATAAGCGAGCACATCTTCTTCCAAGATCTTGGTGGCCGAGAAAACCAAAGGAAGAAAGTTCTCCATTAGGCCGAGCGTTCCTTTGTTAAAACTGTCATGGTAGTCAAGCAACCGGTTTTCTGACCATGTCTTCATGGAGTTCAACATCACCGACAATAAGTTTACATATATACGATCTTTGTCCACTTTCTTTGAATCAACAGAAACCTCGTTTAGCATAGTCAACGAGGCACTAAGTAAATCGTTCTCCACTTGTCCTTTCACATTGATTGAGCCATAAAACTTATCATTCCCGTTATTACTCCAATCATTAATGTTTGTATACATAATCATCAGAAGCTTATTTTATTTTATTTCATGACAAAAAGGTTGCTAAATAATTTTTGTCAATGTGTACCGGTCATAACGTATTGTTCAAAAAGTACCCATGTGAAACACAAGTTGTGTATCGGTCTTGTGATCCCTAAAATGGGCCACGTTTTCTTCATGAGTTCTAAAAGCTCATCGACCTCATCAAGAACACAAGTTTCATCTTTCAAGTCGAAAATGGAGCGAAGAAGGGCGATATATAGGATTACGTTGAGTGGATAGCCATCTGCCCAATGACAAACATCTGTAGGGGCTCCGTTTGAGCTTCTCCATGACAATGAAAACACACTATTACAAAGTGTTTTCATTGTCTGCGAGTTTTTGTTTGTGTCAATTAGCTTGACTTTACTATCATGAATGATGTCTCGAAGGCACTTTGCAAATGTGTTGGTTTTGTCTAAGGGGATGAAAGGGTGAATGAGGAGTCCGGCTTCAAGGATCTTGAGTTGGCGTTTTTGCCAAATGTGGTACTCGTTTGAATCGTTAAATTCTGATAGTTTTAGTTGGCGGAGAAGCTCTAATGGCAAAATTATTGTATTTGCACGTCGACCCGTCTGTTTTGTTACACAACACATAATAAATTTGAGATTAGAAGTTTTACAAACAATTGTTTGAAGCTACTAAATAGGAATTGTAAGTTCATGTAAAAAGAAGTTTACTTGGCCAACCAGGGTTCTCATAAGTGTTTTCCGTAGACGATTATCAACACCATCAGACACTTTCATTTGTTGTCTCATGATCTCAGCAGACGTTAATGGTCGTCTCGTCCTCCAATTGTTTGATAAAGATGAGAATGGTGCCCTCGGGCTCGTACTACTACCATTATTATAATACCTACCCGGTGACAAAGGATTCGACCCACAAGAGTTAGTCCTTCGCGTAGAAGGAGTTCGTTTCAACATCTTCAATCCGAGTGCCTTTTTTGTTCGACTCATTACCACCATCCCTACCCCATTCCGTGGGGAACGTGGAGACCCCCCATTGTGCGGGGAACGTGGCGACCGTGGAGACCCTGGTGACCCAGGGGAACGGGACCTATTTTCCCCACTTTCATACGGATAGAATGTAACAATGGAGGTACTTCTTCCAAGGCCCGAGGAGGATCTACACGCTGTGAAAAATATTTCATAAGCAGTCATACGAAGGTCGTCATGGTCAAGGCCATCAATATCCCTAAACGGGAATGAAAGGTCACTGACAGGGCGAGAGGCGGGAGGAGAGGGGACATGGATGTGGCTTGTGGGGTCTTGAAAGTATTCACCATGGGTTCGTAGCACCATGATTGGTGCTAAGGTTGGACCGGGTGAATACCGACAGGGTTGTCAGATTCCGTCGAAAGATTTCGACGGAAGTGACAAATTTTTGACTTTTTTTTCAAACCATATATGAAAACAAAGACATTGACATTCTTTTGAGAGAAAGATGCAACAACGTCCAGTATTATACATTTCTTAAGGTTGTCAAAAATTGATTGTCCTAATGCTTAAACAACAAATTTTCAGAAATACGGAAATAACCCCGTATTTATACATTGTTACACAGCTTTTTACGTTTGAAACTTATTTTTACACTTTGGTCCCTGAACTGTTATCGTTAACGAAAATCTGTTACAGTATGATAAAATGATCAGAACATCAGGGTAGGCATGATAATTTCTCCGTATGAAATATAACAACAATAATGTTTCACAATATGATCCAGAACTCTTTAATTCGATACAATATCACGAGGATTAGCCTATTGGTATATCCAGCCAAGAAAGCCAGGTGAGGTGCGTGTAAAATCTACATTATGATACATAAGCAAGCATCCGATTCCTCATCTTCAGAATCACTAACGTCACTGCAGCCCCAAACATGAATGATCAAAGAATACACGATTAGTATCACGAAACGAAGTTGATTCTTTTATCAAAGATTCAGAAGAATATGAGGCATCGTTCTTAACAATATTAAGAAACTGCATCCAACTACGGAAATCAGATTAGAACATTAACATTCTGTTTTGTTGAACTTAAAATGAAACACAATTCAATGATCTATACAACCATGGATCGATTTCGATTGTGGTTTATCTCAAACTTGTCAAGAAGAATCTTAGCTAAAAGGGGATCAAACCAAACAGGCTTATAGGTTGACCAAAATCTAATTTATCTATCACATAAAGCCATGAATCGATCAACTTGTGTTCTAATAGTATTTATCTAGAAGTAGGGATAGCAATTCATACATTGACTCATGAAAGGCCGAAAGGGTATATTTCGGTCCTCAAACAGGTCAAATGAAAAAAAAGAGACAAAAAGCTCGACCAAAATCTATTGTAATATATACAATCTCCTAATCACTTTCATTAAAAAATGTATATTACTATTGAAATAATATTTGTTTTAAGCATCATTAAGGCAATATTTGTATAAAAAAAATCAAAATGGTCACCAATGCGTTTGAGATTCAACCCGTCCAGACACATTTTGACCCATATTAAAAGACCAGTGATGACCCGTTATTCGACCTGCCCATATTGCCACCTCTATCTAGAGCATAATGTTTTGAACTAGCAACTAGGACCATAGTGAAAAGATAAGATGGTTAGGGACCTTTTGGTCTTCATTATGTTGTAAGTGCACTTTTGTCAAGACACTAAGAAGATCAGTGACCATGTTGGACGGCCCTATTAGTTTAAAGCATCATCTCTACAGATAGTCAAATACAGTAGGAAAACTTACTCGAAGTAGATCGTGCACCTCACAAGTCACTAATTACATTAGGAGGGTATTTGGGTATGCATTTTCAAACTGATTATTGCAACTTAAAATATAACATAATTGGTTGACTGAAACTTGGGATATTTAATGCATCGACATATGGAGTCTAAAGTGGCTTGGTGCAATGACTTTGACCCAAAATGGCAAAATGTATCCATCACTTCCAACCACTAATTAAACTAAAGGTTTAATGTGATGTACGTTTATTGCAACTTGAAAAATTATGATTAAACAATTGATGGTAAGACAATTTTTACGTAATCTCATCAATTAACTTGTTATCGCAACTCCTTAGCTACTTCGAGAAATCTGATCAAATTGACATCAAATAATCAAAAACAATAATCACGATCACCAATCGAACACTCAAAACCGATATCACTTTAAATGCTCATCTAATCCACAAAGCCACAAAACTAAACATGATCTAACATTAAAATCTAACTAAATTTGGCAGTAATATATAATATATACTATCAAGTACTTTATATACCATTAAATTAAAGTAATTCATAAACACGAAAAAACACTAGAAGCAAGTATACAACAACAATTTGAGCATACCTTGGTTGATATTCCAAAACTTCAGTAAGTTTATGTCCATTCCTATCATTCCACTGCACTTTCCGCTGCTTCTTACCCGATTTCTTCTTCGATAAACCGCCTTTTTTAGGCAACAACAGTTTCTTCGCTTCGTCTTCATCTTCTTCTACTTTCACCACATTCACTACACATTTCTCCTCATTCCCATTTTCCACTAGCTTCGATTCCACCCCGGAATCATCCATTCACACTTTAACTACACCAAAACAACCCAATCTACGCCGAAATCACAAACTAATCCAAAATTCACCAAATTCAACTCCAAAAAGTCAAATCATCAAAACCCTTCAAACCCACTTCACCAAATCAAGAAACCAATATTCCAACACTGAAACTTTCTATTTTTAGTAAGATTAATAACCAAAGTCAACCCTGCTTCAAAAAGCCAACACCATAAAAAACCCTTCAAACCCAATTCACAAATCAAGATTCCAATATTAAAACTTTCTATTTTTAGTAAGATTAGTAACCAACTAGGCTTCTTGATCACTTAAAAGTCAACCCTGCTTCAAATAGCCAACACCATCAAAAACCCTTCAAACCCAATTTACAAATCAAGATTGCAATACTAAAACTTCAGTCAAATTGCAAGATTAGTAATCAATGAGCCTTGATTACTGAAAAGTCAACGCAAAGTAAAAAAGTCAACTTTTGATAAAAAGATGAAATTTGACAGTTTTATAGAAACCCCAGAAGATATGTTGCTTGAAAGCATAAAAGAATCATGGGATTTTAAGGAAATTTTGTGAAAAAAATCTTGTGAAGTTAGGGTTTGAAAGAAGGAAATAATATTGGGGTGAGTGTGTTAATGGAACTTTATTATGGCTTTATATGCAATTTAAAAATAATGGAATAAATGATTTTATTTATTTCTCTGTTTTTTATATAGGTTTAAAAATAGAAATATAGACTCAGCTGAGAGTAGGGCTGTGTAAATGACATAACGGACCGGACCGATCACATTCAGTTTAGTCATTGGTTTTGGATTTTTGGCTAATTTGGTCCTCGGTTCGGTTCGGACTACAAACCAATTATTTGGCCTTGTTGGATCGGACTGACCGAGACTGGACTGGACCGACCACATTCGGTCCAGTCTTTGGTCTTGACTTTTTGGCTAATTCTCGGTCTTGTCTGTCCGGTCCGGTCTTGGACCGATGCTCACCCCTAGCTGAGAGAAGAAGTTAAATTAATAGCGTGAACAATTATTCTCTCTATTTCCAAATAAGAGTATCTTGACAAAGAAAAAATAAATAAAAAAAAAAAAGAAAAAAAAAAAAAACGTTTAAAAAAACATAATCATTACTGTTTATCTTTTTTTCTTTTCTTATAGAGTATGGTTTTATCGTTAACTAATTAATTATTATTTTTTTAAATTCGTAATAATAATATTGAGTCTAATATAGTAATCTATATCAAATTTTCTTATTTATTTTTTATATTGAACAATGAATTTTAGATGTAGAAAAGTTCAATGTAGATCAAACATTATGTAAATATCCAATGAACCAATTATGGTCATTCATTTTTTCATAATAAATAAAAAATAAACTTTTACTATTTTTTTAAAAATTAAATATCTCGCAAATCGTTAATCGTTACGAAAAACAAATCATACCATCGTGACAAGTAAAAATACTCGTCGCGATGGTGTACTTTTTTCACTTGATAATTTAACGTTTGCAAGATATTTTATCTTAAAAAAACAGGAGGAAAGGCTTTTTTTTTTTTTTTTTTTTTTTTTTTTTTTTTTTTTTTATGAGAAAATAATTGGCTAAAATTAGTTGATTGGATCGTTACATAATTTTAGTTCTACATTGATCTCAACTCAATTTTAGATATCTCAAAAGAAAAAATAGACAATAATATTGAAACCTGTGAATCTGTGATATTGGAACAGAGACAGTATTTTTTAAGGGTACAAGTCTTAGACATAGGCTATGTTTGGCGGAGGCTTGTGAGGGGCTTATTGAGGCTCGGACTTTTAAAATAAGCCGGCTTATAAAATAAGTCTTGTTTGTCATGGGGCTTATGGAAAGACTTATAAATAAGTCGGCTAAAAACTTTAGCCCCATAAAAGGAGCTAAAAACTTTAGCCCGAGGATTTTGAAAAATAAATTACTTATTTACCCAAAAAAATATCTAACTTATACAAAAACTCATTTAATTAGTATTTTTTAGTAATTTTGCAATAATAAACCCCAGCTCCAGCTCATTTGTCAAACAATGTTATAAAAATAGAAATTTTAATTTCAGCTTATAATATGAGTCCCAACTACAGCCCCAGCCCTAGCCCTAGCCTCAGCTCCAGCCCATTTCGACAAACATACACATAGTACTTACTACTTGGTTACCTTTACCAATTTTATTTATTCTGTACCGAAATAAGCAACTTTATTTATTTGTTCATTTAAAAGTATACAATAATGGATGTGAAACAAATATTGGAATATGGTGGTGGGTCCCACATGATGAGTGATCAATGGTTTTACTAAAGTAGCAAGTGTTGAGGTCGTTAATCTCGTTATCATTGGGTGTCCCGCCATTTGGTTTGGTGGTGTTTTTTTGGAAGTAGTTGTGTTTGATAGTTAGATTGACAAGAGAGTGGTCGAAATCGAGATGAATCGGTCCGTGTTAAGGTATGTTGATAGGGTCCGGTTTGATTAGACGAGTTTTGTCGGTTGATTATCTCATAGTTTGACAAGTCTAAGTGACTCGAGGCTTATGACGTACATGCTTACCTAAAATTAGAAAAAGAAAAAAAAAAAACGTGATTAAAATTTAAAAACTTAAAAAATATTATTGTGTCTAGACTAAAATATCATTACTTATAAAAGTAATGTAATCTATTAAATAATTAAATATTTAATAAAAAATAAAACCATTAACTTTTTTCACTCTTACTTACTTCACACTCATATATATACATAAAAAATTGTACATACAAATTAACGTTATTATATACCGTCGCTGTTATGCAAGAGTAATCGTTGATACCTTATACACCATTGCACCATATTTTGAAAAGCATGTTTCATTACTAGTATTTCATTTTTTCTTATTAGTAAAGCATCTTTCGCAATATGTTGATACTTATGGTGACCTGCGTGAAAAGAGTTGCGTGATTATCATCGCTAAAAATTTACGTCAATCTTCTGAAAAAAAGGAAGTCTGGTTCGTATCTGAGTGATGGTGAACACAATTTAGTCGACTAAAAAAGTTAACAACCATACGTCAATCTTCATAAAAAAGGAAGCCCGGTTCGTATCCGAGTGATGATGGACACAATTTAGTCGACTAAAAAGTTAACAACCATGATTATCCAGTAATGATAAAAGAAAAAGTATATCAAGTATTTTGTGAAGTACTTTTTAGTGCTGCATATTCTGATATTTTGTGTTAAATATTAATATTTTAAAATGTTATTCAAGCTCAAGTATAAAAATATAGTGGTGTCAGCCTGTCGGTTGTGTTTGTGTATGAGAATGTGGAAACAAATATTTATGATTTTGACACGAATTAAGGGGTGATTACATTAAAAAAAACATATAAATAAGGTGGTCATGCATGTTATTATGATTAATAACAATTAATTATGAGAACATTCTCAATTTAACTGGAAATCAAGTTAGCATCATGGAATATTTAGGGTGGCATGTTGACATGTCGAAGTAGGCTAAACATATTCTATAAAAAATCTCGTTCGAATTATTTTTTATGACCTGATCGACAAGTAAACTTTAGACTTCACAAGACCTATGAAGCTTAGTAGATCACTAACCTTCCATAATTGTAGTTGATATGGCTAAGATAAATGATTTTTACAAATTTGCAGTTAACAAGATTTGAACTTGAGACCTCGTATTAGCCAGCTATGTACTATACCCACCGGGGCATACACACTTAAATATGAAGATCTTATGACATTACACATGATAGAAATAAAATCATGGGCCATCATTGCACCCTTGGCTAACATTAGGGGCGGACCAAGCAATATAAGTGATCACGTGCACAAATTTTCTTTATTTGACATATTAGTTGACTGACTAGACAAGACATAAAATTTCGAAACCAGGTTCATTTAAGAAAAATCTGGCGAAAACGTACACTAGACGGCAAAAATCCATCGGGTTCCCGTGAGCCCGGAGAACCCCTAGGTCCCCTGCCTAACATGTCACAATTGTAATATGTCAATATATACTGATAGTGAATGCTCCATTTGTAGTTGTTGTTGTTGGATATGTACCCACCACCTACTACCCACCAATATAGATAGTGCACTAAAAATAATACACATAGATAGGTATATATTTTGCTTTAAAGTTCACCAAACATGATTGCAAAAAAAAAAGGACTTCATTTTTACTCAAAGTACCTGTTTACTCAACTGAAACATATAACATGCTGCAATGCTCAGTTTTCATGCTTGCATTTGTGTCTATCTTACAAAATGGTCAAGAAGACAGCAAAAATGGCGTGTTTCGAGAGGGCGTCACCGGCACTTAAGCAGATTTTGCTCCAACTCTATAGGTAATGTACTAATGTTATGAGCTTGTCTTGCATCCCAATAAAAATGTGCTACAGCAATTTACATACATATGAACATTGGTTGATGTCGATCACATTAGCAATATAGACGCGTTAAAAGCAACTCCACGTTAGTAGATATACCTTAGTTTTTGGCAGACAGTTTTAAGTGTCTTCCATGTAGAATTTTCTGTCGTGGTGGTCCAAGGTGTTCACGTAGCTTTTTAACGTCACCAAAAGTATGCCCACAAAGTTAATTCATCAAGGTTCTGTTGATTTAATGAAATGTCCTAAAAGAAGTTTGAAAATGTTACATGATACACTGTTAGTGAAAATTTCAAGTTATGAAAAGTAGTCTAGCTGCATTTGTTTGTTAACATGTAAAATCTAGCTGACGTGCACCGATCAAATGCTTGCAACATCCATAGCGTATTAGTTAACATAGTACTATTTTATACTATTTTATTAATCATATATAATACGTTAACTGTTTACAAAAATTCAAAAACTGTTGACGGGTCGGTCCAAGCTGGCTGGACTAGTTTTGACCCGCACATAAAACTATCCTTTTGACCCATTACCCGGAACCACCCATTTTCCATATCTAGTGAGTATCGTACAGATCTGCAAGCAAGTACATGATTTGCACTTTCGTTGTTGTTGCAGCGCTGATAAGCCATTGGCAGTCGAACACCAGTTGCATGAATTTGGATCATTGCAATACCATGTTCAGGTAAATAAAAAAGAGAGAAACTTTTTAAAGTTAACGTATATTTTGATTCATCTAAGATCTAACATAAGATTTATCAGTCCTATGTTTCAGAAGCTTATCATGCTTACCTATCTATCTCGACCCCTCTTCTGTCCACGGGATCCTCAATCTCTAAAGCATTACCTCATAACGTCAAGGAGACCATTAGAAGAATTTGTCCTCAAGTAATCGAGATTGTTGAACCACCAAAAGAAGGATATCAACTGACTCTTAAGCTTGATTTTTCTAAAATTCCATGCAAGAAAGGTAAAATTATGCTTCCAAAAATTATCAAATACTTGTTCAGTTTGTCCGTATTCTAAATCCGATTGTTTTTATTCATGTAGATGCAGAGAAGATAATCACAGAAATTTCATCGGTGCAATCTGTAATACTAAGCTCTCAGCTAAGAGAGATTTTGAGGGACGTTAACGCCCATGAGATTTCTGAAGGGACATACAAACCAATCAAACTTATGTATCATCCAAACGAGCCTTTCTACGTCGTTAAACAGGTAATTTTAACACAAAGCTTGAAAAAAGTGTATTACAAAATAGCTTATTTTAAGCCTCTAAGGCTATTTGATTCATTTGTTTAACAGCCAGCAAAGTTGACTGCAATTTTTCCAATTCGCTTTAAGGAGGAATCAGATGTAGTTATCGCGAAGGCCTTCTTTCAGGTTGAAATTCTTCTTGTTAGGATATTTAAGTTTAGATTCAACCCAAACCTGTTTTGACCCGTTACAGAACCTGCCCGACCCATCTATCTTGCTACCTATACTATTGAAAAATCTTTCTTTGGAGTTCAGTTACCAAATTAGTATCTCGTCTTGTGTTTCACCTAACAGGAGCTAGTGGATGTCGGGAGTTCGGGTGTGTGTGCTAAGGCACCTCCTTGTTATTGGTCGCCTATTCCACCTCCCGAGTTAAGAGGAGAGCCTTTGTCAGATTTGAGTACTAATGGAGGATTCGTTTCATTTGGTATGAACAGAACTCTCAATGTTCATGTTTTCTACACAGCATTCTTCTAAATACAATTTCGCTTACTTTTTACAGATATATACTCACGACATGTTGAAGGTAAGAAGCTAGACAAGACCGTATGGAACCTGCTTAACTTCAACGCATTAGTAAAGTATCATGTGAAGGTAATATTAAAGCCATCCATAGACTAATTACTGAATTTGTAAATTTCAATGATGAAATTGAGTTTTTACAGTCTACTAAAGGGTTTGTGCAACGAAGCATGAGAAGCCGTTTGGATAGCTTGGTTGAGGTAAACAGGCCTGGATTATAATACAAAACCACCTTATTAATGATTACAGTTTAAACCGTTTTTTTGCATTTGCACATTCATAATGTTGGAAATTGCAGGCCCTGTACCAAACTAGCACTCCAGAAGATCACCACATTGAAAAAGTTAAAGGTATTCACAAATTATTCATCCAATATTTTCAACGCGATTTAATTAATTCCACAAGTTGGGTAAAACGGTCACTTTTATTATGGGTCAAAACTGGTTGGGTTGACCCGCAAACAATTTGTTGTCCACCTTTATTTCTTTTTGCAAACAGTTAATTCATTATTTATAACTTCACAGTATAGGTAGTCAGGATGTATCGTCGAATAAAAAACGACTTAGGAGGTTGTAAGCGTTAATAATTGACTTTGGGCGCTTTACAGCCCACTTGTGTTTAGCAAACAAATTTGGCTAGACACATTTAGAGATAAATCAGAACTCAATTCACATCGACCCATTCATAAGTAAATGACTAGAAAAATCAAATTTTTGATCTTTGAACAATAGTAACCATTCTATATTTCAAATCGATGCAGGACATAGAATCGTAAAGAAACTGATGAAATTTACAAGATGTACGATCCTTGTGAAAAGATGGAACATGACAAAAAAGCTTAAGAGAATACGTTCCAAACTAAGAATCCGTGGATTCAAAAAGTTTCAAAGGCGCTGGTTGAAACTTCCTAGTTTCTCTTCCGTAATGAGCTACCAGAAGTTACACAAGTCTTAGAAAACAAATGTGAAATGTCTGATTGTAAGCATACTGATGTTCTAAATACATTTTTCTGTGCATAAGTTTTGCGTGATTGTAGATTAAAGAGAATAAACACAATCAAGAAAACTTACAATATTTCATATACTTCTTCTGAAAAAACTAAAGAAAGCTACAACTGTTAAAATTATTAATCATGACAATCATATAAACAAGTAGACACATATGTGGAAGCGTAGGGTAGGATTCTAGATGAACAAGAATCAAACTTTAATAAACTTGAACAAGAGATCAACCCTAATTAGGGTTTATGTGAATCAATCATGAATAACCCCTTACCGTTTTGTTATTCGATTCCTTGATAATTACTACTGTATTATAGTGAGTAATTACCTCGTTCTTGTATACACAAACTATTACCGAATTTAAAGGTTATGCTAGTAACAAAACACAAGAATTTTCTTATTGAAAATTTCGATCCAATAAACCCTTATGGGTGTATGGACGATCGGCCAAGAAGGAGAAAACAAAGAGGATAAAAAACTTTTAGGGTTTTTTGTGTGTGCACAAAAGGTGTAAAAGTTTTTACCCTAAGTTTGCTTTTATACTAATTGTAAAACTTTGGAAGCAAGTTAGGGCAAAGGGGAAATCCCCTTGTGTGTGTTCGACCGGCCTAAGGACCCAAAAGGTCCTTCTGGATCTTTCTTGCCTCCTAATTACATTCTAGTCCCTTTCGTTTGTCCGTTAGTCAATTCCGTTTAGTACTAACGACCGTTAGCCATTTCTTGCTTTTAAATAATTATATATATAACGTTTAATATATATCAATTATTATACTTTAATTTTTGTTTGTAATGTGTGCAATCCCGAGGTCTTGAGTTCGATTCTAGACATATGCTTATTAATATTTATCCACAAACTCTAACAGCTCCCATGGATATCTATTAATAGCATAATGACATTGGTAAGCGTCTAGCAACACGCCAATGCCCCTAGACCAACTCGAGGTAGGTTTCTTGAAAAACCTTTAATGATTCATCATCTTTATTATCGTTTTCTTTCTAATACCACATTAATAAAAATATGGGTTCAAGTGGTGGAGGGGATAGGGTGGCTAGCGGGTGCTAGGCCTCCCCCAACTAGCGGAGGTGGACTTAAGGCTATACTTGAACCTTGGCAATCAAAAGTGTTTAGAAACGATACTAGAAATTTTGTGGGACCTAGGTAATGTCTTAGGAACCAACTTAGTGAACAACCAACCTGTCAATGAAGGTTAAAATCTTGACATTACCAAGAATTTACAGTTTTTGATGATTTTTACTTGCTGCCATTGATGGTGGAAAAGTGCAGAGGGAGAAGTTTTAAGGTGAAGAGATAAAAAAAACAAGAAAGAAGATGAATAAATAAGATTCTATATAGTTCATTTCTCCCAAGAACATTAGTATTTTATTGGTTTTGAACTTTTGACAGTTAACTGAAAATCAATGTATTTAAATTTTAACGGTAGGCAGATAAACATTTAACTATCAATATTGGTGAATAACAATTGATGAAAGAGGTATCCGTTTTTAAATTAATTATACAAGTTGTACAAAAGAAAAAAAAAAACTAATGTTGTTTATTGGGCTAATTATTTAGAAATGTATCTAACTTGTCAAATTTTGTTTTTTCCTATTAAAACATAAACCTTTCATATTTCGACCTTTGTGTGTATTTTGGGACCATTTTACCCTTACTTTGAAAGGTAAAATGGTCATTTTACATGAATAAAATACACAAAAGTCAAAACTTGAATGCTTTGTGCTTTAATAGCAAAATATAAGATGAATACACGGAACAAGAAAAAGTGATAAGTTAGATGCATTCCTAAGTCATTAGACATATTTTATTTGCTTCAACCGATCAATCGTATATTCATATCGTTAATCCAATTTTTGAGCTATGCAAACAGGGAAATATTTAATTTTATGACTCAAGAAATATTGTTAATTTTATGTTTGATGTGTTTGTTTTAGTCTGGGTCTATTCTAAACCCGACCAAAAGCGTTAACTCATTTACTGATCAACCCCTTGATTTTCAGCTTGACTAAATGAGGCACCGCCTTGATTTTAAGGTTGGGTTCGAACTATATATTGTTATTATAAGAAAAGAAAAAAAAAACATTGGTCCCCTTAACTTGAAATCCTGGCTTCGCCCCTGGTCACATGTGATTAAACACTAATTTGAATATTCTAATAATATCACATGTGATATTAGTGTTAAATCACATGTGATATATAATATCACATATGATATGTAATATCATATATCATATGTAGATTTAACACTAATATCACATGTGATATTAAATATTAACACTAATATCATATGTGATATTATTAGAATATTTTAATTAGTGTTTAATCACATGTGATTTATTATGCAAGTTTTAATAACGAAAAAAATGAAAAAATGTGAAAAAAAAGTTTATTTATTTATTTATTTTGTCGAAAGTATATCAAATTTCCTGTCTATAAAAAGATAATTAAATGCTCGTCGCGATGGTGTAATTATTTTCGCTTAACGGTTAACGGTTTAAGAAATATTTAAATTATAAATAATAAGTGAAATATTAAAATACTTTTAATCTCAGTCATTGATTTCTTTTAAATGAAAGGTGGGGATGAGTCCCTTAGTATGTGAGAAAAGTTTAGTATGTAAAATAACTCTCCTCACTCTGTTCCCCAATTTTTATTTGGAGAGAAAATAAGAGAAGGGGAAGGGAAATGATAAAATATTTATGTTCTCGAGTTTTTTTGGAGAGAAGAGAAGAGAAGAGAGAAGTAAATTATGTTAAAATTCCCCTCCAAGTTTATTTATGGAAAGAAACTGAAGGGAAAGTAAAAAAATTATGTGTTCTTTAGATTTTTTTGAGGAAGGAAAGGTGAAGGGAGGGAAAGAAAGTGAGAGGGGCTTTTGAGGTTTTTTTAGGCAAGATGTCCCGCCCACTTTTGGGAGGATTGGGAAGGGAACCAAATGCTAACCATTTAAATGACCAAAATGCCTATTATTTCATCTAGTTATATAATCTTTTTACTCATGAAATCATGTCCACATCTTTACTTTCTGAGATAACCCTTCTCCAAATTACCTCCAGGTCCATATCTCCAAGCTCCAAGTTATTTTATTTTTGTACGTGTATATACAACAATCTCCTCCCATCTTTGATTCTAACTTTTTTTTTGACAACCTAAAAGTGTACTATGATTATAAAATGTGGTCTACCCATTCTTGTTGCAGGAAGTTTTATTTCGATTATAAAATGTGGGTAAATTGAGACAATAGTAGATTGGAGGTTTGTTTGGCTTTTGATGGCTAGAGCCTTTGCAATTTGACACTTTTTTTAAACAAATAAATTAGATGAAAATGGTTCATACATTTTGGTAACTATTAATGGGTTACATTTTTTTTCTTTTGCTGCTATATATTTGGGCAAATTAATCATTGGCTACTATTTAAAATAATTAAGTTAACCTCATTCCAGTAGTTGAAGAACAACGAAATCTTGTAATATGTTTTTGTGCAAGTTATGCATAAATAGGTATATTTGTAAATTTCTTTTGGTTAATACTTCATTTTCTTTTTGGTTTGTATTAACTCAAGAATATGAAAGTTAGTCATATGTTTCTTTCCACTCCTCCCCAATCCTTTCTTTCACTTTACTTTTCTTCCCATTCCTCTCCTAATTTTAACTTGAGAATAGAGTGCTAATCTTCTTCCTAAATTAGGATAATTTGGAGAGAAGATGATTTTTGTACATACTTTTATTAAATATCTTTTCTTTTCTCTCTAACTTGGGAACACAAACAAAAAATCAATATATTCTTCCCCTCATCTTTTTTTTTTCTCTCGTTTTTAACCTCTTCATTTCTCTTCTTTCTATTTTATATCTCGGGAACAGAGTGCTAGAGTTTATCTATAGATTTCAAAAAGAGTTATAATTTTGAGGAGAGTTATTTTACATACTAAACTTTTCTCACATACAAAGGGAATCATCCCCACCTTTCATTTAAAAATAAATCAATGACTGAGATTAAAGGCATTTTAGTATTTCACATATTTTTTATAACTTAAATCTTTTAAACCGTTAATCGTTAAGCGAAAATAATTACACCATCGCGACGATCATTTAATTATCTTTTTATAGACGGACACTTTGATATACTTTCGACAAAAAATAAAAATAAAATAATAATATATCTTATTTTTCATATTTTTTCGTTTTTTTTTCTTTTTTCTTCGTTGTTAAAACTTGCATAAGAAATCACATGTGATTAAATACTAATTTGAATATTCTAATAAGAATACATGTGATATTAGTGTTAAATCACATATGATATGTAATATCACATGTTATATTAGTGTTAAATCTACATATGATATGTAATATCATATGTGATATTACATATCATATGTGATTTAACACGAATATCACATGTGATATTATTAGAATATTCAAATTAGTGTTTAATCGCTTGTGAAATTGTCAATAGTATATTGATGAGTGTGTAAATACTCATCATTTTTACCTATTCTGAGCTGCCAAAACATCTAAAAACACTCAAAATTGCATCAAAATACTGAAAATATCCCAGGAATGTGTTTTATATGTCTCAGATGCAAAATAATCAAAAACAGATGAAAAATAAACAAAGTTTGCATAATTGGCAGTTTCAGTCCCTCATCTTTCAAAAGTTGTGAAAACTAGTCCTTGGCAATTCTAAAAACTTGAAAAAGTCACCAAAGGTCATTTTAAATCAGAAAATTACATAATTAGTCATTTGGTACAAAGTTTCACAAAACTGCAAGTTTAGTCCCTCAACTTGGTAAATTGACAAAAATGGTCCCTGGGATATTAAAACTTTGAGAAAAACAAATTTTGTCCTTGTACTTCTCATTTATGGCAGGAATGTTTCCTTGGTTGGAAAGTTTGGTGAAATTACATGTTTGGTCCTTGGAGTTTGGAAAGTTGGCAGATTCAGTCCCTGGAATTTAATAAATGGCAAAAATCAACACAGGTCCTTATAATATTCTCATATGGCAAATAACACCCCATGAAATACTTTGGAAAAGTGCCAAACAAAACCCCTCAATTTTCAGAATATTACAAAATTGGTCCTTGTGTCAAAATCCATACCAAACGGATCCCTTAATATTATTTCAAAACCAAATCCAATCCAAAACCCAACACACCAAGCCCATTCCCTTTTTGAGCCCAACTCCACCCAGCCCACGCCTTTTGATATCAAAACCAGGGGTCAACATTTGACCATCCCCCGGTCAAACCCCAGTCAAACACACCATCCCTTCCCCCTTTCCCCTTCCACTTGCCAGAACCATCATATCACCACCACCCCACCATCCCTATCAAATCCACCGCCCAACCCACCATGTACACCTAACAGGACAACCATAATAAATGCCACCCCCTGTTGCAGTATTTAAATATTTCACTCACTCCCAATTTTCCTGCCAAAATTACGTGGAGGGTCAGGATTAATTCAGAAGAATTCAAGGGTCAAGATTGGATGGGAAATGATCAGAGAACGTCCAAGAACCCTAATCCACAGCTATAAATAGAAGAGAAGAACAAGAGAAGATGTATTAGCTTATTTTAGTAATTTTCATCTCGTTTAAGTAAATTTCAAATTCTCATTGTATAACTTAGCTTTAAAATAGTGTAATTTCTGTTTTCAGTGTACTCTTAAGGTTTTTCATTAATAAAAATCAAGCTTTAAGTCATATATCAGTTTGTTCAATTTTTACTTTTATTTCAAAATTCTAATTAGCTGTATTGTTGTTATTATTAGACTATATGGACTCTTAGGCTAACTTAAGCTCCCAGAAAGCTTAATTAAGTTTAGAAACTCTAAAAAACGGTTTAGTATCAAAAATAAAAAAAATACAAAAAGGTCAACAAAAGTCAAAGATTACAGGTTAATGGTGATAAAAGCTGGAGCAGGGTGAATAGTGGATGGCCCTGGGTTAGTGGTCTTGTGGAAGACCTATAGGATTGGTTCTGTGGCCCTTGGTTCATAAAAAGTAAAGCTTGGATGGCATGAAGTAAGAAAATTTCTTATTTCTTCTGCTCTAATATTCCCTAGTTATTTGTCTGTTTACTTATGCTTATTTAGGTGTTTTAGATCATATTAGAGTGGTATTAATCTATTTATGGTTCCCAATCTTTGTTTTGCTTTGAAAATTTCATCATCACAGATTTTTAAGTAGTGTTTGGATTAACTTGTTTCTGTGTGCTTAAGCTCGTGTTTGTTGTTGCTTCCTGATCTTACTATCATATTATAGTCACATTAGCTCAGAACAACATTCAAAACTAGGTCTTATTCATAAAAAAGTCAAAATCATATACCAATAGGCCTAATTAACCCTATGTGTTGGATTTAGTGTGGCTTATGCCCCATTTCCATTCACTTGTGAGTGGTGTAGCTTATTTTAGTCTTAACATAGCTTATTTAATCATTTTCAATCAGTAAATCAGGATCAAAGTTCATAAAAGTCAACGTAAGCTTAATATTTCAAAAAGTCAAAAACTCTTGTTTCAGAAAACCAAAATTTGGGAGAATATTTGTGATTTTTGTGTTAAGCCTGGGACCCTGAGCTTTTCATAAGTTATAATCTATCAGCTCATCTTTCAAAATCTGTGATCAACTTATTTTTTGGATTTTTATTTAAGCTAGTGCAAAGGCTTATTTAGACCTGCAAGGCAAGGTACTGCCCTGTACCAAGGTACTTTTGATTTTAGTCAAAGTTTCAAACCCCCCTCCAGGGTGCAAACCAAAACCTTAGGACTTGATTTTTAGCTTTTTGAAAAGCTCATCAGTAGTGCTTTTAGGATTAATCATAAAATTGGATCTCAGTTCACTGTAGCATAGCTTATTTTGGTCTTCAAGTTTGCTGATTTCAAAACCCTATACTGAGTCATCAGTATAAGTGACCCAACTTTAATAGACCATAGCCACTTCACTTGTGGGTACCACCCTTAGCTTTTTAGCTTTTTAGAAACCCCATAAGCCCAGCTTTAAGGTTCTGAGCTTAAGTGCTTAATTTTGGCTTATTTGGTAGGGCTGCAAGCAGCTTAAACTTTGGCCATTACCACTGAGTACACTGAGTACTCAGTGTTTGACCACATCTTCCAAGCACCATATATCAAAGTGTCTGCCTATCTATAGAAAGATAATTAAATGCTCGTCGTAATGGCATATATTTTTTTTCGCTTAACGATTAACGGTTTGAAAGATATTAATATTTGAAAAAAAAGGATGAAAGTGGGTTTTTTAAATTGTTGGGATTAATCTCATTCATTAGATCAAATAAAGATAAAGGGTGGAGATTGCTCCCTTGGTATGTAAAAAAATTTTGGTATGTAAATGATCTTTAATCTAAACTCTAAGCATAGGGTTTGTTAAAAACTACGAAAACATAGAATATATTTATTAACAGTTAGAAAGAAAATTGTAAAGAGTTGATAGATGCATGGAAAAGTAAACACAAATTTGTTCTTTATTTGCAAAAATTGAACTTTGGTGAAAGAGAAATAATTATGAACATCTTTAACCACTTAGGCTATAGCCTCTCATTTGTTGTAAGTCGCTTTTAAAAAATTTACACATCACAAAATTTTTAAAAATTTTATAGATATCTGATAAAATCAAGCGCATGATCCACGCTTTTGACGACAAATATACAAAATTATTACATTATATAAATTCACTTCATAGTGACTCAGATAGATGGCTATACGTAAATCTCATACATACTAAAGTTATAAACCAATTTATTAAAATGTAGCATCTCATGTAAACTAAATCTAGAAGATAGAAATTCAGGGGGTTATTTTGTTTTTTTTCTTTTTAGTTTGTTTTTGATGTGTGTAGGTTTATAAAGGTTTGAGGGTCTTTTATAAAATGGATGAAAGATCAAGGGTTGCAAGTGTTCATGTGCTCAAGCTTCAAAGGTGCAAAGTGCAGCTTCCTAAACCTGCTAGGTTTAGGCTATATAATGTCTTTTTCTCTTAGCACACATCTTATTTTCATGTTTGTTTTCTCTTATTCTCTTAGTCTGTGTAATCATTTTATGGTATGTTCTCTATGTATTTTTACTTTCTCTTTTTGAAGTTTTAAACTTAAAACATCTCCCAGTATTGTATGTGGGTTGATATGCAGTTATAAAACAAAAGGGTGGTTGGTTGAATTCATAAATATGTGTTTGTGATCTTTAGTTTTGTTTGATAAAAGTTTGTATGGTATCAGAGCCAAGTTAACTCTATACTAAAGGTTTCTATCATATTTTTCATCATTTTTCAAAATTAAGGTTTGATCAAATTTGGGGGTTTCATAGTTTGATGATAGTTTGTGATTCAATAATTGTTGAATGACGTTGATTTGTTACAGATCTGTTGATTTGAGTCTTGAATTTCATTTTTTTCTAAAAGTTAGGGTTTCTTGATTTTTGGGGTTTTTCAAAATTGAGAGAGTTATTGAGTTGTTGGTTGTCTTAATCATCTTTTGGGTTAAAGATCTGTTTGTTCTTGTCCAAAATTGATAAGTTTAAGTTTTCCTGTATCAAACCCTAATTCAGGTTTCATGGTGTTTAAATCTATATATCTTGAAAGATAAGAGGTCTAATTGAGTAAATTAAGCAGTTTTGGTGAAATCCCCCAATTTTCTATAATTAGGTTTTTCTTGTTCTGAGATCTGGTTGATTTTGTTTATAACTTTTTTTTGTCTAATATTATGCTTTGTTTAAATTTTAGGTCGTCATCCGCTATGGATATGAATTTTAGATAAAAGATCATCGGGATCTTGGTATTCTTGTTGGAACATGTGCACTGTAACACCTCTCACACCCTCTCTAGGTTATTATTCAAAGTTGTTTTTTAGATAAATTAGTGGATAGGTTAATGGATTATTTATTTGAGAAGTTGCTGGTGTTGTTAAGTGAAGGAAGGTTGTTTATGATTGTTGGGCGTTTGGCTGGGCTTTCTAGTTGTGTTATATGTTTTTTGTTTTATTTCTGTATTAGTCATAATCATATGATGTGGTCAAAATGGTGGATGGTGATTATTTTAATAAAAATAGGAACAGAGACATAAAGAACCATTATATTTGATACACGTTTGTTGGGAATAATATTTAGATCAATAGCGGATTAGAATTTACAAATTGCCATTTGGAAAGTATTAAAGTTAAAGTAAATTACATTGTTCGTCCCTGTGGTTTGGCCATAGTAACATCGTAAGTCCATCGACTTTCATTTTTGCATGGTTATTTTAGCATTAAGACAAAATTACACGTTTGGTCCTTGTGGTTTACTCTAAATAGCAGGTTTAGTCCCAAAGTCATTTTAATTACACCACACATACCTATTTTTGAAGAATGTTGCCCATTTAGTCCCTATTATCGGAAATAGGGACTATCTGTGTAATAAAAAAAACTATAAATAATTACACAGATGATCCTTTTTTTTAAACTAGGGACTAAATGCGCAACAGGTTTCAAAAATAGGTATGTGTGGTGTAATTAAAACAACTTAGGGACCAAACATATAATTTTTCTAGCATTAATTATATCATTGCTATATTAGCAATGTATATATGCACATTTTTGTTAAGAATAAGATAAAAACAGATTTAAATGTGAAAGTTTTTATGAGTTATGATTTACACGATCCTCAAGTTTAAAAAGAAAAATGATTTTTGTTTTATACTTGACATTGACTACGAATGTATGAACATACGTGTGACCTTTAGTAGATTGGGTAGTAATTTTCGACAACCCACAAAAGGTGAAAGAATGGATATAAAATTAAATTCCAACGCAATAATGAGAATTCTACTTTTAGCCTAGGATTAATTAGGTAGTTGTTCATTGTTTAATGTGTTAGGGTATTAACGCAAAGCTCTTTATGTACTAACTCGCATAATTCCGCCCCGTTGTGGCGACAAGTTCTATATAATTAAAATATTCGGCGAACATATTTTTTTTTTTATTATGTGTTTCTTTTGTTAGAAAACCCAAACCCAGACATGACCCATGCAAATAATTGGCTCAGCTATGTCAACCCTAACCTGTTAACACATAACCCGAATCTGTCCCATTTAACCCATATACATACTTGGGTTGTCGGGTTAAATAGGTTACACGGGTTTACTAAGTTAAATGGGTTTTTGGTTGAGCATGTAACCCGTTTATATACTAAAGTTAGCACATTAAATGGGTTAAATAGGTTAAATGGGTTTGTGGGTCGATCCGTTTAACCCATTTAACCAGTATAATAAAATATAAATAAATTTAAATTTAAGAAAAAATCTTAAACGGGTTAGCGGGTCGGCCCGTTTAATTTATTCATAACCCGAACCTGAATTATTTAATAAATGAGTTAGATGGGTCGACCCAAACCCGACCCAAAATCTATTTACACTCAACCCGAACCTGTTAATTTTTATGTCGGTTTCAAGAACCACAACTAAAATAACAAAACTTATGTTTTTCTTCCGTTCTTCATCCAAATGAGCCCAAATATTGTACGTTTCCAGCAAGTGCATTCCCTAAGACCTAAAAGTAAGAAAAGAAATGGTTCAAAGTAACAAATGATACAGAGTGCATGTTTTAACGACTAAATGATCTTTAAATGGAGTATAATTCGTGCCTCATCAAAGTTGTTAGGAAATTTTTATTATCTTTGAAAATAAATATGAGAAATTGAAAAGGTTCATGAACCACAACTAAAATAACATCTTTGCTGTTATGAAAAAGTTGTTGAGGTAAAAGCCAAGTAGATGGTTACACTTGTTATTTATTCTTAATTTTGTCATGGATATTTTTAGTTTTTCTTTGTTGTTTAGCTCTTAATTTGGTTAAGGCTATGCTAATTTGATTTAAAGTAATAAATGAAGATTTCAAGTGTGTGTATATATATATATATATTTATAAAATTCTAGCTACACAACTTCTATATACTTTTAGAAGGTTATTTGCCTCGTTTTTGGTGTGTAGATGGATTTATTAAAGAATCACTATTGATTTTAGTTGCTTTGTACAATTTATATATTAATTATATAGTCACATATAGTTAAAAAAAATTTGAATGTGGATTGGATTGACCCAAAATGAGTGTGGTATCTGATTTAAAGAGTTTCTTTATCTTACTAGAAGTAAGAAAAATTGGATTTTCCCTAGATTTTATGTTATATTGGTTTTTCGGATATATAAAAGATTGTATATGGAAACTTCTGTATCTAGTGCAATAGGTAGAGTCAAACAAAATGAAAATAAGTTGGAAACCAAAAGAAGGTAGTTAAATGATTTATGTTAGTGAAAGATGGGCCAGTGCATTATTTACCAAGTTTATCAATGTTTTATATGGAAATGAATTTTATTTAAGAAAGAACTATGTTCAATTAATACTTCTAAAACCATGCCCTCATGGCACAAGTTAGAAAACCCAAATTGAAAAATGAGATTTAATTTATTTGTGAATTCTTAAAGATGATTTTAGAATTATTAACTCTTTTATTTTATAAGTTATTTTCTTGATACACATTTAACTAATATGTTAACTATTTTTTGGTTATTTTATTCAATCAAAAGGCTTTTAGTAACATTTTAATAGTGAATCTTAAGGTTTTTAGTGATATGTTAAATCTTCAGCATCATAGAAAAGGTAATAGCCTACTTAAGTGACTATTTACATGACATAATCACCTTTATTGTTTGTAGGCATGAATTCTTACAATATTCAAGCCATAAATCACACTATTGAAACTTTGTTGTTGTTGTTGTTGTTCTTGTCATTCTAACAATTATCAACACTTTTATATCATTTGATAGCAAATAATGGACTATTTCAAGGACATGGGTATTCGGTACAAGGACTAAACTCATTTTTTTGTGTGATTATCCTAACAATTATCAACACTTTTATATCCTTTGTCAGTAAATAATGGACTATTTCAAGGGCATGGGCATTCGACACAAGAAGTTAGCTAAGAGAGAATTTGAAAAATACGATTATGCTGGAGCTAAAAAATTGCCTAAAAAGCAAAAGATTTGTTTCTGGGCTTGATTTATTATCAACATTCATTACTGTTATTGACATTTATCTCTTTAGAGATAAATTTGTTGACAGTGAACGAGATTAGTAAGGAATATTGGGTAGGAAAAATCAGCTACACCAATGAAAATATCTAAAACTTATGACAAAATATACAATCATATTAAGTTTGTGGAAAATTTGGTGATTAGTGTAGAAAGAGCCATGGAAATTTTAATAGAGGATCATGTCATTCTGATTGGCAAATATTATATCATGTGTCCTGGGTTACTGCATATCTATTCCAAGGATACAATTAACAAGGAAATTGTATGTATCATATGTGGTATGCTCTTTCATACTTAAAGCCAAAAGCAAGCAACGATTCTAATGAGGATGACTTGTAACACCTAAATCGATTTATGAAGTAACTTGCTGAAGTATATCTTTGGTATTATATATTGAATGTTTTCCTGGTTAGTTGATAATAAATGTATAGTAATTTTTCATATGCGTTTGCTTGCTTCTTAAAGATTTTATCTATATAGTGGTAATTAAGGTGCGGTTGCAACTATATAAAATAGCATCTGTAAGACACAACCAAACACATATGCAAAATCACCATATGTTCACTGTCAACTAACCAAGTTTACATTCAAGATACAATAGCAAAGATACACTTCACTATGTTGCTTCATAAATCGATTTGGGTTTTAAGAGTCATCCTCCTTAGAACCGCTGCTTGCTTTTGGCTTCAAGTGTGAAAGATCACACCACATCTGATACATACAATTTCCTTGTTAGTTTTATCCTAGGAATAGACATGCAGGAACCAGGACACATGATATAATATTTGCCAATAAGAAAGACATGATCCTGTATTAAAATTTCCATGGCTCCTTCTGCACTAATCACCGAATTTTCCACAAACTTAATATGATTGTATATTTTGTCATAAGTTTAAGATATTTTCATTGGTGTAGATGATTTTTCCTGCCCAATATTCATTACTAATCTCGTTCACTGTCAACAAATTTATCTCTAGAGAGATAAATGTCGATAACAGTATTGAATGTTGATAATAAATCAAGCCAGGAAACATATCTTTTGCTTTTTTGGCAATTTTTTAGCTCCAATATAATCGTATTCTGCAAATTCTCTCTCAGCTAACTTCTTGTGCTGAATGCCCATGTCCTTGAAATAGTCCATTATTTGCTGACAAAGGATATAAAAGTGTTGATAATTGTTAGGATAAACACACACACACACACACACAAAAAGAAAAAAAAAAGAAAAAGAAAAAAAAAAGAATTTAAATAATGTGATTTATGGCTTGAATATTGTAAGAATGCATGCCAACAAACAATAAAATCTAATTAGGATAGGTGATTATGTCATGTAAATAGTCACTTAAATAGGCTATTACCTTTTCTATAATGCTGAAGATTTAACGTATCACTAAAAACCTTAAGATTCACTATTAAAATGTTACTAAAAGCCTCTCGATTGAAAGGATAACCAGAAAAACCGTGAACAGTTAGTTAAATTTGTATCGAGACTACATCGAATTAAGAACATTCTAATAACTTATAAAAGAGAAGAGTTAATAATTCTAAAATCCTTTTTAAGAATTCACAAATAAAATTTTCCAGTTTTCATAAAAATCTAAGACGAAGCAAACGTCCATTTACAAAAGTAAAAATTGCATTGGATCATTTTTCATTAACAGAAATCATTAAACAACCTTCTTTTGGTTTCCAACTTATTTTAACGTTGTTTAACTCCAACTGTGAAATGCCTGAACTCGAACTGATTTTATTATTATTATTGTTATTATTATTATTCTTATTATTATTATTGTTATTATTATTATTATTATTATTATTATTATTACATCACTTTATTAGAAAATTATAGGATTTACAAGAAGTTAGTAGGAAGCCGAGATACAAACTGGGCTCCCACTCCTTTAGCTATAAAAAAACTAATTCTACTAAAGATATGAGCATCAACACGTGCTCCAATGTCTTGGGTCATCGAGAACTTTCGGATTCGCTTCAATAAGGTCACTGCATCATTCTCAAGTTCCCCAAAAGAAGAGAAAGAGAAGGGGAGGAACCCATATCCAATATTCGGGCACTTAGCCTCATACTTGATGCTTTTACGTTGTGCAGCCTCAATCACTGCACGACCCGACACAAAATCAACAATACCAGTTTGCTTCAAGGGATGACCCAATCAAATCAACACATACATCAAGCCCTCCGTCCCACGAGTAGAGCAACATATCAGCAGGACGTAACGGTTTGTCCCTTTCCTCACATAGCCCAATATCAACCTCTTTACGAGCCGAAATACCTGACCGAGAACATATGTCAACAAGAACATCACGTACCACGTTATGCCTATGTTTAATACCAATAATACCCGCGCAAGATACAACATGGTCCCCAAAAATATCCCCCAAGAAAGACCCTGGAACAAGCTGGGCACGATAGCATAACACACACCGGTAGGTCCTGGCATTCATAGTCTGTCCCAACCCAGATATCGGAACCACCCTAAGCCAATATGAAGTGTAGTCCTCCATTTGCGATTTCCATAATGCCATCTGTCTAGTAGATAAAGAAAATGTAGATTCAGCTGTTTGGGTAACACGCGCAAAATATATATCTGCGAGTTTCTTCATGAGTTTGGGGGCAGCGATCTCACATAGATTACTCAAAAGGTCAATATCCACTTTTACATTAAAAGCACACAAGACATCATCAAAGGAAGGCCCAGAAGGTAAGATACCAGAATGTTGAAGCAACATAGTCTGTAAGCTAGCAAATTGAAGTCTAGATGCAAGAAATTCATAGTTTAAGACGTCACCTGCAGAATATTATTATTATTATTACTATTATTACTGCTACTACTGCTACTATTGCTACTACTCCTACTACTGCTACTACTGCTACTACTCCTACCACTCCTACCACTACCACTACCACTACCGCTACCGCTACCGCTACCGCTACCGCTACCGCTACCGCTACCGCTACCGCTACCGCTACCGCTACCGCTACCGCTACTACTACTACTACTACTACTACTACTACTACTACTACTAGTAGTAGTATTATTATTATTATTATAAACATTACTTTATTAGAAACTTATAGGATTTACAAGAAATTAGTGGGGAGCCGCGAAACTATCTGAGCCCTCAGTCCATTAGCTATAGCAAAGCTAATCCTACTGAAGATATGAATAGCAGCACGTGCCCAAATGTCTTGAGTCATAAAGAACTTTTGGATTCGCTTTACTACGTCCTTCTCAAGTTCCCTAAAAGAGGAGAATGAGAAGGAGAGAAACCCATATCTAATATCCGCACACTTAGCCTCATACTTGATGCTTTTATGTTGTGCGGCTTCAATCACCACACGACCGGCACAAAATCAACCATATCAGTTTGTGTCAAGGGCGAAGACCCTGTCAAATCGACACATATGTCTTGCCCTCCTTCCCAAGAGTTGAGCAGCATATCAGCTGGACGTATGAGTTTGTCCCTTTTTCCACAAATCCTGATGTCAACTTCTTTACAAGCCGAGATCCCCGACCTAGAACAGATGTCAACAAGAGTATTGCGCACCACGTTATGCCGATGTTTAATACCAATAATACTAGCGCACGATACAACATGGTCCCAATAAATATCCCCCGTAAAGACCCTTGAACAAGTTGAGCACGACATCTGAACAGAAAATAGGAGAACACCTAGCCGATAGCATAACACACATCGGTAAGTCCTAGCATTTATAGTCTGTCCTAACCCAGATATCGGAATCACCCTAAGCCAGTCCGAAGTGTAGTCATCCATTTGCAATCTCTATAGAGCCATCTGTCGAGTAGATAGGCAAAAAGTGGATTCAGCCGTTTGGGTAACACGCGTGAAATATATATCTGCCAATTTCTTCATAAGTTTGGGGCAATGATCTCACTTGGGTTATTCAAATGTCAATCTCCATTTTTGCATTAAAAGCATACAAGGCATCACCAAAAGAAGGCCCAAAAGTTACAATACCAGAATGTCTAGGGAGCTTAGTCTGTAAGCTAGCAGATTGGAGTCTAGACGCAAAGAATGCATAGTTCAAGACATCACCTGCACAGTATACACCAAGCACCCAAATGCAAAAGGTAAGGTGGCAGACCTCCATTGCCAATCAACAAAACCAGTTCCAGAAGCAGTGACAATACACTCAAGAGAAGAACAAAGTGCCGCATCAAATGAACTCTGAGCATGCTCAAAAACCCGGGGAGAGCATGTGGGCATTATAAAATATAACTTAGAAATACCGATACAAGCACGAAGGAGCAACAACTCACACTGAGTAAAGGTCGAGCAATATTATAAATACCTATAAGCTCAATGGTTTTAGCAACCCTTTACATAACAAGCTCACTACTAAACTCAAGATCCACACTAGCAGGCCTACCCAGTAATTTAGCACTGTGTAAAGGTCGAGCAATATTAGGCGAAAAACACCTGCAAGCCTGCTTCTGGGGTCTTCCTTTTGCAAAAAAACATCAGTTTTATCAACATTGAGGTGCAAACCGCAATGAGGTCCATCCATCATAATAAGCTCTAAAACCTCCCCCATGACCAAAGTATCTCCAATAATAGTGCCATCGTCCAGATACCAAGCTTGAAAGGAATGGCTAAAGGAGTCTCTAATCTTGCATACCAAAGGATGTAACACTAAAGCAAAAAGAAGAGGTCCAAGTGGATCACCTTTTTGCACACCTTGTGTGACCATAAAGTATGTTCCCCATAATATAATATAGCTGGGCTCGAGTAACAAAATTCCACCCAACGGGAAATAGTAGGACAATGAAGGTGAACCTCCTGTAGCATAACCTCACGATCCACCAAATTGAAAGCGTTTTTGAAATCCACCAACAACATCGAAAGACCCACATCATCTCAACGGTCTTCAATAAACCGATTCATAGTATGAAGAATAGCCTCCCCTCCCCCAGATACCCCAACACCGATGATCCGAAGAATGGCCAATCATAGAAGCACAAACCTTGGAGACTAAACATCTCAAAATGGTCTCCACAACAATAGGACGGATACCACCTCCTGGTTTGATCAGTGGTGTGAGAGGAGCACTAGCAATATACTCACCTAACGTCCTGGGGCATTTACCATCAAGAAAAAGATTCGCAACTTGGGTGATAGAGGCGATTAACTTATCAGAAATAGCTACAGCAGCATCACTTAAACAATCCAAAAGGTGTTGGGCACGCTAACCATCCCGACCACATGACGTAGCATGAGGGAAACTCTTAATCATATCAAGAATCACAGCAGGAGATGCAATGAGGTAATGATGATCTATACACCATATATGCCTCTTGGCCAATAAGCCGTATACACCTTACCAGGTGTATACGCCGTATATGTATACTATGCAGATCAGACCTGAACTTTCGGTGACAATTTTCTACACTCAACCAAAATGACACAAACACATTTCTGTAAAGTTTATAAGTCTAGATTTATATTTCATACATATAAAACATCGTTTCTATGCAAAAGTTTACATAAACATTGTGAGGAACTGTATTTTCCTAGTGACTTAGGCTTGTTCTAAATGCCCCTTTAAAAGTCATAAACTAACAAAAACCCATTTCTAATTCATATACTTTGACAGATAAATTCTGGACATGAAAGAGTTAAAAGTACATAAAATGTAAGGGATGAACAAGCTAGTACGAGAGTATGAGTGATATGCTTGTCACCTAGTTTTCCACGAGCATTACCATTCCCTCCGTATACCTTCCTTTAACTGTATCTCCCAACTACTATCTTCATTCTTTCCCCATGAGCATTACCATTCCCTCCATATACCTTCCTTTAACCGTATCTCCAAACTACTATCTTCATTCTACAAAAAGGTATACTAACAACGGTAAGTCATACGGCTTAGTGAGTGTACTGAAATAAACTAAATATGGCAAGTATTAATAACTAGCACTACTATCATAACTATAATATACTCGGTTTCTAATACATTATGTTATCTAGTTACTTGCTAATACCATGACGTCTAATCGTCATACTACTAATACAGATATCTAATCACACATCTACTAATGTTATGATATATAATCGTGATACTAACATGTCATGATATTTCGTCACTAAACTACTACTGTAGGGTATCTAATCGTCATACTACATATCATGATATCTAATCACATTTACACTAACTACACAATATTTATTCTTCATGCTATAATTGAGGAAGTCCCTATCCGATGAGTACTCATGTACGGCTCCTTACTTGTCATGAGTGATATTTCAATCACATGTACTCCACATAGGACGTTATTTCCACAAAGGATTATAAGTGCTACTCGAGCACGGGTACTCCACGTAGGATGTTGATGAGTGCTTAATCACTCATCTTTTTAGACCTTTAAAACAGACCAAAAATACCAGATACTAACCTAAAATGCCAAGAGAATGTGTGTTTTTGTATTTGTGTATGTGCAGGTACGAATATGTGAAAACTGAACGAAAACGAAGCAAAACCGACAAAAACGAGCACGAGATTGGAAAAAGGTCAAAAGCCGTAGCCGGGGAAGCAAAAAAATGATCAAAGATAGCTCACAATGCTCATAGAAGTCCTCAGAGATTCAGAAAGTTACAACATTGGTCCTTGGATAAAGTTTGGGGAGATTGGCAGATTTAGTCCCTGCAATTTCACATCTTGGCAAATATGGTCCTTTAATGAACATTTGAAGAAAAGTCAACATATACCCTTCATGAATCAGAAAATGACAACTTAAGTCCTTGGAAGAAACTTTGGATTAACTACAGAATTGGTCCCTGAAATTATAAGCTTTACAAACTTAGTCCTTATTTGAAAATTACTACTCCTAAGCTAATAACCATAACCGGATCCACCAGACTAACCCCATCAGCCCAAACCTTAACAAAGCCCACCACCATCCCTTTTAATAAACACCAAGCCCAACACCACTTTACCCGACCCAACTTCAATATTAATTACATTTTAATTTACCCGCCCCTCAAATTACACCCCGTCCCCAGAAATTACTGTACCATAAACCCTAAAACCCCAAACCATCAATTAACCTTAAATTACCTCGTATGGTAATAAATTAACCAATGATATGCCTTTATTATCACTCACGCATGACAAAGGAATGACAGAAGGCAAGGGGATACGTGGACCAATGGAACAAGGCAAAGGTACTCACCCTCCACTACACCAGGGAATCAATGGACTATATTGCTGCTTAAGGACCAAGCCAAGATGAATGGACAAGATTAAAAGCAGAGGAGCTCATCTAGAATGATCCAAAAACCCTAGTTCTTAGCTTATATATACCCCCTCCTCTTATTGTAACCTCTGCCGAGTTTTATGTAATATTACTCTGCCAAAATCATTTTGTAAACCTTTTTAATATTAATGAAAGTCTTTTTATTGTCTTATTTAATTTTCAGCTTTGCTTATTTACTTGTTTGGTTCATTAGCTTATTGCTTATTGTCACTTATTTCTATCTCATTTCTTTTCAAGCAAGTACTTTTCTTGTATTATAAACTTAGTTTTAATCTTCTGCTTTACTAGTTATTATTGTTATTGTTGTTTACTTATCAAAGAAAAACTAAAAAAAAAAAAAAAAATATAAAAACTTTAAAAAAAAGAAAAAAAAAATATGTATCTGTTTTCCATCTTTTGATCTTTTTCCTTATTGTTTTATTGTTGTTTCAAGCTCATTCAAGCTTATATAGCTTGTGGTGATCCTTGATACTTCTTTCTTGTTCCAAAAGTTCAAGACTTGAAAAAGTCAACTAAAGTCAACCTCAGCTTATTTCAAATAAGCTGAGGCTTGTTGGTGGTAAAAGACAGCCTTAAGGTGTCCAAAGGCCTGTCAAAAGACAGGCTAGCTCAGTGAAACCCCCTCTGTTTGAGCTGAGGGGGTATTGGCTTTGTAAGTTCCATCATATTCCATTTCTATTTCATCTATTAAGCTTATAGTAGTATAGATCTGTATTGAGTTGTTCTTATTGATTGTTACTACTTGTGCTTGTGCTATAATAGTTGGATATAGTTGTTGTTTCATCTGTTTGACTGTTTGATAAAAGGATTGATGATTGATAGTCGCTAGTTCATCAATTCCTTATCATATCTGTGGAATCTTAGTATTTGTATAATTTGCATCTGTGATCTATTTTCTGAGTTGGTTTAGAGTTATTAAATCTTTGTGTGTTCATTGTTTGAAGATTGGATTGCTTTCATTGGATCTGAGGTTAGTTTCTAGTGTAGACAGTCACTAGTAGGGTGTTTGGCATTGTAGTGTTTGCTGGTGTTAAGTTCTATACAGAGGTAGTTTTTGGTTTTAGCTAATCACTAAGGTTGATATTAGAGTTAGTATTACATAAAAGCAGTAGGTTATAAATTTAACAAGTCAAATCCATTTTTAAATTTTCATATCAGTTAGCACTTGGTGGTTTTAGGAGAGATAAGCTTTTAAGTAGGTGTAGTATAATTACTAATAGCTTAATTGAATCACTAATTAGCTTCTAATCACTTCAGTAGTTGGTAAAGTAGAATCAAAATTCAATTTGGTCAAAAGTTTGGTGTTCTTCAAAAAGTCAAAAGGTTTTTGGTCATCTGTTTTGGTCAGAATTTTCAGAGGTGCACAGCCCTCAAATTTGGTTCAAAATCATTTTGAAAAGCTGTTTTGTAGAGATTGGTAGTAGGTTTACAAGTTTCAAAAAGAATATTTAAGATTGGATTTCATTAGCTTATCTAAAAAGTCATTGAAAGTGGCCTGTTTGGACTATTCTTCCCCTGCTCTTCAGTTTTTGATCAACACTTTTGGGTTGTTTAAGGTTAGGAAATTGGAACAAGGATATGTTTTTTTTTAGGTTCATTTGTGATCTCTAGTTGTAAGTGAGTAATTTGCACCATTAAGCCCCATCTCTTTAGCTTATTTGCTCAGCCTATCAGTCTCATTAAGTTGGGTGGTTGGGACTAGCTTCTGTTTTCAAATATAGGCCTGCTATTGTGATTTGGAGTTCATAATCTGAGTTTTGTGGTTCTTATTAGTTCATTTGCACCCTAGGTTGCTGTTTTCATTGAGCTTTTGCATTGTGCTTCTCTATTTCAGCTTATTGCTTATTTAATTTAGCTTATTGAACCTTAAGTGTGCCTCAACCTGTGTTTCTGTGTGCTTTCTGGTCTGAGAACTGTTCCTCTAAGTTCATTTTGGTCTAAAATTCATTTGGTAAAAGTTTGGGTCAGTTTTGGTCACATTGCTTATCAATAAGCACTTTCAATTAAGCTGTTTAAGCCCAATCAGCACTTCCAGTGCTTGTTTTCCAAATTTTATATTTTTCCTAAATTTAGAATATTATTTTAGAATTTCCCTGAAATTTTCAGATTTTTCCAAGTTCATTTGCTATTTTTCTTATTTAATTTTCAATTTTAATCATTTTTAATTACTTTTTAATTACTAAAAAATCCAAAAAAATCTGAAAAACCCCAGAAAAATCCAAAAATAGTTTTAAAATTTATTTTCAATTATTTTAGAATTTTAGAAATTTATTTTGTATTTTTCTCATTTAATTTGAATTTCTTTTGAATTTTTAATTAGTTAAAATAGTTTTTAATTCATAAAAAATTATTAAAAAGTCAAAAAAATATTTTTCTTTTTCTCAAAATTTTCTTTTATCATTTTTGATTTTTAGAAATTATTTTCAAGTTCGTAGGAGTCGTGTAGCTTAAAACTCGCGTTTTATTTCGTACGTTGACGTTTATTTAACGTTTTAGCGTACGGTTTCGGTTTTACGTGACGTTTTTAGTTGCCTTATTTAAAATACGTGCTTAAGTGATTAATTGTGCTTTATTAGCTATATCATTAGTGTAATCTCATATATATCACTTTGTACCACTTTTCACGACACGTTTTCCGAATCGGAAATTCGGAATTCCATTCACCCTTCACACGGAATACGACCTCGGGTTATCCGTAGTTCTTTGCGGATTTCTTTGAGCTTACTATCTATACTATAATATTGATATTGTGTTTACCACGAATCAATTTTTTGGCGCCGCTGCCGGGGAAGGTTTGAAGTGAATTTTTGAATATTCGTTTTTGAAAAATTGTGTTTTGATAAGCCTTCCTCTATTTTGTATATATTATATAAATATTGAAAAATCAAAAACACTTTTCCTAAAGTGTTTTCACAAAAATACCAAAAAAATAATAAAGTTATTGCCTCGACCCGATCGAAAGAAAGGGCGTTGTAAACCAAAAAAAGTCTCCCAATATAATTACGCGTGAAATTAATTGCTAATCGGATTACTTTTGACTTTACGACCGAATAAGCGGAAAATACGGATAGCTTTGACATTAAATTGCAAGCTGAAGAGAGATCCAATCTTCTCTCCCGTTCCGTCGCGAGTAGGTTTAAAGGAAACGGTTTACGATTAACGAAACGTTAGAAAAAGAAAAAAACAAAAATATAAGTTTTTGAATTTTGCTTTATAAAAACAAAAATACAAAAAGATTTTCCTTTTCAAATTTGATTTTCCTTTTATTTTTCAAAATTTGAGTTTTTGTGGTGTATGAACACCCGGTCATCTTCTAAACGTCTTATTTCTCCATTATCGAACCCCGAGAGTTTGATACGTCACACACACAAAGTTCGTTTCCCTAACATCACGGAAATGGAACAAAACAACCACAACAATCAACACCCTCCGGTGGGTGTTGTTCAAAATGCACCAGCTCCCGATCTCCGAACGATGGAGGAGCTGTGTCAACCGACAATGCACGGTAGAGGCGGTCCGATTGCCCCTCTAAATATTGAGGCTACGGATTTTGGACTTAAGCACCACATGATTCAACAAGTCCAGAATTCGTGCCAATTTCACGGTTTATCGGGTGACGATGCTAACAAGCATCTCGACAAATTTTTAACCGTCACCCAAAGTATGAAACAACACGGGGTCACCGATGACGCCCTTCGTCTTTCTCTCTTCCCCTATTCTTTGACGCATCATGCTACCGCTTGGTTTGATCGTCTTCCCAAGAACTCGATTCATAACTTCGAAGAAATGGTATCGAAGTTCTTGGCGAAATATTTTCCACCATCGATGGTGACGAAACTCCGAAACGATATTAGCAATTTCCGTCAGCTTCCCGACGAATCTTTATTCGAAGCTTGGGAACGCTATAAGCTTGCTATTGATCGGTGTCCAAACCATAACATGCTTCTTGTTACGATAATCGATACGTTTTACAATGGTTTGACCTTGCGACATCGGGACACGATCAATGCAGCTGCGGGTGGTACTTTTATGAAACGACGTCCTGAAGATTGTTACGAACTCATCGAGAATATGACCGCTCACTACAATTACTGGGATTCCTCTGCCGAGAGGAATGAGTCGAGAACAACCGTTGTTCACAATTCTTCAACGTCTAATCCCGAAATAGCCGCCATCACTAAGAAACTCGATGATTTATCGACGGCCGTTTTACGAATGCACCAAACGTCTAATAGTCCAAATCAAGTCAAGAACCATCAAGTCAATATGGTTAATCATGTTTGTGAGACTTGTGGTGGTCCTCATTCGTATTTTGAGTGCCCAGCCACCGGTGGCTGCACTCCCGAGAATGTGTATGCTACTTCGGGAACCTACAATATGGGCGGTAACGGATACCAACCACAGGGTGACCGAAATCTTCTTAGCTACCGTTCGAACCATTATGTTGGACCACCCGGTTTTAATCAACCGTCTCAAGTTAATCAAGTGAATCAAAACGTGCAAAACCGAAACCATCAATTTAATCAAAATGCTAATCAAAATCGGGTTAACAATGGATTTCAAAATCAAAGTCATGGTTTTCAAAATCAAAATCGGGGAAATTATAATCAAAGCCCGAATCAAGGGAATTTTCAAGGAAACTATGCTAATCAAGGAAATTATTATCATGGAAACCAAAATTTTCAAAATCAAAATCAAGGTTTTAACAACAACAACCGTGGTCAAAACTTTCAAAATCCAGTTGTGAATCAAAGTCAAAATCAAAATCAATCTTCTTCGGATGAGTTACTTAAGCAGTTTATGAAAAGTCAAGAGGAAATGAATAAAATGCTAATTAATCAAATGTCCGAATTGAAGAAGTCTTTAAATGATCGACCCTCGGGCTCGGGAACTCTTCCAAGCAACACGATCGCTAACCCGAGGGGCGATGCTAAGGCGATCACGACTAGGAGTGGTATTGTAATCAATGAACCGACGGCTCCGACTACCTCTTCTTCTCTTCCTCCCAAGGTAGTCGCCCGTGAAACCGAGGTGACAACGGATACGGGAATTCCTATTAATAATGGAAGGACCGAAAACATCCAACCTCCGGTAGTCCCAACGTCTAAAGGAAAAGATAAAATTGTTTATGAAACTGAGAAAGAAACTCCCATCAAAACAAATTTGCCTTATCCGTCACGATTGAATGAACAAAAGCACCGCGAAAAAGACAAACACCAAATGGAAAAGTTTTATCAAATTTTTCAAGAATTGCATTTTGATATAAATCTCGCGGATGCTATACTTTTGATGCCTAAATTTGCCTCAATGCTAAAAGGTCTTTTGAATAACAAAGAAAAATTGTTTGAGATATCACGAACCCAGATGAATGAGAATTGTTCGGCGGTTATCCTCAAAAAGCTTCCCGAAAAGCTTGAAGACCCCGGTCGATTTCTCATTCCATGTAATTTTCCTGGGATGGTTCAATGTTTCGCCTTGGCCGATCTTGGTGCTAGCATTAACCTTATGCCGTTATCCCTTTGGAAAAAGTTGTCCTTACCCGATTTGACTCCGACTTGCATGACCCTCGAGCTAGCCGACCGAACTACTTCCCGCCCGATGGGAATAGCCGAGGATGTCTTTGTTAATGTGGGAAAATTCCATTTCCCGGCCGATTTTGTCGTGGTTGATTTTGATGCCGATCCACGGGTTCCTCTCATTCTCGGAAGAGGTTTCCTAAGGACCGGCCGTGCTTTAATTGATGTTTTCGATGAAGAAATTACCCTACGCGTGGGTAACGAAGCCGTAACTTTTAATTTGGATCAAACCGCGAGGTACTCCTCCGATTATGACAAATATTCCGTTAACCGAATCGACGTTATCGACGAAGTTACGGAGGAGTATGCTCAAGAGTTACTTGGTTTTACCGAACATGCTTCGAGTGGCAATCCCACTCATTCTTCTGAACCTATCATTTCCGATCCTTCCCCTTCCCTCACTCCGTTTGAGGGGAGTGATTTCATCTTGGAAGAGATCGAGGCCTTTCTTGCTAATGATTCGATTTCACCGGAAATTGATCATTCCGTTTGTGACCCGGAGGGAGATGTTATTTTGATTGAAAAATTATTAAATGAAGATCCCAACCCATCCCTCCCTCCGATGGACCTCAAAATGGCCGATGTTAAAGAAATTAAGCCGTCTACGGAGAATCCTCCGGAGCCCGAGCTCAAGGATTTACCTCCTCATCTTGAATACGCATTTTTGGAAGGAACCGATAAACTTCCCGTCATAATTTCAAAAGAACTAAAAGATGAGGAGAAGAACCGTCTCGTAGATGTGCTCAAGAAGCACAAAAAGGCCATCGCTTGGCAAATTTCCGATATAAAGGGTATCGACCCTCGTTTTTGCACGCATAAAATCTTATTTGAAGATAATTACAAACCGTCCGTTCAGCAACAACGACGGGTTAACCCGAAAATTCATGAGGTTATCAAAAAGGAAGTTATCAAACTCCTCGATGCCGGAATGATTTATCCAATCTCGGATAGTTCTTGGGTTAGCCCGATCCACTGCGTTCCGAAAAAAGGTGGAATGACCGTCGTAACTAATGAAGATAATGAATTGATTCCGACACGTCTTGTTACCGGATGGAGAGTTTGTATTGATTATCGAAAATTAAATGATGCGACTCGTAAGGACCATTTCCCACTTCCATTTATGGATCAAATGCTAGAACGCCTAGCGGGAAATGAGTTCTATTGTTTTCTTGATGGATTATCCGGTTATTTTCAAATACCGATTGACCCGCCGGACCAGGAGAAGACTACCTTTACTTGCCCTTATGGTACGTTTGCCTATCGTCGTATGCCTTTTGGCTTATGCAATGCTCCAGGCACGTTCCAAAGGTGCATGATGTCTATTTTCTCGGACATGATCGAGAAAACCATGGAAGTTTTCATGGATGATTTCTCGGTTTATGGAGATTCTTTCACTTCTTGCCTCTCCCATTTAGAAAGTATGCTAAAACGGTGTGAAGACACCAACTTGGTTCTAAATTGGGAGAAGTGCCATTTCATGGTCAAAGAGGGCATTGTCCTCGGCCATAAGATATCAAAATCTGGGATTGAGGTCGATAGAGCAAAAGTCGATGTGATTGCTAAATTACCTCATCCCACCACCGTTAAAGGCATTCGAAGTTTTCTGGGTCATGCCGGCTTTTACCGACGTTTCATTCAAGATTTTTCTAAGATAGCCCGGCCCCTGACCCACTTACTTGAAAAAGATGCTCCGTTTATCTTCTCTAATGAATGCATCGAAGCATTTAATATACTTAAAGAGAAGTTAACGGAGGCTCCGGTCTTAATTGCCCCCGATTGGGACTTACCCTTTGAGCTAATGTGCGATGCGAGCGATTATGCTATTGGTGCAGTCCTGGGGCAACGTAAGCTAAAACATTTTCAGCCGATACACTATGCTAGTAAAACTATGACCGACGCTCAATATCATTATACGACTACTGAAAAAGAAATGTTAGCCGTCATTTACGCTTTTGAAAAATTTCGATCTTATTTGCTCTTGAAGAAAAGCATAGTGTATACGGATCATTCGGCTCTTAAATACCTAATGGCAAAGAAAGATGCCAAGCCACGCTTGATGCGGTGGGTTCTCCTCCTTCAAGAATTCAAAATTGAAATTCGAGATAAAAAGGGAGCTGAGAACCTTGCTGCCGATCATCTTTCACGTTTAGAGAATCCCCACCAAAGTGCTTTCGAGAAAAAGGAAATTAACGAATCATTTCCTCTCGAAACACTAGGGAGTTTATCACATGGTGATTCTAGTACCCCATGGTTCGCCGACTTTGCGAATTACTATGCGGGGAATTTTATCCGTAAAGTGATGTCGTTCCAACAAAAGAAGAAATTCTTTAAAGATGTTAAGCATTATTTTTGGGACGACCCCTATTTGTTTAAGATTTGTGCGGATCAAGTGATCCGGCGGTGTGTTCACGGCACGGAAGCCGCTGACATTCTTATGGCATGCCACAATGGACCCACGGGGGGACATCATGGTGCCAACTTCACCGCTAAAAAAGTATTTGATTCCGGCTTCTACTGGCCGACGATTTACCGGGATGCTCATGAGTTGGTTAAATCATGTGATTCTTGCCAGCGTCAAGGAAAAATTACTCAGAAGGACGAGATGCCTCAAAATGCCATCCAAGTCTGTGAAATTTTTGACGTCTGGGGTATCGACTTCATGGGTCCATTCCCGTCTTCTCATGGAAACAAATATATACTCGTGGCCGTCGATTATTTGTCTAAATGGGTGGAAGCGAAGGCGCTCCCCACCAATGACGCCCGAGTTGTTGTGAAATTTCTCAAAAGTCTCTTCGCTCGATTTGGTGCACCTCGTGCTATTATAAGCGATCGTGGGACCCATTTTTGTAACGACCAATTCGCTAAGGTTATGCTCAAATATGGTGTCACACATCGTCTTTCTACGGCATATCATCCACAGACGAGTGGTCAAGTTGAGGTCTCCAATCGTGGCTTGAAACGTATCTTAGAAAGGACCGTAGGAGAAAACCGTGCTTCATGGGCTGACAAGTTAGATGATGCACTTTGGGCCTTCCGTACAGCTTACAAAACACCCATCGGGTGCACTCCATACAAGCTGGTTTACGGGAAGGCCTGCCACTTGCCCCTTGAACTTGAGCACAAGGCCTACTGGGCCTTGAAACATGCTAATTTTGACTTACAAACCGCGGGTGATCACCGTAAAGTTCAGTTGAATGAATTAGTCGAGCTTCGTGATCAGGCCTATGAGAATTCTTTGATCTACAAAGAGAAGACAAAGAGGATTCACGATGCTAAAATTAAAGATCGCGTCTTCAATGTTGGTGATCGGGTCCTTCTTTTCAATTCTCGATTAAAGATTTTCTCGGGCAAGTTAAAAACCCGTTGGTCTGGACCATTCACCATTACCCAAGTTTTTCCTTATGGAACCGTTGAGCTTGCTCAAAATGACGGTCCCAACTTCAAGGTGAATGGTCATCGTGTTAAACATTATTTTGGAGGGGACATACCACCCATGGTTGTCCCGGATCTCCAAACTTTCCCCAAGGACGATTAAATTCGGGGATCGAGTCAAGCTCATGTGACTCGGTGAACAAAAACAAGCGCTTCGTGGGAGGCACCCCATGCTTATCCATTTTCATTTTCTATATTATCTACTTTCTAAGAATAACGTTACGTGAGGGGGGCGACCCTTTCCAAACTCGTGTTTTCGTGGTTGTTTGTGAATGTTCAGGAATTTCCCCGAAGTTTGAGGACTCTCGTGCTCGTGGTTTGTCGTTCTCCCCACTCGAGTCTCATCCTTCGCTGCTCTATTGGAAATTCACCATATCCAAAATCTTATCGACTAACGTTTATCTCTTGGCATACTTAATAAACGGCCTTAGATTTTACGTAGGATTACCCGTACCTTTAAAACATTGAGGACAATGTTTCACTTTAGTCTGGGGGGGGGGGGGGTGAATCTTCGATTCGATTTGACCTGTACCATCGTCTGAGCTGTTAACTTACGCAACTCCGTTTTCCACCAAAAATTTTAAATTTTGTCACCTCTTTATAATGCAAAAAAAAAAAAAAAAAAAAAAAAAAAAAAAAAAAAAAAATGAATGATATGATATGAATAATAAGATTTGACACCTTGTTTTGACTTTCCTAACGGCGAGAGTAGAAATAAATGTTTCGACTTGACCGGGCGTGTTGAGCCCTAGCTTGTTTCCCTTAACCAAAATAATCAAAAGATTATGGCTAAGCATCCGCGGATCTCATTATTTGGGATTTTAAATTTGCGGAGATCGAGGAATGATAGAGTTTATTTAGAAGTTTCGTGCTATACACGGATCGCATTACTGGGATTTAAAAAACCCACGAGAGGTACTTGTGGCCTCCTTGTTCCCATCAGCAACGTCACCAATATATAAATAGATGTCTAGGATTAATTAAGTGTATACGGTTTGGGCAATACTTAGTTTTTTCTCGTTCCCAACAAAATTTCTGCATATGAGGGTTTGGTACACATTGAGGTACTGCCAGTGTTACGGTGAAATAGACTATTGCATCTTGCCGGTTCGCAGCCGATGTTGTGATCTTAGTAAAGGCTGTGGGACTTGGGGTTTGGCATATGATTATGAATATCAATAATAATAATCCAAAGCCAAATAAAAAGGCAGAGGAATCCAAAGCTATAAAAAGCAAAGGATATAATCCAAAAGTCATAATAAAGCTCTTACATCTTGGCGGCTTAAAACCGTTGATTGTAATTGAAATAAAGGACTAAGGACCAAATATTATTAAAGTGCTTATAGTTATGCAAAAATGCCAAACTTCGACTCCGGGGGTTTCCCTAATAAAAAGCTTCCGTTTCGGGTATCAAACATGGTATGTCTCGGTCGTAAATAAAAAGGGAGCCCCTACAAATCGTGTTAAATCAGAGACCTTCATGTGGACCCGACTTTTGTATGCAGAGATTTTCGAGGGAAAGTTTGGAAACTACTTAGCGTTCAAATTTTGTGCTCTTATCGGACTAACAAAATATCGAAACGAGAAAATATGAAGCAATTCATTTCTCAACAATTAAAATCTTTAGATACAAAACTTAAGATCTGGGGACAAGAGGTAATACACAAGTAACTTTTGTGGGCAGTGTTAGCATCTAACTTCTGATAAACAATGATTTCGATTTTACGCTTAGTTTGGGGGCTTGTGAAAAATCAAGGATGACGATTTTTATCCGTATGGTCTCTTCTCCGTGAGAAGTGTTTCTACTCGTTGACCCTGAAAATTATCAACAGATATGAATTGGTAATGAAAGTCAAAATAAACCGTCACATATAAAAATGAAAAATACAAAAAGAGTAGTAGTAGTTATTATTCATGAAAATCGGAAAACGGAGCGTTTTTGAGAATAAATGATTTTACTATCTCTTTTGAAAGTCATTGCTACTTTACAACGTCAGTAAAGAGAGGTTTTTGAAATTATTTATCTCTTAAGCGTGAGGTGATGACATTGCGTGAGGTCACGGCAATACCTTAGTCTGGGGGATTTTGATGAGTGCTTAATCACTCATCTTTTTAGACCTTTAAAACAGACCAAAAATACCAGATACTAACCTAAAATGCCAAGAGAATGTGTGTTTTTGTATTTGTGTATGTGCAGGTACGAATATGTGAAAACTGAACGAAAACGAAGCAAAACCGACAAAAACGAGCACGAGATTGGAAAAAGGTCAAAAGCCGTAGCCGGGGAAGCAAAAAAATGATCAAAGATAGCTCACAATGCTCATAGAAGTCCTCAGAGATTCAGAAAGTTACAACATTGGTCCTTGGATAAAGTTTGGGGAGATTGGCAGATTTAGTCCCTGCAATTTCACATCTTGGCAAATATGGTCCTTTAATGAACATTTGAAGAAAAGTCAACATATACCCTTCATGAATCAGAAAATGACAACTTAAGTCCTTGGAAGAAACTTTGGATTAACTACAGAATTGGTCCCTGAAATTATAAGCTTTACAAACTTAGTCCTTATTTGAAAATTACTACTCCTAAGCTAATAACCATAACCGGATCCACCAGACTAACCCCATCAGCCCAAACCTTAACAAAGCCCACCACCATCCCTTTTAATAAACACCAAGCCCAACACCACTTTACCCGACCCAACTTCAATATTAATTACATTTTAATTTACCCGCCCCCCAAATTACACCCCGTCCCCAGAAATTACTGTACCATAAACCCTAAAACCCCAAACCATCAATTAACCTTAAATTACCTCGTATGGTAATAAATTAACCAATGATATGCCTTTATTATCACTCACGCATGACAAAGGAATGACAGAAGGCAAGGGGATACGTGGACCAATGGAACAAGGCAAAGGTACTCACCCTCCACTACACCAGGGAATCAATGGACTATATTGCTGCTTAAGGACCAAGCCAAGATGAATGGACAAGATTAAAAGCAGAGGAGCTCATCTAGAATGATCCAAAAACCCTAGTTCTTAGCTTATATATACCCCCTCCTCTTATTGTAACCTCTGCCGAGTTTTATGTAATATTACTCTGCCAAAATCATTTTGTAAACCTTTTTAATATTAATGAAAGTCTTTTTATTGTCTTATTTAATTTTCAGCTTTGCTTATTTACTTGTTTGGTTCATTAGCTTATTGCTTATTGTCACTTATTTCTATCTCATTTCTTTTCAAGCAAGTACTTTTCTTGTATTATAAACTTAGTTTTAATCTTCTGCTTTACTAGTTATTATTGTTATTGTTGTTTACTTATCAAAGAAAAACTAAAAAAAAAAAAAATATATAAAAACTTTAAAAAAAAGAAAAAAAAATATGTATCTGTTTTCCATCTTTTGATCTTTTTCCTTATTGTTTTATTGTTGTTTCAAGCTCATTCAAGCTTATATAGCTTGTGGTGATCCTTGAGACTTCTTTCTTGTTCCAAAAGTTCAAGACTTGAAAAAGTCAACTAAAGTCAACCTCAGCTTATTTCAAATAAGCTGAGGCTTGTTGGTGGTAAAAGACAGCCTTAAGGTGTCCAAAGGCCTGTCAAAAGACAGGCTAGCTCAGTGAAACCCCCTCTGTTTGAGCTGAGGGGGTATTGGCTTTGTAAGTTCCATCATATTCCATTTCTATTTCATCTATTAAGCTTATAGTAGTATAGATCTGTATTGAGTTGTTCTTATTGATTGTTACTACTTGTGCTTGTGCTATAATAGTTGGATATAGTTGTTGTTTCATCTGTTTGACTGTTTGATAAAAGGATTGATGATTGATAGTCGCTAGTTCATCAATTCCTTATCATATCTGTGGAATCTTAGTATTTGTATAATTTGCATCTGTGATCTATTTTCTGAGTTGGTTTAGAGTTATTAAATCTTTGTGTGTTCATTGTTTGAAGATTGGATTGCTTTCATTGGATCTGAGGTTAGTTTCTAGTGTAGACAGTCACTAGTAGGGTGTTTGGCATTGTAGTGTTTGCTGGTGTTAAGTTCTATACAGAGGTAGTTTTTGGTTTTAGTTAATCACTAAGGTTGATATTAGAGTTAGTATTACATAAAAGCAGTAGGTTATAACTTTAACAAGTCAAATCCATTTTTAAATTTTCATATCAGTTAGCACTTGGTGGTTTTAGGAGAGATAAGCTTTTAAGTAGGTGTAGTATAATTACTAATAGCTTAATTGAATCACTAATTAGCTTCTAATCACTTCAGTAGTTGGTAAAGTAGAATCAAAATTCAATTTGGTCAAAAGTTTGGTGTTCTTCAAAAAGTCAAAAGGTTTTTGGTCATCTGTTTTGGTCAGAATTTTCAGAGGTGCACAGCCCTCAAATTTGGTTCAAAATCATTTTGAAAAGCTGTTTTGTAGAGATTGGTAGTAGGTTTACAAGTTTCAAAAAGAATATTTAAGATTGGATTTCATTAGCTTATCTAAAAAGTCATTGAAAGTGGCCTGTTTGGACTATTCTTCCCCTGCTCTTCAGTTTTTGATCAACACTTTTGGGTTGTTTAAGGTTAGGAAATTGGAACAAGGATATGTTTTTTTTTAGGTTCATTTGTGATCTCTAGTTGTAAGTGAGTAATTTGCACCATTAAGCCCCATCTCTTTAGCTTATTTGCTCAGCCTATCAGTCTCATTAAGTTGGGTGGTTGGGACTAGCTTCTGTTTTCAAATATAGGCCTGCTATTGTGATTTGGAGTTCATAATCTGAGTTTTGTGGTTCTTATTAGTTCATTTGCACCCTAGGTTGCTGTTTTCATTGAGCTTTTGCATTGTGCTTCTCTATTTCAGCTTATTGCTTATTTAATTTAGCTTATTGAACCTTAAGTGTGCCTCAACCTGTGTTTCTGTGTGCTTTCTGGTCTGAGAACTGTTCCTCTAAGTTCATTTTGGTCTAAAATTCATTTGGTAAAAGTTTGGGTCAGTTTTGGTCACATTGCTTATCAATAAGCACTTTCAATTAAGCTGTTTAAGCCCAATCAGCACTTCCAGTGCTTGTTTTCCAAATTTTATATTTTTCCTAAATTTAGAATATTATTTTAGAATTTCCCTGAAATTTTCAGATTTTTCCAAGTTCATTTGCTATTTTTCTTATTTAATTTTCAATTTTAATCATTTTTAATTACTTTTTAATTACTAAAAAATCCAAAAAAATCTGAAAAACCCCAGAAAAATCCAAAAATAGTTTTAAAATTTATTTTCAATTATTTTAGAATTTTAGAAATTTATTTTGTATTTTTCTCATTTAATTTGAATTTCTTTTGAATTTTTAATTAGTTAAAATAGTTTTTAATTCATAAAAAATTATTAAAAAGTCAAAAAAATATTTTTCTTTTTCTCAAAATTTTCTTTTATCATTTTTGATTTTTAGAAATTATTTTCAAGTTCGTAGGAGTCGTGTAGCTTAAAACTCGCGTTTTATTTCGTACGTTGACGTTTATTTAACGTTTTAGCGTACGGTTTCGGTTTTACGTGACGTTTTTAGTTGCCTTATTTAAAATATGTGCTTAAGTGATTAATTGTGCTTTATTAGCTATATCATTAGTGTAATCTCATATATATCACTTTGTACCACTTTTCACGACACGTTTTCCGAATCGGAAATTCGGAATTCCATTCACCCTTCACACGGAATACGACCTCGGGTTATCCGTAGTTCTTTGCGGATTTCTTTGAGCTTACTATCTATACTATAATATTGATATTGTGTTTACCACGAATCAGATGTCACGAGTGCTATTCAAACATCGGTACTCCATGAAGGATGTCTTAAGTGGGACTTCGTCGTTGTGCATCTCTTAGGCACACTACATAACTAATGGTGAATTACTAGGCACCCGTGACTTGACTAGTGACGCATACTCTAAGAACCCATGACATTTCTAATACTCCCTCCGTCCCATAATAAATGTCCACTTTTGACTTTTTGAGTCTTTTTTCTTTAACTTTAACCTTAAATATTTTTGTTTGTATTATATAATACGTGATAAAATTTGTATCAACGAAAATACATTTAAAGCCCAATTCATTCATATATTTTGTATCAAGTATTATATAATACAAATAAAAATAATTAAAGTCAAAGTTGATAAAAAAAAGACTTTGAAAATTCCAAGTGGACATTTACTCCCTCCGTCCCATAATTATTGTCCACTTTGACTTTTTTGAGTCTTTCTTGTTCAACTTTTACCATTAATATTTTTATTTGTGTTATATAATACTTGATGAAAATTATACCAAATGAAAATACATTTAAAACCCGATATATTAATATATTTTTCATTAATTATTATATTACATAAATAAAAATATTTATGGTCAAAATTGAATAAAAAAGACTTAGAAAAGTAAAAGTGGACAATTATTATGGGACGGAGGTGATATGGAACGGAGGTAGTATTTATTCTCCATCTAGATCATCATAATCTTATAATCACTACTAAACATGTAACAATACATATTCATATCCAAAATATGTATAATAATGCTACTAAACTTGCTACTAATTCCGTAACTCACCTCACATTCGGTTTATGCATCCTTCTTGCTCCTCACTTGCTTCCTTGATTGCCTAAACACAAAATAATGGCTCTAACATCATAAGAAACTATTATATTACTTAAAGCAAATAAGTTTTTTCATGAACTATTAAGTTTGGTCATATTAACTCCTCATGCCTAACGCTGCTTATACTAACATGAACTTATAGTCACCGTTACATGGTTTGTACTAAGTCTCTTCATATTTGAAATCATAACATAATCATCTATGGCATCACTAATCATACTCATAACATCTATAACTCTATATCATCGTAAAATTAAACTCTACCTAAAAATAAGTTGTAAAATTCTTGACACTATGTAGCATTTTGCTTATTTGACCCACTTAGAACTTCAATTATGACGTGAGACCAATTCCGTTGGAAAGTACACTCAGCGAAATTCAAAATTGGTTCTAACCTCATCAGAATCTGATGAACAGTAGATTTACTACGATTTTTATAACATGTCCTAATGTGCAAAAAATTATTTAACATTAAATAACTTATGAGCCAAGCGAAACATCCCATTAACATACTAAAGACATCATAAACACACTTGTGTCATCTTGAAACACTAATTTAAATATGTACTCTTTAACGTCTAATTCATCCTCATCCATATTTCATGATTTTTAACCTAAAACACATCATAATCCTATACCCATTAAAACCCTTAATCAAATTCATTGTTAAACACCTAATTGAAGACTTACCTTGAATTTGGGGAAAATCACTTTAAACATCTTGAACCTCCATTACTCCTTCATAATACTTGATTCTTGCTAAAGACTTGATAGTGCTGTGATCTTGGCAATAATATTTAGTTACTTTACCGATCAATCATATCATACATTCATTTTTCATTTGTTTCATTTTCGCGCAAAATTCTCAAATTCAAATCTTTTCAGTTTTCTAATCGAAAAAACGTGTTAATTGAGTCAGTTGAAGTTCTTGATTGGCTCACAACCATTCGCATAGGACGTTATTTCCACGAAGGATTATAAGTGTTACGATTTTGGTTAAAGTTGTTAAATTTTCCATTTTCTAATCGATTTATTTAAGCAGAAAAATTTCTTTTTAAAAATTTGGTTTTTGGGGAAACAAAAAAAAAAAAAAATCTGTTAACCATGGTGATATTAACAAGAAGTTCAAATGTTCAAGAACAAAGTAGTGAGTATGGTAATGCTGAAATATAAACCCGGATTACGACTGAATTAACCAAGAGTAATGGTGGTGGAGGGCCTAGTAACAAACAAGAAGGTGGTGGAAATGTTAATCAAGAAACTTTTAATGGTCAGGTTAATCATGGAATGGTGAATGTCAATGGTCATTCAGGGTACATCAGTTCTTTGTTATTGACCATATCAGAGGTGACCAAAAATTATCAAATACTTGTTCAGTTTGTCCGTATTCTAAATCCGATTGTTTTTATTCATGTAGACGCAGAGAAGATAATCACCAAAATTTCATTGGTGCAAGCTGTAATACTAAGCTCTCAGCTAAGAGAAATTTTGAGGGACGTTAACGCACATGAGATATCTGAAGGGACATACAAACCAATCAAACTTGTGTATCATCCAAATGAGCCTTTATACGTCATTAAACAGGTAATTTAAACACAAAGCTTAAAAAAAGTGTATATCTTATTTCAAGCCTTTAAGGCTACTTGATTCATTTGTTTAACAGCCAGCTAAGTTGACAGCAATTTTTCCGATTCGCTTTAAAGAGGAATTAGATCACGAAGGCCTTCTTTCAGGTTTAAATTCTTCTTGTTAGGATACTTAAGTTTAGATTCAACCCAAACCTGTTTTGACCCATTACTTAACTTTCCCGACCTATCCATCTTGCTAATGTATCTCCTTGTGTTTTACTTAACAGGAGCTCGTGGATGTTGGAAGTTCGGGGGTGTGTGCTAAGGAACCACCTTGTTATTGATCGCCTATTCCACCTCCTGAGTTAAGAGGAGAGCCTTTGTCAGATTTGAGTACCAATGGAGGATTCGTTTCATTTGGTATTGACAGAACTAAATGTTCACTGTTTAAAAAATACGTCATTCTTCAAAGCATTCTTCTAAATATGAATTCGCTTACTCTTTACAGATATATACTCACGACATATTGAAGGTAAGAAGCTAGACAAGACCGTATGGAACCTTCTTAACTTCAACGCATTAGTAAAGTATCATGTGAAGGTCCGGAGGTCCTTTTCTACCAAAGGTAGAACCGGAAGCAACCTCTCTACCTTAGGTAGGGGTATGGTTGTCTACGTCTCAACCTCCCCCATACACCATGGAAGACGGTATTGGGACCCATAACCCGTGGAAGACGGTACTGGGAGTTACTTTACTTTTTATAGACTAGTTACTGAGTTTGTAAATTTTTAATGATGGAAATGGTTTTGAAACAGTCTAGTAAAGGCTTTGTGCAACGAAGGATGAAAAGCCGTTTAGATAGCTTGGTTGAGGTAAATAGGCCTGGATTATAATACAAAACCACCTTATTAATGACTACATTTTAAACCGGTTTTTTGCATCCCTGCAGCACAATAATACTGCAGAAGATCACCATATTGAAAAAGGTAAATGTATTCACAAACTGTTTATCCAATTTTTTTGACGCAATGTTATTAAGTTAAGAAAGTATAGCTGAACTTGGGTAGTGATAAAAATGATCTGGGTCAAAATGGGTAAATTTTTAGTATAGGTCGAAACTGGTTGGGTTGACCTGCAATCAATTTTTTGTCCATTTTTAATATATTTTTACAAACAATTAATTCATTATTTGTAATATCAGAAAAGAATTTTGACAGTAGCAATATAAATCATTGAATGAGAAATTATTTAGGAAGTTGTATACGTTATTAATAGACTTTGTTCGACATTCACCCTATTTGACCGATTCGTCTTTTAGCAAAAAAAGTTAATAAGATACTGAGTAAATCACAACTCATATCGATCCATTTATAAGTTAAATGTTTCAATATTGGTACAACGGCACCTCTAAAAAAGATAAAAATTTTGATAGAGTATTTGAACAATTCTAACCATTTTAATTTCCATGTTGACACAGGACATAGAATCGTAAGTAAACTGATGAGATTTACAAGATGTACGATCCTTGTGAAAAGATGGAACATGACAATAAAAATCTTAAGAGAATACGTTCCAAACTAAGAATCAGTGGATTCAAACAGTTTCAAAGGCGTTGGTTGAAACTTCCTACTTTCTCCTCCGTAATGAGCTACCAGAAGTTACACAAGTCTTAGAAAACAAATGTGAAATGTCTGATTGTAAGCATACTGATGTTCTAAATACATTTTTCTGTGCATAAGTTTTGCGTGATTGTAGATTAAAGAGAATAAACAGAATCAAGAAAACTTACAATATTTCATATACATTTGAAAAAACTAAAGAAAGCTATAACAACGAAAATCCTAAAAGGGGTTATGCAGCCTCCAAGAGTCAATTAATCGACAAAACTAAAAGTATCACTACATGAAATGGCTTATTCTCGACATTATCAAGCTAGCTATGGTTGCATGTGCTTAAGCTTTGCCTCGGCCTTGAGGCGTCTCATGAGTTTCTCAGCTTTATCAACTCACCTGGTACAGTGGTACTTTGAGAACTCTAAAATAACTCGAACTCGAACTTGTTTACGATAATTATAATAAGATTAACCGTATTTTGTTGAGATATCCAAGTCAACTCAAACTCCATTAGTATTTTTTACACATAAAGATTACTCTCCTTTGTTCCACAATATATGTCCATTTTTTTATTTTGGGTTGTCTCAAAATAAGCGTCAATTTTATAAATCAACTAGTCAAATGAGAAGAAGTTCTAAAACTTTGTGCATTTTCAAAAGGGTTATTAGACAAAGATGTTACTAAAGTTTGCGTTTGTGTTGTCATAAGGTAATAAAGTTTCAAAGTTGTCATCCAGGTTACTAAAGTTCATGGGTTTGTCAACTGGGTTACTAAAGTTTCAAAGATGTTACACTAAGGTTACTCCCAAGGTAGGCAACCGGTTGATAACCGGTATCTCAACATGAAACATATTATACCTCAAAGAAGTTACTAAAGTTTGAGAAAAAGTTCATCTAAGTTACTAAAGTTTCAAAACTGTCATCTAAGTTAGTCCTCATTGAGTTAAAATATTTGCATCGTTAGTCCTCATTGACTATTCTTACGGTTTTATCCTTTTTCGTCCGTTTCGTTCGTTTTTCTCATGTTTTCATAGGTTTTTATGAGTTTTCGTCCGTTTTTATACGTTTTCATCTATTTTCTCTTGTTTTTATCCGTTTTTCTCACGTTTTCATATGTTTTTATCCGTGTTCATACACTTTTATTCATTTTCATCTATTATTACACGTTTCATCTGTTTTTCTTATATTTTATCCATTTTCATCCATTTTTATACATCTAATATGTTTGAAAATGGATAAAAATCATGATTTAATATCGATACATCATTTTGGATTTAAAATCGTGATTTAAAATCGATTCATCCATTTTTTTATATTTTATTGTTTTCATCTATTAACATATCGCGAGTCTTGATGTAAAACATCATTTCGGACAACTTTCGTGTTTTACACTTTTGATGATTCAGACAAAAAAGGAGTCAAAATCGTGATTTAAAATCGATATAGAAACAGACAAAAATGTATAAAAGAAGACGAAAATGTATAAAATTAGATAAAAACAGATGAAAACATATGAAAATCTATGAAAACGGACTACAACGGATAAAAACGTATGATAATGTATAAAAGCGGATTAAAACGTATGAAAATATATAAAAACGGTCAAATTAACATAAATATAACTTGGATGACAAATATGGTAAGTCGCAAGAAGTTGGGTAACCTGGATGACAAAAAATGCATGCCATGTAGTATTTTCACCGGTAACTCTAGGTTACCTAAAACACACTAACAAATTTAACCGGTCAAATTAAGTTGAGTAACCTGGATGACAACTTTGAAACTTTATTACTTTAGGACAATACAAACGCAAACTTTAGTAACATCTTTGTACAATAACCCTTTTCAAAATAAACACTTATTAGGAGATAGGGGAGCATATTTTATTGCTCCATCCGTCTCAAAATATAAGTCAATTTTTAATTTTTCAAAGTCTTTTTTTCCCACTTTGACCTTTTTTTTTTAAATTATATACTACTTGATAAAAATTATAGCAATAAAAATGCATTTAAAACACAAGTACATTTATATATTTTGTATCAAGTATTATATAATACGAGAAAAAATAATTAAAGTCAAAGTTATAGTAAAAAAACTTTGAAAAAGTTAAAATGTACTTATATTTTGGGACGGAGAGAGTATTTCTTTTTAACTTTTATATTTTTATTACAGTCCTATTTAGGATAAACGAGTAAAGTATACCACACCTTGCAACGTGTTTCATAATGAACGTGATAACTTTCTTATATAAACTCGTTTATAGTTCAGACTAATAAGAAAATTGGCAAACTTTTTATAGATGTTGATAAAATTATAACTCTTTTTGAAATCTATAGATAAACTCTAAGCATAGGGTTTGTTAAAAACTACGAAAATATAGAATATATTTATTAACAGTGTGAAAGAAAATTATAAAGAGTTGATAGATGCGTGAAAAAGTTAACACAAATTTGTTCTTTATTTGCAAAATTTGAACTTTGGTTTAGAGAAATAGTTAGGAACATCTTTAACCACTTAGACTATAGCCTCTCATTTGTTGTAAGTCGCTTTTAAAAAATTTATACATCACAAAAACTTTAAAAACTTTATAGATATCTAGTAAAATCTCTTCATTCGACTATTATACAAAATTACTATATTTTATAAATTCACTTCATTCGACTCAGATACATGGATATACGCGAATCTCATATCTATATCTATACTATATATAAAGAAAAAACCCAAAAGTGAAAAGTGAAAAGTTGAAACTATCTATCTATATCTATACTACTTATAAAGAAAAAATAGTCAAAGTGAAAAGTTGAGTTTTCAACATTTAGTCATATGAGAGAGAAAAATAATGTAATTAATACTCTTATTAAAATACCCCATTATTTAATTGTACAATAATTTATTCACATTGTATAACCAATTAAAAAACATATCTACCAAATTAAATACAACCAATTAAAACACAAACTGGGTTGACACGGTTTAATTTGACCCGTTTTTGACCCAACCTAGCAAGTTGACCCGGTTTAAATCTACCCATTTTTTGACCAGAACGGTTCAACCGGTTGAACCACCTGGGTCGAACCGGGTTTCAAAATATTATGTTTAATTCTCAAATCTTCAAAATTTTATTATTTTTCGTTTATAACCTATAAACTTCTTTTTATCAATAAACTATCTGTCGCTATAAAATCCCGTTGCTATGCACGGGTACTCGTCTAGTACTATATATAACGGAAAAACCTAAAAGTGAAAAGTTGAAACTAAAAAAGGAAATGTTGAAAACATATGTTTCAAAAGGAAACTATTAATACACATCGAAAGCCGGGTAGACCCGGGATGCTTCAAACCCGACGGGTTGACCCGTTTTAATTTGACCTGTTTTTCGACCTAACCCGTCAACCGCAGTTTAAATTGACCCGTTTTTTTTACCAGAACAGTTCATGTAACAACCGTGCTTTTAGCAGGTCAGTTTGACTGATAGTCTTGACTCGGTTGACATTTGTTTGGTGTGTATTAGGTGTTTGAAGTGATATATGAGTGATATAGGTGAGTTTTAGCACTAAATCCCTTTGCGTAAGTGGTTTTATTGAGATTTGGAAAGTTTGTAATTTAGGAAAGTTCATTTTGATCACCTTTGTAGTGTAGAAATGACTTGTGTAGTTTTGGTGTTTTTGTGTTTTTGCGTAACGAGTCTTCGTTCAAAGTATTTGAGCAATAGCAAGTTACGAGGAGTTTGTTTTTATGTGTTATGCTTATAAAAGAGTGTGAAAATCTATTTTTGGAAACTTTGTTTTGAAAATGATAATTTTCCGGTTGGTCGTAAAAACTGAGGTTTATCGCGTAAGACGTCAGGATTAGTTACGGGTATTTATAAAATATGAAAAGTATGAGGTTTTTGGTGTAATTAATTAATTTAATAAAAAAATAAATAAAGATATATATATATATATATATATATATATATATATATATATATATATATATATATACATAAATCGGTCAAAGGGTTTAAAAAGGGAAAAAGGAAACAGAATTTGAGTCCAATTATAACACCTAATTAAAAGGAATCCTAGTCCAGCCCAAACAAGCCCAACCTCCAACCCATATTTACCCCACAAATGACCCATAACCCCTTTTTCCTGCAATTTAGAGTCGACACATGGAGAATCAAGAAGAAAAAAATTAGGGTTTTTATTATTGAAGCTAAAATCAAGATCAAGGTATATTTTCGATACTAGTTTTCATTCAATTAATTAGTTATTGATCTAATTCATGTAATATAAAGTATGATGGATTAGGGTTTGGGTTAACTTCTGTAAATTAATGTTATAAAACATTTTGGGATCAATAATTAGTAATAGTATGATGTTTGGTTAAGAGAATTGAGCGTAAAACATGCTAGTTATTGAGTTAGGGTTTGGACAGATTTGTAAGGCTGTAAAGATGTGAGTGTAAATAACAGATGGGGATGAGTTAGATCACGAATTTTAGGTCTAAATTGAATTATAATGAAAGAGCTTTCCAAAAAGTCAAGCCACGATTGATTTCAAGGTCGGGAAGTCGGTCTTTTGATTTTTCTCTGTTAAGGTGTCAAAGCTGTCAAACCGGGACAGATTTTGGGTAAAAATTTGAGGGTGTCATGTGGTTGTAAAAGTGGTATTTTGACTTGGCCTTCTGGAATAGGTAAGTTTTAGGTTATATTAGACTACCACGAAGAGTATTCGCGATAAAAACTTGTGGAAGTAATTATTAAAAGTCAAAACTTTTTGGTGTACGTTCGGATCCGAATTTGAGTAGTTGACAAGTTTGAATTTCTTATGAGTACTTTTGTGTGTTATTGGTCCATGGCCTTCTGGGATTAGCTTCTATGCTTATGAGAGACTATGGTAAATTTTTGGTGTGAGTTGTTGAGCTTTATTTGTCGTGATTTCATGTGAGTGGACGTACTCAAAAATTCTGCGTTTTCTGAGTTTTAGAGTGCAAGGGATTTAGTGAGTATTAAGATATGGTAGTGGTTAGTGTGGTGTCTAGGAGATCCATGGTGGGTCATATGAGTCTTAGACATCCATCATATGTGTATTACATGGGTTGTAGCTTTTAGCTTGACCTTGTGTAATGTGGATTTTTTTGTGTGCTATAGATTGTGAGTTGTTTTTGTGGAAGGTGCGGAGTTTAAGGTGAGTTCATAGTCCCATATTTTTACTTTGTTTTAAACTTGGGATTGGAATGATGCTTGTCTTAAATTGTTTAAGTTACTGTGATTATGTGTGTGTCAAATGAGCTTGGACTTATAATGTTATCGTATGCATGCTATGTGTGATTATTTGCTTGTGTGGTCCAATTGGGGGGGGAGTATCCAATTGGAGAGTAATACTCCTACTCGTACCAGATTATGTGGATTGGATAATGTGATGATAATGCTGTGTGGTCCAATTGGGGGGGGGGGAGTATCCAATTGGAGAGTAATACTCCTACTCGTTACTAGTTTATGGGATCCAATTAGGAGGATGCCTATCCTGTTGCTCGCGCATGCGACCTAATTGATGATATGTTTGATGGGATCCAATTAGGAGGATGCTTATCCTGTTGCTCGCGCATGCGACCTAATTGATGATTATGGGGTCGGAGGACACGAGCCGTCCTAATGGTTGCCTTATGAGTGCTGTTGCCTTTGTGTGTGATTAATGACTTGCAAATGCATTGTTGATGCATAATCTGGCGCGGACTGATTCAACGACTCTCCTGGGGCCGTTAGTCGTCTTCTCGAGCCCTGAATAGACCTGTCAACAAAGAGAACCCGTTAGGAGTGAACCCAATGCCGTAGCCCCGGGATCCACCTCCGACGGTCAAGTTAGTATAGATGCGTGGTAGCATATAATAGTTAGGTTTAGGATAACCTGTTATGTTCTGTGGTGAATGGAACCCCAGCCCTATATTTATAAGCATGGAATTAGGGTTTAGGCGTAGAGTGGGCCGCTGTCTGCCGGGCCTGGCCCATGTAGGGTCCAGTCCGGACCATACGTCCACATGCATGTAGCTATATGATAACTATAATTTATTTGTCCAGCTATGTTTTTATAATCACAGTAAACTGGTTGCCTTGAGAGTGTATGTGTGTCTTAAACCTATCAAACTCACCAACATTATGTTGACATTTTAAGCATCATTTTCAGGTGAGCTTTCTAAGGATAAGATAGAAGGATGTGGATAGACGAGACCTTACTTGCATTGGAAGTGGTTTATCATCTATGTTTAGATTTATGTTTTCTTTTGGTTATTTTTTTTGGGTATTGTTACAACACTTTGTGTTTGTACATTGCTCTATTTATGTGCATGTAGTTGTTCTCTATGTTGACACCAGGTGTTGTGATGATATCCATGAAGTTACACCCGCGCGTTTCTGCCGTGGCGGGGTGTGACAGATTGGTATCAGAGCCTTGGTTATAGAGAATTAGGTGGTTGGACCTAGACTATAACCTAGGAGTCCCTCATATAGTTGCATTTAGGACATATGTGTAAGTATAGTATTTTATATGTCTATTTTCCTATATTTATGAGAAGTTTTATCGAGTTTCGAACGTCTATTCTATTCTATATATGTGGTATTGTATATATCGACTTTATTATATCGTCTTCCGCGCGTAAGATGCTTTGTTGGACAACCGTTGTCGCTATCGGATGCGAGAGAGGTGGTAGGATGAAGCAGACTAAATGCAAAATCCGAGTTTCCGATAGCATGTATCTATGTTCGGACAAGGAGGGGATGTTTATGGGAAACGTTGGTGGAGAAGAAGTGGAGAGGTTTGGAACCACGATGAAACTTCTGGAGATGGAGCCATTACCAAATACCCTTGGTAGTGTCCTCACTTCACTTAGGAAGGAGATGTGGTTTAGTCTAAACCTCGTGATTTGTATGCGCTTGTGAATTATGTAGAATTGGAAGAAAAGAATGGAGATGGTTTTGCATGTTGTCGACTACCTCAACGTGTAGGACACATGAATGGTTGGTTGAGTAAAGATGAAAGGGAGTTAGGATGAAATGGTGTGGATTCGGATCTAGAGTCCACATCGAGTAGTAAGTTGAATTGATCTGAGTGGGGAGATAAGTGCGAGAGTGGAGTTGAGCCACTATGCGACGTCTTTTGTTTTGTGTTATGTTTTGGAATTCGTATATTGTCTTTTGCCGTCTGGAGCCATGTTAGAGCATGATTACTCTTGGATATTAAATCGACCTTATCCAAGTAATTTTGATTTATAGAGCTTACGTGATCATTGAATTGTTCCATGCGAGATGATTGTTTGCGACGTCTTTTGTTTTTGTATGCGTGATTGTTGCATGATGTGTTGTCATAGGAGGGAGTACACTTGTGAAAGGGGGCATAGATAATTATGGTGGCCAACATAATTATACATGCATCACAACACAAGTGGACTTGCAAGTATGATAGCATGGATTGCATGGTGTATTAGGTGCTATGTGGTATATGTGCGTTATCATTGAGATGTGTGGTTTTGGAACTAAGTATGCGTGTGGAATAGGCTTATAACTATGGTCGCGAACACAATTATAAGGGTATCACACACGTGGACTTGTGACCATTATTGCATTGATTGATGTTTGTTGTTATATGTTGTAGTAGATGGTATGTGATATCATGTTGTCGATGGTTGTATGGTTAGAGAAGTATTCTCTTAACCGTTTGGGCAGTCGTTATATGTTGGGGTGTGTAGGTGGTAAGATTTCATTCTACCTATCATATGTTGATACCTCAATTATCGGTGGGTACTTATGTTGTGGTATTTAGGTTGATTCGTTTGCTAGACGCTCCATTTGTATACCTAATTCTTTGGTTGGCATTCCTATTCGTACCATGATGGTACAGATGCCATATTCTTTCTCTTTGACGTCGTGATAGGTGTTGGGTAATCGAATTCGTTTTGATGGATACTGGTTCGTTTCTTGGTTATTCCTTGCATTCATTCCGCGAATGAATGTTATACTATTCTTCGAGTATTGTTGGTTTGTGACGAGTTGGTGTAGATATTTGATCCCTCATTTACACACACCAGTTGAATTTTGTGACATGTTTTGTGGCCCGTTAGTATCGGTGTTTTTCTATGATTTTGGTTTGATCGTTGTACGAATGAGTCTTTGCGTTCTTCGTTTGGTTTGCAATGTATTTGCGTGAGTGTTCACTGGTATGAGTTCGTTTGAGGATTATTTTGATTACGAAATTCTTCAATGTCTTTCGCTTTCGATTTAGAGGTTGTGTTAGAGTCTTTATGGCATTTTACAAATTAGTTTTGGGTATTTCAAGGTCATTTATTGGAAACTATTATTTTTATGGTGAAAAGGAAGTGTGGAATAAATAAATAAATAAATAAATAATAATAAATATGGTTATGTTGATGTCTTACATAAAATGGTTTATATATATTAAAAAAATGTGTATAACTTTAAGATATGTCTTGTAAAAAAACGGTGTTCATTTGTTTTGGGAAGGTCGAGTACGGGAATAAGAACTGTCTATGGTTCTCATTTACCAAACTTGTTATGTATTTGGTTCATCGAGTGTTTCTTTCGTTGAGGTACGCATGTGGACGTTTTATGGGTGCGTGTATTTTATATTTTCTTTGTATGGGTTTTCATGAACATTTTATCCGTGTCTATTTTTATTGGGGGAAAATTTCTCATTGTGCTTTTCTAGCTTTGATTTTGATGTTCGTTACTTCATTGGTCGGTAATTCGTACCCCTTTTGAGTTCGTTGATATACGTTTTAGTTCGATCGGTTTCATGGTTCGCGTCGTTTACTTAGGATAGATTGTTGTTTTGATTATCAATTTGTTCGTTGAAGAAGAAGAGGATGTTTGCAAGTTGTTCAAGTGAGGGGTTTAGCTTCAAGATGTACGTTCTTCAGATTGGGTAGGCATCGCGGAGGTGGAAGATCCATCAGAGGAATTGTGTGATACATGATTTAAAGTTGGGGAGTGGACTTGGAGATGATATTTGTATGCAGCAGAAAGTGTTATCTACACAGATCATAAGAATGTTTAGCATATATTTGACAAGAGGCTAATATATATAGAAGAGAAGTTGGGTGTGGAATTTTTCAGTGACTACGATTGTCTGATTCGCCACCGTCAAGGAAGGGTGGACATCGTGGTAAGAGCGCTGAGCGGGAGTGAACGAGTGAAACTTAGATGTTTGTGAGCAATGATTATGATAATTCAGTTCGGAGTTAAGAGGATTATATTGACAGCCTAGGGAGAGAGGCTTAAGGTTGAGAACATGTAAGAAGAATGATTACCTGGTTTAGACCAGTAAATGAAAAGGAACGAAGATGGAGGAATGTACTTTGTGGACCAGCTATTAGTTTTATTGAGAGGAAGCGTAAGGACATCAATCATGCAAGATATTTGATACATCCGAGAATGGATAAGACATATCATTACCTTTGTAAGAGATGTATGGAGGAGTATGTGAGACTTTTTGCTCGGTGAGTGGGTGAAGAGCCATGGGGTGTCGCGTTGATCATCAAGAGACATGATGAAATACTTACTTCGCGATAGTGGTAAACGTGTTATGGAGTCTTGAGAACGCGTATGTAGATGAGTGTGACTTATTATTCTCTAATGAGTGAACTAAGTGAGCGTGCAAATCAGACGTTGGATGGTGAGCTGAGAGCATGGGTGTGTTTGATTTTGGAGGAAGCCGGGGTATACATTTACCCTTAGCTGAGTTCTCCTATATCAACAACTATCATTCTAGTATGGAGTATGTGTCGTGTGAAAAGTTGTATGGAATGTTCTATGGGCGAAGGTTGGAACAAGCCAACAAATTGGTCCTGAACTAGAACGAGAGAGACTACGAATAAGGTTTTTCTGACTAAGGAAAGACTTAAGGCAGCAAGAGATCACCAAAAGAGTTATGCGAATTATTGCTGTAAGCCCTTAGAGTTTGGTGTTGGTGATATTGTGAGGTTAAAAGTATCTCCTTGGAAAGGTGTTGTGCGTTTCGGTAAGAAAGGCAAGCTAGCACCGAGATACGTAGGACCATTTGGGATTTACGAAAAGGAGTGGAATTGTGGCATACCGGTGGAAGTTAGCTGAGGAATTTAGTAGAGTGCATGATACGTTTCACGTATCTAATGGAAAGAAGTAGTTGGCAGATGATAGTCTGGATGTGCCATTAGATGAGATTAAGGTTGACAAGACTCTCCGTTTTGTCAAGAAACCTGTTGAGATTATGGATCGAGATGTTAAGGGTTGAAGTATAGTGAGATAGCGTTGGTAAAGGTATGGTGGGATTCTAAGCGTGGTCCTGAGTTTACATGGGAACGTGAGGATCCGATGAAATTTAAGTACCCAAGTAGATCGTTTGTAGTTAGATTTTAGATCGTGGAAGTTTGATGCGGGGTATTCATAAATGTTTGTTTTATGGGTATCTGTTATTTGTGAGTGCTTTTTTTCGGTTATCATTTGGTTTTTCATTTGGTTCGAGAGTATCGTACCTACCTGTGAGAAGTCGTTCGGATCTTTGGTGTTATTGATCGATGTAGTGTATCTATTTTCATGTATTGTTGGAGTATCGATATGTTTTTCTATCGTGTGAATTTGGGTATTTAGTCGGTTCACATTTTTGCGATTCTTTCTCTGTGAGTTTATGGTGTGGTATTTATCCGCTTAAAAATCCATAAATTTCCTTTTGTTGTTGTGAGTGGTGACAATAGTAGTTGAAATCTCGGGACGCGATTTCCCTAAGTGGGGGATGATGTAACAACCGTGGTTTTAGCAGGTCAGTTTGACTGATAGTCTTGACTCGGTTGACGTTTGTTTGGTGTGTATTAGGTGTTTGAAGTGATATATGAGTGATATAGGTGAGTTTTAGCACTAAATCCATTTGCGTAAGTGGTTTTATTGAGATTTGGAAAGTTTGCAATTTGGGAAAGTTCATTTTAATCACCTTTGTGGTGTAGAAATGACTTGTGTAGTTTTGGTGATTTTGTGTTTTTGCGTAACGAGTCTTCGTTCAAAGTATTTGAGCGTTAGCAAGTTACGAGGAGTTTGTTTTTATGTGTTATGCTTATAAAAGAGTGTGAAAATCTATTTTTGGAAACTTTGTTTTGAAAATGATAATTTTCCGGTTGGTCGTAAAAACTGAGGTTTATCGCGTAAGACGTCAGGATTAGTTACGGATATTTATAAAATATGAAAAGTATGAGGTTTTTGGTGTAATTAATTAATTTAATAAAAAAATAAATAAAGATATATCTATGTATACATAAATCGGCCAAAGGGTTTAAAAAGGGAAAAAGGAAACAGAATTTGAGTCCAATTATAACACCTAATTAAAAGTAATCCTAGTCCAGCCCAAACAAGCCCAACCTCCAACCCATATTTACCCCACAAACGACCTATAACCCCTTTTTCCTGTAATTTAGAGTCGACACATGGAGAATCAAGAAGAAAAAAATTAGGGTTTTTATTATTGAAGCTAAAATCAAGATCAAGGTATATTTTCGATACTAGTTTTCATTCAATTAATTAGTTATTGATCTAATTCATGTAATATAAAGTATGATGGATTAGGGTTTGGGTTAACTTCTGTAAATTAATGTTATAAAACATGTTGGGATCAATAATTAGTAATAGTATGATGTTTGGTTAAGAGAATTGAGCGTAAAACATGCTAGTTATTGAGTTAGGGTTTGGACAGATTTGTAAGGCTGTAAAGATGTGAGTGTAAATAACAGATGGGGATGAGTTAGATCACGAATTTTAGGTCTATATTGAATTATAATGAAAGAGCTTTCCAAAAAGTCCAGCCACGATTGATTTCAAGGTCGGGAAGTCAGTCTTTTGATTTTTCTCTGTTAAGGTGTCAAAGCTGTCAAACCGGGACAGATTTTGGGTAACAGTTTGAGGGTGTCATGTGGTTGTAAAAGTGGTATTTTGACTTGGCCTTCTGGAATAGTTAAGTTTTAGGTTATATTAGACTACCACGAAGAGGATTCGCGATAAAAACTTGTGGAAGTAATTATTAAAAATCAAAACTTTTTGGTGTACGTTCGGATCCGAATTTGAGTAGTTGACAAGTTTGAATTTCTTATGAGTACTTGTGTGTGTTATTAGTCCATGGCCTTCTGGGATTAGCTTCTATGCTTATGAGAGACTATGGTAAATTTTTGGTGTGAGTTTTTGAGCTTTATTTGTCGTGATTTCATGTGAGTGGATGTACTCAAAAATTCTGCGTTTTCTGAGTTTTAGAGTGCAAGGGATTTAGTGAGTATTAAGATATGGTAGTGGTTAGTGTGGTGTCTAGGAGATCCATGGTGGGTCATATGAGTCTTAGACATCCATCATATGTGTATTACATGGGTTGTAGCTTTTAGCTTGACCTTGTGTAATGTGGATTTTTTTGTGTGCTATAGATTGTGAGTTGTTTTTGTGGAAGGTGCGGAGTTTAAGGTGAGTTCATAGTCCCATATTTTTACTTTGTTTTAAACTTGGGATTGGAATGATGCTTGTCTTAAATTGTTTAAGTTACTATGATTATGTGTGTGTCAAATGAGCTTGGACTTATAATGTTATCGTATGCATGCTATGTGTGATTATTTGCTTGTGTGGTCCAATTGGGGGGGAGTATCCAATTGGAGAGTAATACTCCTACTCGTACCAGATTATGTGGATTGGATAATGTGATGATAATGCTGTGTGGTCCAATTGGGGGGGGGGGGGGAGTATCCAATTGGAGAGTAATACTCCTACTCGTTACTAGTTTATGGGATCCAATTAGGAGGATGCTTATCCTGTTGCTCGCGCATGCGACCTAATTGATGATTATGGGGTCGGAGGACACGAGCCGTCCTAATGGTTGCCTTATGAGTGTTGTTGCCTTTGTGTGTGATTAATGACTTGCAAATGCATGTAGCTATATGATAACTATAATTTATTTGTCCAGCTATGTTTTTATAATCACAGTAAACTAGTTGCCTTGAGAGTGTATGTGTGTCTTAAACCTATGAAACTCACCAACATTATGTTGACGTTTTAAGCATCATTTTCAGGTGAGCTTTCTAAGGATAAGATAGAAGGATGTGGATAGACGAGACCTTAGTTGCATTGGAAGTGGTTTATCATCTATGTTTGGATTTATGTTTTGTTTTGGTTATTTTTTTTTGGGTATTGTTACAACACTTTGTGTTTGTACATTGCTCTATTTATGTGCATGTAGTTGTTCTCTATGTTGACACCAGGTGTTGTGATGATATCCATGAAGTTACACCCGCGCGTTTCCGCCGTGGTGGGGTGTGACAGTTCAAGCTGTTGAACCACCTGGGTCGAACCGGGTTTCAAAACATTATATTTAATCCCCAAATCCTCAAACTTTTATTATTTTTTGTTTATAACCCATAAATTTTTTTTATCTCAAAAATTATATGTCACTACAAAATCCGTTGCTATGCATTGGTACTCGTCCACTATAATAAAGTTAAAAACCATTTTATTAAAATGTATCATCTTACGTAAACTAAATTTGAAAGATAAAATTTGAGGGGCTTATTTTGCTTTTTTTTAGTTTGTTTTTTTATATGTGCAGGTTTATAAAGATTTGAGGGTCTTATTATAAAATGAATGGAAGATCGAGGGTTAAAAGTGTTCATGTGCTCAAGCTTCAAAGGTGCAAAGTGCAGCTTCCTAAACCTGCTAGGTTTAGGCTATATAATGTCTTTTTTCTCTCAGCACACCTCATATTTTTGTGTTTGTTTTCTCTCATTTTCTCTCAGTTTGTGTAATATTTTTAGGTATGTTCTTTATGTATTTTTACTTTCTCTTTTTAAGTTTTGAATTTAAAACATCTCCCAGTACCATACGTGGGTTGATATGCAGTTATAAAATAAAAAGGAAGGTTGGTTGAATTCATAAATATGGATTTGTGATCTTTAGTCTTGTTTGATAAAAGTTTGAATAGTATCAGAGCCCAGTTGACTCTATACTAAAGGTTTCCATCATTTTTTTAATCAATTTTCAAAATTAGGGTTTCATCGAATTTGGGGGTTTCATAGTTTGATGATAGTTTGTGATTCAACAATTGTTGAATCGTGCTGATTTGTTATAGATCTATTTATTTGAGCCTAAAAGTTTATCTTTTGTAAAAA